>JAINUG010000122.1:1762500-1912500 GCA_029706075.1 Aldrovandia affinis | reverse complement strand
AAAGAAAAACAACAGACACGTTAATCAAATCAAATTCGTTGAATGTGTAGAATGAATGAATTACAAACGTCATTCTCACACAGGATCTTTTCAGATTAACAGGCATAATTCAACCAAGGGGAACTGTCTGGCGGGACATACACCCAATTAATTGATCAGCATTATAGGGGAAATGAAACACAATGCACTATAGGGGATATGAAACACAATGCACGCTTTGCAAGTAAAATCAAACACTTTCCTTGGGTTTGTTAGCTTCTTCCGAAGAGACGACCAGGAGACTCAGCAGTCTGACTTGAAATGCAAGTTTATTACACACAGCGGTCCACAGCGAGTTGGTAAAGAGTCTAAAATGAATGAGTCTCTCACCTGAATATATGCATAGGGACAGATGCTCAGTTTGAATCTTTGTGTTGCTAACAAAGCACCAGCAAGGAAGTCAGGAAGTGATAGCGCCTGATTAGCTCATTGAATAGAAGAGACACTGTTTGCTGACAAAGCATCGGTAATCAAAGACAGGAACTTACTGTCTAATCAACTCACTCATTCCTATACAGGTGACCTCGTCAAAATGGCACGGTTAATGTATTTCACAACAGACAGCATACACAATTCTTCAGGTTGCATTTGTAAACAGTTTTCATTTGAATCCACATCATGCAATAATTAGCTCTAGGCTATACAGCGGGTTAAAAATCTACAATTCAGAAGAAACATTGATCGTTTTACGGGGGAACGGCTCTGCGTATCCCTGAAGACCTCCATTGTGGGTCCTTGCAGCCCTGTGTCCACCTGGCTCAGTTGCCGCTCGCTGGCACTCCACTCTCCTTCCAAAATGAGCATCTTCCATGTGCACAATCTTACATCATCCCCTGATTTCAGTTGCCACATGGGCAATTTGTGATAGCTGTGATTGTTCTCGCCATGCTTAAATGCACTCATTGTAAGTCGCTCTGGATAAGAGCTTCTGCCAAATGCCTTAAAAAAAAAGGGAAAATGGTGAGAATATCTTAGTACATAGGTTTTGCTATAACATGAATAGCCTCCAACTGGCTAAGGGTATATGTTAATTGTAAATTTAATTGAACAAATTCATAGCCATTTACAGTATGTAGCTGAATGAACTACTACTAAATTGAAAATCTATTGAAAAATGTAATCTGACTATAGTATTGGAGACATACCCTGATTTTATAATTCACCTATAATTGAGCCCAACAAATATGCCGCACAAGCTGGATAGCTGGCATACCTGGGTGAAATACATATGTATCAATTACTTTCAAATAATTGATTATTTGAAAGTAATGTAGTTGTGTACATTACGGGCTGGCAGTGTAGTGTAATGGTTAGGGAGCTGGGCTTGTAACTTGTAGCTGGGTTCAATTCCCAGGTGGGGCACTGCTGTTGTACCCTTGAGCAAAGTACTTAACCTGAATTGCTTCAGTAAAATACCCAGCTGTATAAATGGATTGTATGTAAACTGTGTAAGTTGTCTGGATAAGAGCATCTGATAAATGCCTAAAATGTAAATGTAAATACTTTTTTCATAAACGTACTTTAATGTACATTACATACAAATACAATGTATTTGAATATTTGAGTGTATTTGGAAATACATTTTTAAATCATTTGAATGTATTGGAAAGTAACTAAAATTGAATGTACAGCATTTGAAGTATTTGAAATTGTGAAAATTACAACTACAAAGTATTTGGTTTTGTGGATGTTCTGTATTTGGAAGCACCCTCATGTGCTCAGTGCCTTTACGTAGAATTACAACCAACACAAGATCGATTGGTCTCATTTCATGTTTTCATGACAACATGCGCTCCTCACGGTGGTGTACATAACTTAACCTCCACCCACATATGCATCATTCAACAGATAAATAAGCCAGGCTGCATCTCAAATTCAATAGGGTTTCAAATAGCTTGCCAGAAAGCAGACATGTATCCACTTTATATCTTCCACAATTAGTCGGCAGGCTTTGAAAGGCAAATAGGTCACATCTTTTTAAACAATAAGTCTCATAAATTGATGAACATGTTTCTTTTGTTATCTATCATTTACATATGGACTTTAATATAAGCCTGTCATCATTCCCACTGGCCTACAATCTTGGTCATAGCATCAGATCAAGGTAATAGTATTTGAAATGCATTTTTAAAATACTCATAGCATTTTAAGGAAGTATTTGTAAATATTTCAAATACAAGTATTTGGTTTGTCGAGAAGATATTTTAAACACTTAAAACACACAGCATTATGTCTTGGCCGGTGTATTTGCAAATAGTTGAAATACATCGATAAGACCATTTTCAATTGCAAATATTTAAATGCTTGTGTGTATTTGATCCATGTCTGATATAATATTCTCACAATGTTGCTCTACCACTGTTGCAACATTATGGCCTTTCCACAATGTCTCTCTCTCTCTCAGGCAGAATGTCTGAATGTCTCAGATTTGCTTAGTTGCGAGAAAGCACCTCATCGACAAAAAATTTCATTTATGACTCAACCACCACAACAAAAAACATATGTTTGTATGTTCTTAAATGGATATGTGCGTATGTATTAGGCCCGACATAGTAAACTAATATACTAATAAAACAGGTATTTGCTCTAACCCATACCCATCAACTAAACCATACAATGCCAATTAGTTCACCTCTTAAACCAAGGGGGTATACTAATCAGTGGCATCTGCAGTGTGTTTGCATTTTGCTACGTTTTGCTACGGTTGCTATTGACTGCCTTGTTTGCTCTCAACGCGCACTGTTTCGCAATGACTTCACAGGAATGTTTGTTCCAGGTTGGTGGTTGTGATGGGGCTGTATCCAGAAGCCACCAGTGAGAAAAAAAAATTATTCAGTGCCAGGCCATACACATTTGCCCTATCAGCAATCGCAGTAAGCGCCCTGCATTTGGACATTCAATTCAGCACCGCTTCCGTTCAAAACTGTTTTTTTTGCTGCTGAACACACTCCAGGTGTAGTCAGTGCCCGGCTGAAACAAATACCTGCAGGCACTGCAGCCCTCAGGACCGAGGGTTGAGTACCTAGGCATTAGGCAAAAATCTGATTTTCTGAAAACATTTAATCGTTACATGAAGATGGGGCGGTACGTACTACATACCAAAAAACTCTAGCTCAAGACTTCACCTCTCACAATCCCCTCTGTCAACCTTTTAGTGGTGCTGTGCTTATTTAGTGTAAAGTGTCATGCTTAAAAGGTTGTGCAGCCATTGTGCAATCTGATTACAGTAGATCTGAAGAACTACTTTTGTAGACAGTGCCATCTAGTGTCCGTAGTTGACGCAGCACCACATGTAGTTGTCTTTTGGCGACCGCTGACGAGCCCGCAACCTCTCATTTCTTTGTGGCTGTTCTCAAATAACAATATTGCCACTAGACGTTATGGGAATAAAATCGCATGCGTGAATTGAAGTTATACAGACACTTTGATGCATCAATCACCGTGGAAGGCTCCATAGTGTCTCCGTCCCAGTCTGCCAGGAGTCTTGGGGTAACCCTGGACAACCAGCTGTGCTTCTCGAGCCATATTGCAGCGATCACTCGGACCTGCCGTTTCTCCCTCCACAACATCCGGAGGATCCGACCGTTCCTCACCCAAGAGGCCACTCAACTCCTGGTCCAGGCCCTGGTGATCTCACGTCTGGACTACTGCAACTCCTTGCTGGCAGGCCTTCCGGCCTGTGCCATCAAGCCACTGCAACTAGTCCAGAACGCTGCTGCTCGCCTGGTGTTCAACCAGCCGAAGTTCACCCACGTCACCCCTCTACTCTCCTCTCTGCACTGGCTCCCCATCGCAGCACGCATCAGATTCAAGTCACTGGTGCTTGCTTTTCAAGCGGCCAGAGGTACTGCTCCCCATACCTCCAGTCACTCATCACGCCCTACACCCCGTCCAGACCTCTCCGCTCCGCCTCCGCTGGCAGACTGACTGCCCCATCCCTCCGGGCGCCTGGCAGCCGCTCATCGCGGTCTCGCCTCTTCTCTGTCCTGGTCCCTCGTTGGTGGAACGACCTCCCGCAATTGGTCAGGACTGCGGAATCACTTCCAATCTTCCGCAAGAGACTCAAAACCCACCTCTTCAGACTCCACTACCCCTGATCTCTGTCCATCTAGCTTAATTGTCTTCACCACTGTCTACTTGTTCAACACTATACTCTTTACTAAAAAAAAAAAAAAAAAAAAAAAAATTGTACATTTTGTAAAATGTAAAATACCTTTTCCTTCCCGGTGTTACAGGTATGGTACGCAGATGCCTGCAATGATGTCTATTGCTGTATTCCTGCACTGATCTCGTGCGCTAACTGTGATTGTTCCTACCATGTATTGATGCACATCTTGTAAGTCGCTCTGGATAAGAGCGTCTGCTAAATGCTTAAAATGTAAATGTAAATGTACTTTGCAACATGTACTGTTTCTGTGTGTTTGTGAATAATCTCCTTTCAAAGGCATGTGCATACCTTACACAAGTGGCAGATCTGGTCATAGATTATGGTGTAAATCAAGGTCTGGAATTGGAATTATGAAAACCAGTCACTACATTTAGATATTAGAGGGGAGATAAAATTGAGAATTTTCACAGCAGAAATGCAATTTTCAAATTATACGGGTAAAATGATAATTTATATACAGACTTTGCATGAGTCTTGTCCTCCCCCTTCCCCCCTTCTCTCTCTGAGGACCAATGATATAGACTTGTGGTATTGCCATTAAGAAATTCGCTAACAGATTAAATTCAAGGCGACGTCTCTAGTAAACAAAGGAGGCTCTGCCACATGCAATGTAAAATAATACAGGTCACTGAATACGGAAACTAGAGCAGTGCGTGCTACTCACGCCGTGGTTGCCATTTCACATCCTACTCGCTATGCGGCAGGCTTTAGATTCGGGATTACCTTGTATTTGTTGGCGAACTCTTCAATAGAGACAAACGACGTTGGTGACACGGCGGAGGGGAGGGACATGGTTCACGTTGCTCTCAGGAACTGATTGAGGATCAGCTAACCCAACTCAAATTCTTACACCAACAATTTGCGTGCTAACGGGTGAAACTGATCTAGAGTCAGCGCGGGCTGTACAGCCTTATTGCTCCTGGGCTTCACGAGCAAGACTTTTCAGAGGCGTGAGACATTGAAACATGTACGTATTGTAACGTTTCCTCGAGGAAAGCATGTTAGCTAGCTGCAGCGTTTTGAACAGATGTGTGCGTTATCAAAAATGGTGCTGCCAACGAAGCGAATTATAGCTATCTAACCAGCTAGGTTACTTTTGCTTGATTTTGAGCGTGTGTTAAGTTTTTAGCTGCCTGTCCGTCCTACGCCTGCATGTGTTCGCCTTGTCTGTTTTATTTCAGTTTTAAATCGTTTTTATCTCCCAGAGTGCACATATTAAGCTCGTATTAAGGATTTTACTTGTCCTTGGATATAATTTAGCCCACATCCATGTGCACTTAGCACGCTAGCAACTAAATAACTGCAACTTTATTTACTTGATCGAATGAGTCGTCAGCCGAACGATTACGTGTGATATGTGAAAAGGTTTTCAAACGTGGACATAACGCAATTTTTCTAAACTATAGCAATGCGAATTATGTGCTGTACATGCTTCATCTGAACGCGTAATGATACAATTATATTAATGATATATCCTAACGTTAACCAATATGTTATAACACTAGATGTGCTCTGTAATCCATTTAACTATAACTTGTTTTTTTGTCGAAGAACGTGTGTACAACACTAGCGCGCACCCGATGAAGTCGAAGTGATTTCGGTTCAATGCGTGAGCGACTGATGTATTGTGGGTGCGTCCCCTAACCGTGACGTCACACAACTGCTAAAACAAAGTCATTGGCTTTATATCATCGGATTAAACAATTTGTAAACTTGGACCGGTACTGTATATGACCCCATATTACATCACATCCCCCTCACGTTAGTGGCAGCTGATTCTAGGCTATGTGGTGTACAGAATATGTGGTGCCAGTAGTAGTACAGTATTATATAGTATATCGTATTGTTGCCATTTGGTGGAACATCAACATTCAGCAAGAGTTAAAACCATTTTCCACGTCTTGGGTCAGTCTTGCACAAATAAATAAAAAGTATTTCTGTATCAAGAAAAAGGCAAGCCATATAGCAGACATTTATGAAACCATGAAAGCTCACATAGCCTTCTTTTATTTTATTTTCATATACCAATTTCTACAGTTGTATATATATATATAAGCAATTTAAGTTAAAATGGACAGTCTCACATTCATAAATGACCCATCTTTAGGTGATGTATCACCATCTGCTCCATGAGCCGTTTGAATAGATAATCTATACGTTTTTTTAATTTGCAATGGTCGGAACAGTGAAGTTAGAATAAAAATTGTATATTCTCTGAACCCAGTAGCCTTAACAGTGAAATACCCTTGTATAACGTTCAGCACTGAATACTGAACACAATTGGTATTGCGTTAAAACCCCTCACTTATCCTACATGTAAAATATATTTATTTGATTTAATGTAATGCATTGCTACACAGGATACCAATTATTAATTAAATCTGAATTCGTTGATAGGCAGAGCAAACTGGTCGATCAACCTTCATCAAAATATACAACTCACAATTCAATTAAAATGAACAGCTGGTTTATTCAGTTACAACAGTTAGACAAAATATTCAACGTCCAATCTACAGACGTAGGTTCAGCTACCTTATCAAATACTAATTCGGAACATCCAATATGTAGGGTTTAGTTCTGTCTCCTTACATATGGAACTTTTATCACTACCATTTCACAAGCTTGCTCATACCAGGTTAAGCTCTGCTCTCATCTGGGTGTGACCTAAAAGATGTAGGTTCCAAACTGGATAGCCCCCAAATTATCACCCACATGGAAATAAACATTCAATTGGATATTCTGGCTTAACAAATATTAAATTCTAGACATAAAATTGACATGTAACAATCACAAAAGATTCAGGTCAGAGGGGGAGATTTGCGATTTGGGGGAGAGTTCCAGCGCAAGCCAGGTTCAGACCTTTTTATATTTTTGTTTTGGATCACTTACAACCACAAGATATATTTTCAAGGTTGCCATTGATATTCTCCTCTCATTTTGAGAATTGTGGTGATATCAAACATCACTAGGGCCTGGTGAAGCCAGCTTCCTTTATACCGAGATGTTAGTTGAGCTGATATTTGGGGAGGCATAATATGCTCAAGAGCATTGCTACCAAGTGAAGAGGCCAATCATACCATGTTGACCTCCGTTTTAATCTGGTGGGCCATAATTATTTTCTCCATGATCCATAATATTCAGCTCAGTAAGTATAAACCTGAAGTTGTGGGGTGTGGCACTAGTTCACAAACCCAAGTGCCATGGCTTCACTCACAGAGCCATAAACCCGCCAAAGATGGCCCCACTCTGTCTGCCTGCGCAGGTTTTTTTTTCAAAAGGCACCTCCCCGACACAATATTCCTCAGAGCTCTCTTTCATTTTCTAGAAGCCTGACTTTCCCCAATTTTCCCAGTGAAGCAGATATTGAACAATATTGGTTGTCAATCTAAACATACTTTTGTCTGGCTAGTAGAGCCCAAGCCAAAGATCCATACTAGTATTTTAACTAAGCTAATGAGGCCATGCACAGCCACAAAGGGGAAAGCTGAATGACCATGTAGGTGGCACATATACAAGGGTAGTAATTTAGAATAAAACCTGTCCATTGACCATGTTTGGAAACCCCACAAATGTGACTTCAGGAGCTTCAGACTTTTTTTGTTCTGGAAAGCTGTGGTCATTACAAGTAAAATTAGGTGCTGCCTGATGGCAAAGTTCAAATTGAGGGGTTATTTCTCTAGTTAAGGTCTTTTTTTTTCTTTTTTTTTTTTTTTTCTTCAAGGTTACAACTTGGTTGATATTTAAAAAATAAAATGAAAATAAGAGAACCCAGGGTGCCCACAAGCAGAATTTAAGATGGACAGGCTACCTACCTCAGACACTTGGTACCCTTACGCAACTTGGATTGCAGCAGTAAAAAGAGAGAAGAAGAAGAGGAGGATGTGTGATAGATGTAGAAACGTATGTGGTCTGATGGGCCCATCTCTGTGAAAGTACAATTTCACAAAGACAGCCCTCTGTTAGAGTCTGTAATGGCACTTCTCGTTCCTCATTTTGTTCTCTGCGCCATTATAATGATGTAGTGAAAAACAAACCAGGAAGTTTATTGCTTTTCAGACACCATTGCGGATGGCTGTCACCTCCCTGTGTGAGGTTCTGGCCCTCCGGGGGATTTCCAGGCCTACGTATAAATACTGCTTATAAATAAATGGGTAAAGAGACGTGTGTCTCTACATTGCTTTATTGCACCAATGTTTAGGCTGTGAACAGCCTTTCGACAAGAAAGATAAACCCTGACAAAGTTGTTCACAACCGAAACGTTGGTGCAATACATTTCAACAATGCAATGTTTTGTGTGAAGCATTACCCGTCTCTTTATATATCTGTATAAAACCCCCTGGGATCCAGAAACACACAGGGGGTGTGATTTCTTTATGTCTTCAGATGCCATTGAAAACGTTCTGTGTCCGTTAGGCGGTATGGTATGCTTTATACATACTCCCGGCCCTGATATTTACTGGAGGCTGCACATGAGATAAACGTTTGTGGTGGCCCATCGGCATGTTAAGACACTTTATGTTGGTGTTTCCTCTATGTTGGTAGTTACCTGTAGTTACAGTGGGTTGAACACAAGGAAACTGCAGGTATGTATCTCACGCTCGGATTCAGAAAAAGTCACAAAAAAAAAAAAGAATCACCAAAACACTTACCTTAATTAATAGCCTAAGTGCAGGAATCCATACACCTTTTTGTAATTGGTTCTGCACGTCCCTAGCTTAACCCAACAGCTGTTACATTCACGAAATAATGATATGGAGCAGAACAGCATGTTATACTATAGAATACAATACAAAAATGTATTATAGCGCTCTACTTGCGAACAACCCAGGGGGCTTAACAAGAAAAAATAAAATAGAAAATGTTTCTGTATATAAACAAAAAAATATCGGGAGAATTTATGTTGAGGATTTTTTCCAAAACTGATGATGCTATGAAAACATTGATGTACCAATTCGGCCATAATTTGTAGAAGAAGCCTTGGCTTATTGGCCTATCAGGTTCACTGCTGTAGGCAGCACAACTGAAGACCTTCTGCATGTTTCCTGCTTCTCAAGTGAGTTTGATTTGTGCAGCTGTGGGTGAAACTTGCTGTTCATCTCCTCACTCTGTTCCTCTGTCTTTTCTCCTGGGTAAGCTTATGATAACCATTGTTAATGAAGTATAAACCTGAATTGTTCTTTAAGTAGGATGTCAGGTATTATATAAAGTAATGCATTTTTACTGGACACATTTATTTGTAAAAAAAAAAAAAAAAAAAAAAAAAACAGCAGGCAGGTAGGGGGTTTGGTTATCTTAAAAGGCGAAGTACAGTCTGTCAATCACAAACATGGGAATCACATTTTTTTTCTTCCACTTGTTTATCGAGTTTTTACAGGCAGGGCAAGTGACATCGAAGGTTCTTATCAGCAGTGGTGAATTGTATTTGTTTTTTTGCGAGGCATTGAATACCATTCCTGTTGTAAATGTGGATGCGGTCTGTCTTGGTTGAACATGGTTTAACGTAGGGTTCCTTTTGGTCTGTATATAATCATATTTTCTGTTCACGTACAGTATAATAGCTCTGCGCTGTGGGTATTTTTTGAAGGCAATGGAGCAATTACTAAAAGTGTGCACTACTTCAGAAGAACACGTTTTTAAAAACCTTTCTCTCAAGGCTCTGCCCAGAATGGCAGAATAATGACATGCATGAGTTTTTGATTAGCAAGTGGGTAGGTATTCCTCATAAACTTATGGATTCTTTGTCACCTAAGACAAGAAAACTGTTGTGTGCAACGATGATGTCCTTACTGCAAATGACACTGGTACCTAATTAGAGGTATAAAGTTCTTGCTTCTGTGCTTTAGGTCGTTCATGCAACCGCAGGCACTGTCAGTGTTAATAGTAATAAAAACATACTGATGCAAACTACACCAAACAATGTGCAGTCCCAAACTATCTGAAACTGTTCTAAATTCAGGTTCAATGACTGTTACACCACTGTTCTTGTACAAAGTTGTTTGTAGTCAAATAAGCTGATAAGTTTCTGCCGAATTAAACAAATCTCTTTATATATATATATATATATATATATGTGTGTATATATGTATATATATGTAATAAAACATTTTTAAAAAGTATTTTAAATATAATAAAATATATTTGTATATATATATATTTTTTTTTTTCTTAATTTATTTTTTTAATTAGCTTTCATTGCAAACAGCAGGCTTTGGTAGAATACACTTGGTTTTGTTCAAATTGTATACATTTAAATAAGCTTCTCACCATAAAAGTTTGTTCTGTAGATGGAAAATCACAGGAAAATGATGTCAGCGTTAAAAGTTCATGAAGAACATACAAACTTGTGAAACTGTGAAGAACATATACCCTGTGGTGATGAAAAGGGAACTTTGAAATTACCACAGATAATAACACGACGAAGCAGCCTTTTAATGGACAGAATTTTAATTATATTAAAATTTAAATTATTATACAATAATTATATTTCTTTGTTTGTTTGGGTAGCCTGAGAAATTGAGAAACTGGAGCAATGAAGAACTGTGTGTCATTGCTCCACAGCTTCTCAATTTCTGCTTTCTTTAAAGTTCATCATATCGGTAAGTTATCTTAAGCCTTTTGTGCTGGCAATGTGCCGCCCTGACACTGAATCGTGTGATCAACTTTAACTAAGTGTGCACACCCTTTTTTTAGAAGCATGAAAACGGAGATGTGGATGATGGTGGTTTCATGAAATAGTTTTTGACATGGGTGTCGTTGAACTGATCTATTGCCTCATTTTGCTGTGTGGAGCGTGCGAGCAGAGGCCACCACCCCAATTAGCTGGATCGGAAAAAGGGGTCCTACGGTAGCTGAAGGATACGCAGCACCCTCATAGACTAAAACTACTAGGTTTTAAGGTTAAAACCCAGTATTTACCTGGGTGTTGTGGGTCGCACACATTTTGCTCGTCCCTTTTTGGTCACACCATTTTTGTCATGATGTGGTACAGCGAACACTTTCGAAATGGCCCATCGACCGCCGCAGTCTCACAGGCCTATGAGATTTGACCGCTTCTCCCTCTCCGAAATTGTGCCACTAAACGCTCAGTTTTCTCAAATGGGTTACAGAACTGGCACGAGCGTAAAATACGAGCGGCGCAGTCTGTCAAGCGAATGCATAAATAATGACATAAAAATAGTGCGGGCAGGGCCCTCGGTAAGGCGATAGCACAGACGCATGCTGGGGACGGTCTAGTCAGTGGGCGATTGAGGCTGGAGCCGGGTGTCGGGTGGCGCTGTCTTGCTGACCCTCGCTGTTGCGTGTCGGGCCGCAGGTGTGAGGGCGAGGTCCGGGCGGTCCCCCTGCACCGCAGGCCGGACCTGGTGGAGGCGTGTGCGGACCTGGTCAACGCCGAGTGGCAGCGCAGCCGCGGGGCCAGGGTCCACGCCCTGCAGAAGTCCTGCCAGGACTTCCCGGTCTGCCTGCTGCTGTTGCAGGGGACCGGCGACAGGGAGCAGCTGCTGGGCCACGCCAGGCTGTGCCGGGTCGTGGGCCATGGCGGGAGCCTCTTCGTGGAGTCGGTGGTGGTGTCCAAGGCCCAGCGGGGGAAGGGGTACGGCCGCACCCTCATGGAGGCGACAGAGCGCTATGCCCAGGACAGGGGATTCCGGAGGCTGTGCCTGACCACGCACGACAAGCAGCACTTCTACACGCACCTGGGCTACGTGCTGTCCCGGCCCGTTCAGAACGCCGGGGCCATGACCAGTTTCGTGTCGATGGAGGTCCTGCAGAAGTTCTCCAGGCTGCCAGACACGGAGGGCCTGCCCATATCTCTAAACGGCTCTGATCCCTTGTCCCAAGATAGCCTGACGCCCAACTCCCTGACCCCTGTTCCTCAAATGGCCTCTCCAAGGAAAGCCCTTCCCCCACCTCCTCCTCCCCCTCTTCCTCCCCCTTCTCTTCCTAATTCTCTGCCACCATTTGTCTCTCCTCCTCCTCCTCCTCCTCCTCCTCCTCCTCCTCCCCTTCTCTTCCTAATTCTCTGCCACCATTTGTCTCTCCTCCTCCTCCTCTTCCTCCACCTCCTCCTCTCTCTTTTCTTCCTAATTCTCTGCCCTCCATTCCCCCTGGACCTCCACCTCCACCCCCACCCCCCCCCTCCTCACTGGCCCCAGCCCAGCCTAGAGCCCAGACCCTGCTGGAGACCCCATACAGAGATGCCAAGGGAACACCCATCTTCTGGATGCACAAGGACATCTGAATCTCTCCGCAGCAGGCCTCACATCGCTGCTACACCCACTCAGGTCAAAGGTCAGAGGTCGCTGTGACCTCCGTCCTTCCTACTTCAGCCTGAGTCACCACACGGCCTAAATCAGAATAGCTCGGAGGACTTTCTCATGGTCCTGGAACTTTGAAGGACTGAAAAATGCAGACGCCAAGTCTCAAGATTTACTCAGATGCCGTTATATGTACAGAAACGGAACCTTTTTGCCTGTGGTTAAGGAGGCTGCTTTTTTCACAGCTTGGTGCTCTAACCTCAGAAAACAAAAGACTAAAATACAATATCTGCACCTTGGTTTAATTTTTTTTTTTTTTTTTTTTTTTTTTTTTCCATATTTTATCCTTAATTAAAAGAGCATTTCTAACTAACAGGTGTCCTGTCTTACTTGAGTAACATTCATGATTATCTGGCTAGATATGAACATGAGCTTAATGAACGACTTGTATGAAAATTGAAGAATGCTATGGTAAATTACAGAAAACAACACGACAGCTGTAAATGGAAACATTTCTTATGTCATGTAGTGGGATGGGGGACCTACAATCTGCAGTAGTTATATTTCGATATAGCGGTAGCATTCCTGATCGATCGTGTGTGTGTGTGTGTGTGTGTGTGTCTGTGTGTGTGTGTGTGTGTGTGAGAATATCAAATTTCAAATCAAATTTGCGTGTGTGTGTGAGAGTGTGAGAGAGAGAGAGAGACGGTACGCTTTACAGCAGACCCCGGCCTGAACCCCCACAAAGGCAGTCTAAGGGCAACAGTGGCAAAGAAACACCCCCTTCAGAGGAACCGGACTCAAGATGGAGAGCCCATTCTCCTCTGTCCGGCTCAGGGTACGAGCTTGCAATTGCCAACAGCGGTCAATCAGTCAAATACACTGTATGTTGTGTATGTTTTTCAGGGAGGACCCTGCTGTGCATGCCTCAGGCTCGTATTCTGGATCAAGGTGCTACTGCGCTGATGGCAACTTCCTCTCCCATCCTCCTCATCCTCACCTTGCTGGGGCCCACTGGCGCTGTTGCCTGGCAACAGCCAAACAGACTAGATGCAGCGGCGGCAGCACCCCCGATAGAGGGCAGGCCATTCGCTGTGGTCTGGAACATGCCCACGGCTCACTGCCGGGAGAGGTACGGCATCCATCTCAACCTGAGCGCCTTTGACATCATCGAGAACTGCCACGAGTGCTTCCTGGGCCAGAACATGACCATCTTCTACCACACCAAGTTGGGGCTGTACCCGTACCTCTCGCAGCGGGACGTCGAGGTCAACGGGGGCGTCCCCCAGCGCGGTCACCTGAGGGCGCACCTCGCCAAGGCCAAGTCTCAGATCGAGGCTCTGCTTTCGCCCCGCTTCCGTGGGCTGGCTGTGATCGACTGGGAAGAGTGGCGCCCCCTGTGGGTGGAGAACTTCGACGCGAAAAGGAAGTACAGGGAGCTGTCAAAGGAGCTGGTGAGGGAGGAGCACCCGGAGCTCCCCGGCGAGGAGGTGACGGTCCTGGCGCGCGAGGAGTTCGAGAGGGGCGCCAGGGAGTTCATGTCCCGCACAATCCGGTTGGGTGTCCGACTCCGGCCTGCCGGCCGATGGGGCTTCTACGGGCTCCCGAGCTGTCCCAACTACCACCGGGGGCAGCGAGCACAACTACACCGGGCACTGCCACCCTAAGACCGCAGAGAGGAACGAGCGCCTTAGCTGGCTGTGGGGCCAGTCTACCGCACTCTACCCTAGCATCTACCTGCAGCGCCACCTGGCTGGGTCCAGCGACGCCGCCCTCATGGTCCGCTTCCGGGTCCTGGAGGCGCTGAGGGTGGCGTCGAGGTACCCCTCTGCCGCCATCGCCACGCCTGTGCTACCCTACGCGAGGGTGGCCTTTGCGCACACTCTCCACTTTCTCAACAAGGTAACGGTGCCCACACATGCAGCCGAAAACTCACAGCATGCTTTCTGTGTAGAACTGTAGAGGTAGAGGCGGATTCTTTCAAGGGAAGATTACACTGGATATGACATTTTCCCCTGGCTGTACCAAAACCCAATCCCTGTTCTGGATTCTTATTGGCTGTGCAGCAGTATTTATTAATAACTATTAATATAACCAATAAACAATTACGTTTTGTCCTGAATGTATTATAAGAAGGTGCTGGTACATGATTTATTGAAAATATGTCAGATGGTCAGATGACATCCCACATTTTTCTCCCAATTTGGTGGCTAATTGTACTGTCTATTGATTCAACTATCCCCCCACGACACAAGGCCTCCACCTCCTTCAAGACGGAACTCGCCAAGCCTTGAGCTGTGATTCTGTTACATGCAGAGTTGCTTTCTGTGCAAGTGGCGAGCTCATGCCAGCTTCCTCCCCGTGAGGAAGCCAGCGAGCTCATGCCGGCTTTCTCATGCCTCCCAGAAGCTTCTCGCCCCCTTCCACATCCCCCTCCCGCCACCTCTTACTAGCCTACCCTGTTGTGGCTTGTGAAATCCTGCCCCCCCGCCCGAGTCTCGTATTTTAAACGCAGTGCATCATCCCTGGAGCTTTCCGCGAAGCCAGGAATAGTGTTCAAATCCAGCAGGGCTTTGTGCTGAAAATCCATAGCCCATCATCACGCACATGGTGTATGGTATTTTCACCCCCTTTCTGAAATTCAATATGGATGCATGTACTGTGATCTGACTGCCTCTCATCCATATTGCTGGTCTTTTTTTTCTGTCAGAATACTGAACACATGAATGCGAAGCATGGCAAATACCCAGAGCCACCTTTCAGCTAGTTCTCCATTATAAATGGCCCAACCACCTGACCATGGCAGGGGCATAACATGCTATTGCATGCTAGCGCTGCTCTGTACTGCACTGCTTCTGGGTCGAGGATAGCCAAGGCTATGTTTAAAAGTTGGCCTCTGTGTGTGCATTCACACATGCATAAATGTGTGCGAACAATTTAGAAATTTGCGATAGCAAAGTTCCAGACAGTGTTTGAAAGTCGGTATGTGAGTGGATGACACCGCCTGCTCAGTTTGCAACTTCTTGTCAGGGCTGGAATTTAGGCACTTGATGGAATTTCTGGTGGAAGTATGGTGTTACATCCCTCCAATAGAGTTCCAGACACCTGTAGAATCTATGTCAAGGTGCACTGAAGCAGTTCTAGTGGCTCATGGAGACCCAACAATGCCCTATTAAGACACATTATGTTGGTGTTTCCTTAATTTTGGCATTGACTTGTCACTAACCCCATGTTACTGTATGTAATGTGAAATGTAACGGACTAACTCTGTAACAGTAATGGCGTAGCGGTAATGGTAACTGCGCTGCTGTGGGTGATTGCAGGTGGACTTGGAGCACACCCTGGGAGAGAGCGCAGCGTTGGGGTCCGCTGGAGTGGTACTGTGGGGGGAGTTACGCTTTGCCAAATCCAAGGTCAGTGCCTGCCTCCCTGTATGTCCTTAACTACAGCTGTCTGTGCATCTCGAGGTATGGTTGTCATATTGACATAGATGTTGTGGTTCTGTGTGGGCTCAGCATGGAACCTACAAACTCTGGGTTAAATTCCCATTGGGACCACATATACTGAAAAATGTATGCATTCACTACTGTAGCCTAAGTCGCTTTGGATAAAAGCGTTGGCTAAATGGCACAATTATGTTAGCTTATATCTTGCAGCAGCGCTTTAGTGATGTTGCTCGTACACTCACTGGTCTGGGAGTGTTGTTAGCCAGATCTCACTGTTGCTCATGTAACTCACGTGGATGCACTCATGTTCTCCTGTTGTAAGGTCCCCTGGATAAGGGATGTCTGCTAAATGACTGTAATGTAATGTAATCTTTCTGCCTTTCTAGCCATTTACCCAGATGTCAATATTCAATGTTCCATAAATCCCATACAGTACAACTGAAAGATTTGACAGAAATATTTAATATAAACCTAGATTTTGTTATTTTATAGGATACCTAATCTGGATTTATCTTAATACCTCTGCATATAATTACAATTGAGCACTGGCGTGTCTTGAGTGTGTTTGTTTATCTGCATTTGATGTTTTTGAATGTATTTATTTTTTACAGTATATGTGATTAAGAGTTTGTCTTTGTGATATTGTTTTGTCTAGTGCTTTGTCGTTTTTGTTGTCTGTGTCTTGGTGTATGCTGTCTGGAATGCTGTCTGTATATCCCATGTATATTTCCACTTCAGCTTACTTTATTCACTCACACGAGCGCAGAGAAGCTACATGTCTTGGGGAACATGGTGGATGAATAATGTCCTGACCGGGGCTCTGTCTCTACCCAGCATCAGTGCGGGCTCCTGCAGGAATACGTGAGCTCAGTCCTGGGGCCCTATGTGAGGGCCCTGAAGAGAGGGGTGCAGCGGTGCAGCCAGACGCTGTGCAACGGGAACGGGCGATGCACCCGACGGGACCCCCACTCCGGACGCATGATGCACTCATCCTCTGCCCACGACTCTACACACAGCTACGCCCAGTTCCACTGCTTGTGCTATCAGGGCTGGACTGGAGAGCTTTGCCAGGACAGGATGCCATAAAGTGGAATTAATTTTTTATTATTATTATTTTTAAATTTTTGTTTCAGATTTTTCTCCAATTTTTCTCCCAATTTAGTAGCCAATTAGACCCGCAATTTCTATGTCAATACCCCCCCTAGTAATGTGAGTTTGCTGCCGTAGTCCTGTGACCGGTAGTGACGAAGGCGACCTGATGCCTCTTTCGAGACGGCACTCGCCAAGTGTCGACCGTAACCCGGTACTACAGGGCCACTCTTATGCACAGCGAACGTCATGTCGGCTTCCCTCCCCCTCCCTGGGGCAGACAGCCAATCACCGCCCCTGGTGGCGCTCCCGGCCAGAGCCGACTCTGGTGAGACGGGCCACCGTGGGAGCGCGAACGTTCAACCACTGGGCCACTTTTTTTAAATATTTTCTTTAGAAGATAGTCTTGAAGAGGTCCAAATTATTTAACAAAATAGAAGTGGAATCTGTTGTGTGTGATAAACGGTTACAGGCAGCTCCCACGACTACCCATTTTGGAATTGATCGTGGTCGAGGAGATCAGGGGCTTGGGAAGCTTCACCCTCCTCTACCTGAGAGTGTTGGCCACTTTCTCAGATGGACAAAGTTGTCAGACCCATCCTAAATCAAAGATCAAATTAAGGGAGACCCCTTTTTACATGTGGGGAAAAAACATGCATAACAGGTTTTATGAAAGGTTTTCACTCATAACGAGTTACTCCAGGACGAGGTGCAACGATTCCCGCATCTAAACCAGAGATAAATACATCATATAAATTATAATTAAATAAAAAAAAAAAAAAAAAGTGACGACTTGTACAAAAATGACAAAGCTTATCAATTTGGGTCTTCTATTTATTTGTGCAAATCATTACAACTATATTACAACATAGTTCTGGTCCTACTGTTACGGCATACTTTAAGGTAAAAGATACATTCTTTGAAAGCAATTTACCTCACTGTCTGTGATCAGCTCCTTCTGACCGAAGGCCCTCTGAATATGTGTTTTGGGTGAAATTATTTAAATAAAATGTACAAAGAATAATATGTATTTTAGCGGTGGTGAGTGAGTGTTTCCATCTGAGTGTCTGCAAACAGTCCCAGTCTTTCGGGCCCCCGAGAGTACTCCTAGAGACTCCCCTCGGATCCCCGCGCTCCCCGTCAGTGTCCCTGGCTCCCCTTGATGGCCGTCAGGTTTCTGCGCAGCTCCTGAAGCTCCTGAATGAGCTGAGAGATCTCCAGGGAGGCAGCCTGCCTGTCCTCCGCCATCTGGGAGAGCATACGCAGAGCGCCGCCCTGCTGGACTGCAGAGGAACAAACGGATGTGTCCATATTTACAGACAAACGCACACAATACTCACGCACACATACACCATACTCATTGATGATTACACATTGATCATTATTTTTTATGTTTTACAATGAACTAATTTCATGAATTACAGTACTTAAGGCTTAAGTATTAATAAGTAGTACTTAGGTATGCCGAATAGAGTCATGATTGCTATATAATTTACTTTTCTGCATTGCCTGTTCCTGCAGCTAAAGAGGAGAGTAAAGGTTCTGAAATGTCACTCTCAGCTTTGTATGAGCATACAACATGGAACTTGTGCTACCGGTTGCACATAAATTAGAATAAAGTTTGAGCAGCTCGAAGGGGTGGTGAGAGAGAACGCATCCTTACCTAAGAACAAGAAGATGACGAAAAGTGCCATCAGCATCAGGCCGACTGCCACGCAGCCACACGTGTATCGACACACCGTGGGCGTGCAGTAACTAAAGATCCGCCCGCACCACCTGCGTCTCGTTGAATGCCCTGGCTGGCAGAGGACTGGTATGCTGTGGATGTGAAGGTTCCCATTGGTGGAGGGAACCTGGGGGTAGGGCCGTCTGCTGCCTGCGTGACACAATGACGGTCTTGACTCTCACAGCTCATCAACCGGTGAGATTCTGTATATATTTTTTTAGAATGAACAGCACATTTTCATTGTTTGTCATAAACATGCCTGCACATTACTCTATCCTTCTTATCCTTTTTGGCAACAGCCTTGACACAAATAAAATTAAATTAAGACATCAAAAAAATAAAAAATAAAAAAGATATACAGGTCACTTCCAAAATAAAGGAAACACCAACATAAAGTGTCTTAATAGGGTGTTGAGCCGCTAGAATAGCTTCAGTGTACCTTAGCATAGATTCTAGAAGTGTCTGGAACTCTATTGAGGGGATGCAACACCATTCTTCCACAAGAAATTCCATAATTTGGTGGTTTGTTGATGGTGGTGAAAAGCGCTGTCTCAGGTGCCGCTCCAGAATCTCCCATAAGTGTTCAGTTGGGTTGAGATCTGGTGACTGAGATGGCTATGGCATATGGTTTACATTGTTTTCATGCTCATCAAACTATTCAGTGACCACTTGTGCCCTGTGGATGGTGGCAGTGTCATTCTGAAAAAGACCACAACTATCAGGATAGAAATGCTTCACCATAGGATGAAGATAATCATTCAGAATGGCTATATATTTATTGTCATTTACCTTGCCCTCTAAGAGGTTGATGGATCTAAACCATGCCAGGAAAATGCACCACCATAACAGGCAACAGAACCCTTCATTTACTCAAGTGTTTCCTTTATTTGGGCAGTTACCTGTAGGCATTACACACCACAGCTTACTTGGATAATACGACTGAACACTGGCACTCCTCTGAGGGTCGATATGAATACCGCAGGTATGTGAGAATGTATTTGTGCCCTTTATAGTGCCTGAATGCCACCATGCGATACTCCTCAAGATCAATGAGACTCTGTTACCTTTATGGAGTTGCTCTGGGTGGGTGCGATGTAGGTCATTGATGGAATCCACGGAATGTAGCTCAACTTCGGTCAGGTCCCGGTCACTGATCCGGAAAAAATCTGGCGTCGAGGAAGGCGCAGTCTTCATCATAATTCCTGGAAGGAGGGAGTGAGCAAACGCCTCAGCTCTGTATGCCAAATTACAAATGAAGCTCTCTTGCCAAGCAAAGACTCCTCGTCCAGGGAATCCGGTGAAAAATAGTGAACTGAGCCTGCAGCAATTGCACAGCACCTTGGCCCTGAACATCAACACCTGCAACTGCAACTGCATCTGTAGCTATACACTTGTGAAAATGAGCGTTACCTAAAAAGCTGATTAACCAGTTTAAATGAACAACAATGCCAGTGAACAAGATGGGAGAATAAACATCTGGGCAGCCAGGTGTGGAAAATCTGGTGAATGTATTTTTGTTGTCAGGATTAGCAAAGCAGACAAACTGTTTTCTCTCCCGAGAGAATGAATTTGCAGCAAAGTCTGGCAGCAAAATTTGAACATCCAAGTTAGTGTCCTCTTCAGTGTCACCAACAGTAGGAAATCTGCTGCCAGATTTAGCCACATTTCAGAGTGCCAACATTATAGCACATCAACAAGTTGTAGGAAAACCGCCAGGATATTAACCAATTTGTACCAGAAGTGGGACAAATGCAATTGCTGCACAACAGAAACGATGTGGGAGATCTCGGTCAGTCCTCACCCATATCCAACAAGGAACCCTGGACGTGTAGAAACATCTCTCAAGTTGCAGTAAGGTATTGGAAATGTTTTGTACAGAAGGGATAATACGCACATCCAGTAATTTTCACTGGTGCTGGGTCAATGGTAGGCCATCTCAATAGCAAGAAGGGAAACCTGCAATGCACTGTGAGTCACAACGGTTCAACCAAGGGAGGACTCAGCCAGATTACAGTATGGTGCTGAACATGTTTGACCCACGTATACAAATAGGAAGATTGCAGTAAGGTGCTAGAAACATTTTGGGCTGTGTTTGTAGTACTCTACCCAAGAGTGGTCTTATAACCACTTCAGAAAGAGAGAGGGGAAGAGGTCATCCCTAGAAAACAATGAAAACAGCATTAAAAAAATAAGAATTAGTGAGAGCGATATTTCAGTGGTGGATGGAGTCTCCCTGTGTCCATCAAAACAAGACAAAATACCATGTAATTGCACATCAGCTTACCCATGTACCATTTACCAAATTACCAGCTCACATTAGAACTCCTTTAATGCATTACTTTGTAGTGATACTATTATTGAGTACTTATTCAACGTTAATCGCTGCCGGAGCGATTAAATCATCTTGTTCAAACACCTGATTTAATTTAAATCTTGAAATCAGAGCCTATGAAATATATTCACAAACAACTTAGGAAGAATAAAGATTCCTGGGCACCTCACTGGTTTTTATATCACCTGTTAAAACCAAAACAAAGCCTGAAGCAGTATAGTAAAAATGAGCTCTTTTTTTTTCCACAGTCACTTCTGGGCATATCGTTACCCCAAGGACTTACCCTATAATATACTAAGTGACAATTAAAAGCACACATATGTAAGGGATACTGATACAATAAAAGTAGGTTAAATCCATTAAATACATTCTGGACTCTGTCCAACCACTAAACATAGCACTTCAGTTATCTCTCTCTCTCTCTCTCTGGCATCCCAGAGAATCTGATGCCTGGCTGGTCTGGTCTCAACTTTCTTCTCAACCAACAATTGGTACACAGTGTCCTCACAGTATGGAAACAAAGCGCCAAAGCACGTTCCTATAGTCTCAACAAGTTGTTTGTTTGTCACAAGATTTCACCACCACCCTCAAACCGCAGCCATCTCCACTCTGTCCTTCCTCCTGGTCTTACCTTCACAGTCCGCCCCGCAGTCCACTGTCTCAGGAATAAATAAAAAATGGGTTCAGACCCAGAGCCCTGGCTCCCAAGATTTTCCAATTGGAGCTGGAAATTGCGCTCCTTTGAAAAAACACATTTGAGACAACAATACAAAACGTTTGGCAAATCAAAAAGGCTCTCAGTCGGCACTGACTGTGTCTGGCTTATACTGGTTTCTACAATCATATCACAACAACTCCAACCTCTGTGTCTCTCTACAAAACCTATCCCCCCTCCCACCACCAAAGTACCCTACTGGAGACCAGAAGCCCCTTTCCTAAAATAGAGAATGGCACGAAGAGGTTATTTATAGCTGAAAGGGATGATTCAACATAACATTCAGAATGGAGCAGTGGATATAAATTTGACAGGTGGCTTGACTTTTTGCCAGTTTGAAAACACTTTTCCATAAAGGTTCAATAGCACCTCACTGATCTGAGGCTAAAGATATTTTAATCGAATGTGCGGTGTCATCCATATCTTCCATATAGTTTAATTGTTTTATTGTAATGATTTTTGCCTACTAATTGCATATCATTAACATGGTCTTCTGGAACTTGTGGAGCTGCTGAAGTGTTTCAAGTGTTTCAAACTTGTTCTCATGATGTCTGATAGGCCTACTAAATAAGAAATTAAACAAATAGGTCATTAGAAAAATGTGTATTATCTGTTTCAGAAATAAGCACAATGCCAAGCTAGTTTGTTATTAAAGAAGAATCCATACAGCTCTAACAAAATGATATATATATATATTTTTATTTTAAAAAATTTTTTTTTAAGGCATAGTTAGAAATCATTTTATTTTAAATATCTGGATCTGAATTTTTGAACTCACAACACAATGCGGAGGAAGCGCGCGTGTAAACGAGCAATGACTGTAGTGTTTTCGAAAGACTTGGGTGTAGGCGTGTAGACGAATGTATCATATTCTATCTCTCCTTGCGCGTTCCATGTACGCGCGCGCGAGCGTGTGTGTGTGTGTATAATATATATATATATATATAGCTACATACACACACTTAATATGCCTACAATGTAAAATGTTGTATTCCTGTACATATGTTTTAAATGGCTATTTTAATTTGATTTATTTCTTTTTTTACTTTACAAGTTTCCGTTGGTGACGAATGGGAATGTTCTATGGCTGCTCAATAAGTGGCAGACAGTTCCATCGTGTGGCAAGTCGAAGAAATCACTCACTGTTACAGCTGCATCAATCAAGACGGGAACAAAGCAGGTGCTACGAAATGGAAATATGGTCGGTTCCATAAATGGGCATTTAGAGTTGGTAGCAATTACTAAAGGACTGATTAATTATTTGGCACTTTTTGTTGTTAGCTGTACCTGGTAAAGTTAACTGGTTGGTATTCAAATATGAACAATTGACAACAGCGTTCTCGTAGAGTGCTGCGCTTACAGTTAAACAACTACATTTCCCGAGGTACCTCACTCTAACTACATACAGTAGCTGTTTTGTAGCGAGGGCATGTTATCAAGTCCAGAGTTCAGAGCTGACGATCACGGCGACATTGTAACGTGAGAGGGGGAACTTCGTTTGGAAGGAAGACACAATGTTTCCAGGGATGTTCTCCGCCAGCCGGTTTGGATTTGCTCTCCGAGTTCCGAGGGAATCCCTTCGGAATGTGACACTTGGTGCAGCGAGGCAGGAGAGGAGGCACGCTTCAAGTTCAGAGGTAGCTGTAGCGCTTAGCTGGCTCGCTAGTTAACGAACTCACGCTAACTACTAGCGAGAAAGAGCAATCGTCTTTTTTTCCAGGGCAAAAACCAAAATTAGATGAACGTTACTAGAAGAACAGAAAAATGTGGACCCAACTTTTCACTTTCAATTTTGGGACCCAAACTTTAAACAAATCTAATGATAAACTATAGCTAAATTCATAGTATACTTCGCTTGCACTTTGCATGGTTGCATGCAGCGAATGGTTAGCAAGATAATAAGATCGCGTCTATTTTTCGTGTTCTGCATTAATTGAGCTTTTTTAACCAAATCGTGGCGACGTTGATATGGCTACGCTCTGATAGTTAATTGTGTACTTTATGTTCTCTTATGCGAGAAAAGAAATCCCCATCATTCTGTGACAGCTGCCCGCAGAGTGCTCGAGGCTGTGCGCGTTCTGTGTGCAGCAGATGATGCTTTTTTTTGTTAGATTCACGAGGGTTCTCATCCTGCCAGCGATGTCAGGCCACTGACCCGTGATAGTTAGAAGCTGAGCTTAATCTCACTATGGAACTGCGGTGTACATACATGTAAGAACTATCCACGATGGATTTTTTGAAAATCTCTGGATCACTCACATAGCAAAGTAACGCATTTGTATCGGGTATTGTATAGCCTTTTCATTTCTTAACGTTAGCTGCCTTAACACCATAATCTTTACTGGGACAGATTTCTTTCTCTGTTATAGCCATTGGCAAACGTGATTTGAGCGGCTGCTAAATTCTTTGCATTAGCCTCGACTACTGATACTGTTTTGCTTGGAGTGGCCACAGTCTGGAGATTTTTCTATGATAGGCAGTGGGTAGGTGGGCGTTGTCCCAAACCAGTGTCAGTCACGTGCTATAGCACTTTTGACTACTGTGTGTATGTTGTGCAATGTTGTGATGCTTTCTCATTTCAGAAACAAATTATGCATGCTACTGAACAATCAAATGTATTTACATTATTATATTGTTCGTGTGGCTGATAGCGTTCGCCTGGGAAACATTGTACCTGTTGGCCGGTTTAGATTGGAGGGGCCATTTTAACGGCAGAAATGACTTTGAACTTGTTTCGCAAACTTGAGAGTTGACACATGTTCCCACCTGATGGTTGATAAGCTCCCAGCCGCAGCCGGTTTCTTGGATCAAAGATCACTATTGGTTGCAATAATGGATTCCTTTCAACTTGAGCCGGATTATTCCTGTGCGTGTCACCTTGAGCTGCAATCTGCATGGTTGATTAGTGGAAGTATCGATTTGCCACACTCCCAGGGTCACGGATCTTAGTACTTTGTAACGCGATTTCTTGCACGTGACTTTGGGCTTGCTTTTGGGGGTTCGAGGCCTGGGTTCCCCTTCTGTTATACGTTTTGTGACAATTCATTTGTGAAAAGCGTTATACAAATACATTTAATTTAATTTGATTTGATTTGATCTCCCGTTTCCCCAACCCCTCGCCCTAGGGCGCTCTGAAGAAGACGGAGCTGTTTGAATTCCATCGGGAACATGGGGGGAAGATGGTGGAGTTTGCGGGCTGGAGCATGCCAGTGCAATACAAGGACAGCCACATCAACTCCCACATGCACACCCGCCAGCACTGCTCCATCTTTGACGTCAGCCACATGCTGCAGGTACCAGAAGCGGTGTCTGTTTCTCCCCTCAAACGAGCCAGGCTTCAGCAGGAGTCAGGCTTGCTGGTTCTGTGTCACTTAGTAGGTAGAGCATTGTCAGGTAGAGCTGACAACGCTTAGGTTGTGGGTTTGATTCCCACTGGGGCCACACGTACTGAAAAATGTATGCATTCACTGTAAGTCGCTTTGGATAAGCGTCTGCTAAATGGCATATGTTATGTTTGGAGTTGTGGGTGGAATTATTTTGACGATTGGCGTTAAATACAAGATGACAAGTAGTAGCCTAAGTCACTCTGGAAGCAGGAAGAGAGGGAAGTAAGTTGCTCTTACTCAAACATTTCAGTGACATTCGTTCAGCCTTTTATGAAAGTTTGCCCAGTTTCCACCGGTTACACATGCAGGAATTGAACGATTCAGTGTGCGCAAAAAGTCCGGTGGTGAATTGAATCAGAATCTTTGTTCACATTCAAATGTAATTGCTTCAGGATAGAAACTTCTGGAACATTGGATTTCTTTGTCTGATGCATGCTTCTTCCATTTGTGACTCAAAGTCCATTTGAATGGGTCTAATAATTACACATCTATGCTCACATCTTCTAAGCTCCCTTTTCCCATCTTTATTCATTCTGAATTACAGATACAGTATTTGGGCACAGTGTAGTAAGATTATTAAGGGGGAAATTCTTACCTCAGATTTAGCTGGGATCAGAATGCAGCTGTAAGCGTCAAACACCAGGAATTTTATCCTGTTGTATAAATGGATAATACAGGTCACTGTCAAAATAAAGGAAACTCTTGAGTAAATGAAGGGTTCTGGCGGCTCTGTTATGGTGTGGGGTGCATTTTCTTGCCATGGTTTAAGTCCACTCAACCCCTTAGAGGGCAAGGTAAACGTAAATAAATACAAAGCCATTCTGAGTGATCTCCTTCATCCCATTGTGAAGCATTTCTATCCTGATGGGAGTGGTCTCTTCCAGGATGACAATGTCCCCATCCACAGGGCACTAGTGGTCACTGAATGACTTGATGAACATGAAAACTATGTAAACCATATGCCACGGCCGTCTAAGTCACTAGATCTCAACCCAATTGAACACTTATGGGAGATTCTGGAGTGGCGCCTGAGACAGTGTTTTCCACCGCCATCAACGAAACTCGTGGAAGAATGGTGTTGCATCCCTCCAATAGAGTTCCAGAAACTTGTATAGTCTATGCCAAGGTGCATTGAAGCTGTTCTGGCTTCTCGTGGTGGCCCAAACGCCCTATTAATCCACTTTATGTTGGTGTTTCCTTTATTTTGCCAGCTACCTGTGTGCAGACATGTAAGCTATGCAAGTGGCCCTGAATAAGGGTGTTGTAGAGTAGATAAATGATGATAATATTTCTGTTTGTCTTGCAGACCAAGATCCACGGAAAGGACAGAGTGAAATTCATTGAGTCTCTGATTGTTGGGGACATAGCTGAGCTGAAAGACAACCAGGTGCGACTGCGAATGTGTGCATGCACGTGTACATTTTAAGTATCTTAGCATATGATTTCCATATGGAAAAGTAGATATGGAAAACTGGAGTGAGTCTAAACAATTGTCTGCAAATCAAAGAAATTAAAGAATGCGTATTTGAATTGTTCCCGGGTGCAGGTTAAAAGATAAAACTAACTCAAAGTTGCCTTGTTCTTTTCTCTGTGTATAAAAACACTTTTTTTTGGGAGCATCAACAGCATACGTGTGGACAGGTCCCCCTTCTTCTTCTCCAAAGCAGTGGACTGTGCGTGTGAATGTATTTCCTCTCTCTCCATGTCTTCTCCAGCCTACATGTCTGTCTTTTGGCTTCCTCTTCCCAGGGTACGCTCTCCCTCTTCACCAACGAGAAGGGAGGAATAATGGATGACTTGATTGTGACCAGGACGGACCTGGGTTATCTCTACGTGGTATCCAACGCTGGATGTGCGGACAAGGATTCGGCCCACATGGAGGTCAGCAGGGAAATTGAGAGGCAGGCAGGCAGGTGGACAGACGTACAGACAGGCAGACCACACCGACCAGTTGCCTTCACTGCTTAAATTCCTTCAGCGCTTGCCTCCAAGGACGTGATCAGAGATCTTTATAGTCAGAACTCAGTTTCACCTTCCACAGTTTCACCAGTCTAGTTACTGGCAATCTTCAATAATTTTCTGATTTATTTTATTCTATGTGGAGGTCCGTAGCATTCTTGGTTTTTTTTGCTAAGGATCCTAAAAAGTAGTTTCTTGACTAGTTTTTTTTAAGGATTGACTCTGGTCTCATTTTCTAGTTGAGTATGGGTGCCGGACCTTTTACAAAGACAGCCACTAAGCGATGATGAGGTGACAATGTGGTATTCTCATCCCATTGAGGGGAGCGAGACAGTTTCTTTTAGGTTTTTACAGTGAACAATGTCTTGCGGAGCTTAGGAGAAACTAGGTGCAGTACGAGGCTGACGAATAATTCCGATTAAACTGGAGGAATACTCAATGCTTTAAACTCCTGTCTCCTAGCAGGGCTGATGTCCCCCGTGTTGCTCTTTACAATTTCACCAAATTGGTTATCAACTTAAAGACTTAAAGATCTGGCCCACTTATCTTATTCCACACAGAGAAGGAAGAAGGAAACATTAGCCGACACAAGAATGTACTGGTTAAGATTTTTATTATGCACTGCTTAGATATAACAAAGCATTTTGAACGGTACCCAGCCAGCGATTGTAAAACATCAATGGCTAGCGAGCAAGCAGTCTGTACAAAAAGTGGGTGTTATAATCTCAGACCCCACAGAGACAAAGGCGACGTCTTTAATTGATGTTGTGTTTAATTAAAAGGTTACCACAACACTCAA
The DNA here is from genome assembly GCA_029706075.1 of Aldrovandia affinis. Classification (NCBI taxonomy): domain Eukaryota; kingdom Metazoa; phylum Chordata; class Actinopteri; order Notacanthiformes; family Halosauridae; genus Aldrovandia; species Aldrovandia affinis. The sequence goes on along the minus strand of JAINUG010000122.1, from coordinate 1,884,586 downwards.
AAGATGAGAGTAGGGGGCGGCGGGTAGCGTAGCGGTCTACCACACCACACTTTGGCTGGTCTGGTGTGGTGTGCACTGCCTGTCCGGGATGCGGTTCAAAACCTGCGTCTCTACCAGACCGGCCCTGGTCATCAGCCCCGATTGGGGGCGGCATTTGGCTGTCCGCCCCAAGGGGGAGGGGGAGGTGAGCCGGCTCTGGTCTGGCGTGAAGCATGGAAGAGGAGTCTCCAGAGCGTGGGTGGGCGAATTCCATTTCGGAGGAAAGCGGCCCACGGAGAATTAGCTTGCCTCGTAGAGACAATCGACGGACCCGTGTGGGGAGGGTTAATTGAAATAAATAGAGGGTGTAATTGGCTACCAAATTGGGAGAAAAACTGGAAAAAATCTGAAACAAATATAATTATTAAATATTTTTTTACAGATGACAGAGTAATGAGTCTATATACACAGTGCATGTCTAAGTGCACAGAGAAAAACCTAGGCCTAATTAGCAATTACTTTACCTGTCCATAGTGGTAGGTACTGTTTGGCTACAGGACTAGCCCTGGTCCAGCCTGTCCATTGACCCTTGGGTTATATATTGTTGTCCATGACTATGACTAAACCAGCTATTTTACTGGTCATGAAATGAATGTAATCCTGGAATGTAGACAGGTTAAATTAGCTGAAATTGTCAGTCTCAAAGAATGCAAGCAGAGCACAATGGGGAAAGGTCAAAGGTCGTGAAACTTTTCCCGTTTCCCACGGATTTCGTGATTTGGGGTCTTCAGTGCGTTTGTTTTGTTTTTAGGCCAAACTGAAGGAGTTCCAAGCCGCTGGCCATGACGCAACCATGGAGTATCTGGACGAAAGTTTGATTGCCCTTCAAGGTGATATATTGCAAAAGGATTTACGCCAGGGAACTTGGTGAAATCCAATCACAGCTTAAAGGGGCGTCCGTACTGAACACAGGCACACTGGAATAGAAATAGGTCGTAGATCTTTCATGTTGCTTTAGAAACTCGCATATTTTTTTGTCACAAGTTTTGATTTTTAAATAGCAGAAACATATTGGTAATTAGTATTGACGTTAATATGAAACACATGCATAGACTCCTAATTGCAATTTAGTTACCTCAAAATATGAGTCCCTTTTCATTTGGTGTTTCCATGATTTTGTCTACCCCCTAGACCAGGGGTCGGCAACCTGCGGCTCCGGAGCCGCATGCGGCTCTTTCACCCTTATGCTGCGGTTCTTTTATCCTTATGCTGCGGCTCCGCTTGGCTTGGGAAAATAAATTATAAGTATCCAATTGAAGTGTATTTTATTTGTAGTTCTAAATTTCCTCGCGCACGAAAATCCCCCGTCGACAAGTATTTTTCGCGTAGCACCCGCCCCCGATGCTACGGCTCCCAGTGTTTACTTTTCCGTGGAAACCGGGTCCAAATGGCTCTTTGAGTGTTACAGGTTGCCGACCCCTGCCCTAGACTGAAGTCGCTGACATTGGGGGTAGGAATTGGGACAATGTTTGAGATTTGTTTGGCTGAAGTGGGATGTTGTGGGACCGAGCCGATGTAGAACGCTTCCCCTTGATGTCACTGGTCTGGTCTCCACAGGTCCGTCCATGGCACGGGTCCTGCAGCCAGGTTTATCAGATGACCTCAGCAAGTTGACCTTCATGACCAGTGCCTTGACGTCGGTGTTTGGCATCCAGGGTTGCCGGGTGACACGCTGTGGTTACACAGGAGAGGACGGAGTGGAGGTGTGCCTCAGTGTCATATATATGTGTGTGTGTATTTGCATGCATGTCTGCCTACCTGCCACTTTTTAGGCAGATATTTGTGTGTCAACCTGTCCATGTAGTGTATATTTGACTACATTTTTCCGCAAAATCTGCCAAACTCAGTCTGAATAAAAACAACAACTAATATTTGCACAGCTACACCTTGACTCTTTTCTTAATCTCCTAATAAAGTCTCTTATTTCTTAATATTGTGACCTACGCCCATGTTGTCCTATTACTGCTTGTTGTTCACTGTCTGTCACTGTCCCCCCCCCCCCCACACACACTAGATTTCTGTTCCACGGTCGGGAGTGGTCGCCCTGACGGACCGTCTCCTGGCCAACAGCGAGGTGCGCCTCGCCGGACTCGGTGCGCGGGACAGCCTGAGGCTCGAGGCGGGTCTCTGTCTCTATGGCAACGACATCGACGAGACCACCACCCCCGTGGAGGCCACCCTGGTGTGGACTATAGGTGCCTCTTATTTGATGTTGTCATTACCGCCATCCTGCCCTTTGGCTCTCCTGCTCAGCAGATGAGCCACCGCTCACCTGCGTTCCATCCCGGCAGTCGAAGCGCGTTCCGTGCACTTAGCCTCTTTCAACGTTTCGCTCAGAAAACGCCCTCTGCCGTAGGCCTTTTTCTCATTTCTCATTCGCAAACCCCTCTGAAGTGTGTGTGTGTGTGTGTGTGTGTGTGTGTGTGTGTGTGTGTGCGCTTTGCAGGAAAGCGGCGTCGTCAGACCAGGGATTTCCCAGGAGCGGAGATCATTGTCCCGCAGATCAAGGCCAAGACCAAGAAGAAGCGCGTGGGCCTGGTGTCCACGGGACCCCCGGTGCGTCAGCACACCCCCATCCTGAGTCCTGAGGGGGAGGTCATAGGTGAGAGAGATCCACACTCCACACCGCACACAAGCCCTTCTGCTCATAGCGGGTTGTGCTCTGCTTAGAGGGGTTATGGGAAACGTAGTCCTCTATGAATTAGTCACAAGAATCAGTTCAATAATAATTGCGATGGGGATGTTATTCCACTAAGGGGAGTTGCACTGGAGTTTGATGCTGTAATTTACTATACCATTTGTTCAGTTAACTAGTAAGTTTCCTACAACATCCACAGTGGCCTGTCTTGTAGGACCATTTTGTAATAATTATTTTTTTTTTTACACGTGTATTAACTCTAATGTTCACAAATGGAGATGTTGACAATGTGTTAAAACTGAACATCTTTTTCTCCTGACCTTTCTGTTTTTACTCCTCTTTCACATTTCACCAACCTCTTAATTTCTTCTTCTCTCTCCTCCTGCCCCCCCTCTCTCTCCTCGTCTCAGGTGAAGTTACAAGTGGCTGCCCCTCCCCCTGTCTTAAGCAGAACGTTGCCATGGGTTACGTAGAGGCAGGGTTTAGCAAGGTGGGCACTCCGCTGCAGGTGGAGGTGAGGAAGAAGCCAGTGAAGGCAGTCGTCAGCAAGATGCCCTTTGTGCCCACAAACTACTACACTGGCCAGTAGAACTGCTTCTCATTGGCTGAGAATCAGGTCAAAGGTGTCGTCTCCCTGTTCAGGTCGAGCAGTGGTAGGCAAACCTGATTGGCTCACCAGCCACATCTGTGAGCATCATTAACCAAAAGAGCAACGTCTAGAACAGACAGACACACACACAAACACACCCCTCAGACACATGTTCTGTGTAGCACTGAAACACTGCACACTTTGAGGGAAAGTACACCCAAGTGTGTGCTGTTCTGTTTCACTGGGTTTTAGCCTTGACAAACTGTCACTAACACTAACTGTCACAGAATTATCTCAGGTGCTTTTCATGAGAACTGAAAACGCGTGCGCCTGCCCGAGGCGCATGCCGTAGTGACTGAGGTTCGAAAGCCAGTTTTTAATTCTGACCATTGGGCATTCGCGGAAGCCTAGCAGTGCAACCATTCCAGGGCTGCAATGTGACCTCAGCCGTCTCCAAGTGCCTGAGGCCAGCACTGTTATCCCATGATCTCATATTCAAAACAGCAGATCTTTATTTAAACTTACACACCCTAATGTGCACCATCTGAAACTACTGTGCTGACTGCCATTCTAGTGCAGTATACCAGTAGAGTAGCAGGTATGGATCAATTCTTAGGCAAGCTTAGAAATAGTTTTTTTTTGTCGTTTTTAATCAATTATGAAGCATAATCCTCCCTTTAAATGGTGCCAAAATTAGAGGATACCTCCCTGACTACTTTTTTTTCTCTTTAAAAATTAGCTGTTGATACAGTGTGAATTTATACATAATTTGTTCTTGATTATCAAAGAGCTGAAATAATGGACATTTTTTTTAAGTAAATTTTTGACTAAAACTGTACTTACTACAGATTTTTTTTGTATAGAAAATAAATGTTATGCAGGTAATTGTCTAGGTTTAGAGATTTTTTAAATATTTTGAACCTTTGTTCTAAGCCTGAAAATTAGAGGCATTAACTGTGCAATAGTGTTTGTCACACTAACTTGTGTAAAGATGTCGTTAATCGACTGTGTCTCTGCTACGTGGGAGTGTGACGGTTCGTCTCCTTGAGTTTTATCTGATTTCTTTTGATGCTTTTAGTCAAGTACTTTATGTCAAATTCTTCTGCTTGAACGAATGCTGCTGGCTATCAGAGACGATCACGACGCCATTATCATGTTTCGTTTACAACGGCAAGACGTGACCACAGTATTACATGAGTTCTGCCTAAAGTTGTATGATAGTTATGATTAATAAAGTAAATAATATTTGTACATCATGTGATGCGATTTCTTTATTCACTGTTAAAAATCGGTTGGCCTGAACAGACTTAACCTGTTTCCCACATGGCTGTGTTTGCATGGTATTTTCATGTTATTGAACTTGCTAATATCATCTGAACGTCTGAACACTCTTGCCATTTTAGTCGTATATAAATGTATTACTCATGAACAGGCAATCACCACCACTGCCATTGTTACGAAAAGGTAAGTTCCAGCTGATTGGCTAAAGCAAGGATTCTTTATTCGTAGCAGTAACAGAGGTTAGTTACTTCGTGACACCTAGTGCCCATTTAGTGCTACTGCAGTCTCACGAGGCACAAACGCATATCTTGAGACGAGACCGAATACATTTCCCATACTGGGAGGTAAAACATTTTTTAAATTTGACTATTATTAAAATTGGACATAAGCCTCTAAATTCCTACAGTCTTACGAGTGCTAGTCATTGCTAAGCACACGTGGTGTCCAACAATAAACTGTTTCGAAAAGCTTCTGTGTCAAAACAATCGTTTAGGCCCAGTACGGACTTTAAAATTAACTATACAATAAAATGTTTCCTTGTTCTGTGTATTCCTAATGCATAACTTAACGGTTTCTGAGCTTTTTTATCACACAAAAAGAACAAAAACTAATTGCTGATGGGCTGTCCAATCCGACCAGTGACACAAAAGGAGAGGCCATTCTAATTTGAAAGTCTTTTATTCCATATATAGAGAGAGAAAATAATGCAGTTATGGGATGGTGCCTGTGTAGATAGAAACACATAATAATTGAGAACTGAGTCAGAGGAAGGATGCACACCCCCTACCCCCTACCCAATGTTCAGTGTCAATCTTTACCAACAAAAACAACTGACATCATTTCCTCGACCACGTTTCCCATAACTGCAGCGACTGTACATTAGCATTGTCTAACCCTCTTTCACATACAGTAAGTGAGATAAAGAGTGCTTTTTAAATTATTATTTTAGTCGCACGGCGGGCTATCCGACATCCAGAGAGAACAGAGCCGCTGCGGAGAGAGCTCGAGTTCCTAGGAGAGAAAAAACGCCAGATGAGGAGAAAAGGTAAACTCGGCTCCCCGCGCCTAGCTAGCGGCGCGCGATCCCCCGAGGTGCCTTCTGGGGAATACTGTGCACCACACGTTAACACCTGCGACTCTTTACGTACGCACACAGTTAATGGCAGGCTAGGACAGGCACCCAATCCCCTTTACAAAGAACTTACAACTGTGGAGCTGAATTCTTACAACGGCTGGTCAGACAGAAGTGGAAAAAATGGAAGGACAACGGTCCTTAAGCGCCTTTCCGGACCTTCGGACGATTTAAACAAACGGCCCTGCGACAAAACGTTAACCATCACAGGAAAAGGAAACCGAGGAGAGTAAAGCGAAATCATATATATATATATATATCTCTTGCACGTGTTCAAAGATTAATTCATTGGATCAAACAAGATTTCTAAGTGATCAAACAAGTAAACCAAATTTGAAAAAAGTACCAAGCATGGAGGCTGTATTGCAGGCAAGTCTAAAGTCTACAGATTTTTTTTCTCTTTCAGTGAAGTAGAACAAGTTTAAAAAAAAAAAAAAAAAAAAAAAAAAAGACGCGACCATAACTAACCACCGGCACAAAAGGGTGACCTACAAAACCGGCGACACTGTAGTGCTTTGAGCCGAGACCTACTTCTGTATGGGAACAAGACGCAGTGTGGGGTTTAGCCACGAAATCCAGCAAAGGGTCTCAGAGCGACGGTCCGGTGGTGGATCTGTAGGAGCTGTGATTGCTTGCTGATGAAGATCAAAGTGTGGCTCCTCCCAGCTGTTTGTTTACGCCCCCGACGCCATTTTCCTGCCCCCGCCCTCCAAAGCCCCGGTATCCAGAGAGAAAGAAGAGAAGAACTCACAGACATCTGTACACTGTGTATTGTAATCTTGGCTCTTTGTCCAAACCAAACCCCATTGGAGATTCTGTCCCCCACCCCCTCCCTCCTCTGCCACAAAGGTTTGGGCGAGCGTGAGAGTGTGTGTGTGTGTGTGTGTACACGGAGTGGTGCATTTGATCCTCTACATGTATGTATGTATGTATGTGTATGTGTGTGTGTGTGTGTGTGTGCGCGTGTTATGATGTAGGAGGAGCATCCTCAAGGCTGTCCTGTGACACACTGGGTGTGTGAATGCGCGTGACTGTATGCACGTGTCGGTCTGCAGGGGCGGCACACTTTGCTGGGGTGGGCTCAGTCCACTGTGTCCGCTCGGAGCCTTCAAAGCTCTCCCGTGAGACGCGGCGCTGGATTGTGTACGTATTCATTTATGCGTTGGTTTGGAGGGGGAAGGGGGGTACAGTCTGCTGGGACAAGCTCAGTCTCCTGTGTGTGTGTGTGTGTGTGTATGCATATGTGTATGTGCGTGTGTGTGTGTGTGTGTGTGTTAGGAGTTGGAGGGGGCGTCCTCGAAGCTGATGATGCTGGACTCCTGTCCCGCGGGGGTCTTGGAGGAGCCGGCCGCCCCCGCGGGCGAAGTGCTGTCCCTCGCCGACAGCAGCGGGACATCGTCCCGGACCTCGTCCTCGTCCTCGTCCTCGTCGTCCTCCATGCTGGGCCAGGCGGACTGGTCCTCCACCCTCTTCAGCCGCTCGTTCAGGGCCTTCAGCGCCAGCTGCCTGCGGAGCGGAGGAGACAGCGGGAGTCACACAGCCGCCTCTCAAAGCAACGCGCGAAAAACACGCCGCTCTTCCCGCGGCTGGTACACCTCCCCACGGAGCCAGGATTTCAGTCATAACTGTGAAACTGCACACTCGTCTACCTGGTGGTTACCTGTAATTACCACGTGTGTGTCTCTGCACGGCAGCACATAATGATAAGCCTACAAGCCATAAAGACGTAATACAATTTTTGAAAAATCGAAATTCCAGGCATAGGTCTCATTTTTCTTTGCTCACGCTTACTTTAAGATTAATGTCTTTTTAACCCGACACAAGAGAAGAGGTACTTAAAAAAAAAAAAAAAAACTCAATTTTTCCAACTTGAGACTTTACTCTTGCAAGGGGTCTAGGACCTAGGGAGATCAATACCCCGTTTTGAATGCATTTTTTCTGAATTGCCAGTTAAAAATGTGCCTAATTTTATTAAGAAATGTCTTAAAACATGTCAAATTGAAATGAACTTACATTCTGTATTCCTGAGAAACATGTTGTGCAGTTGTGCCCCTGTGCTCGACATATTACATTACAGGCATTTAGCAGACGCTTTTATCCAGAGCAACTTACAGTTTACAATCCATTTATACAGCTGGATATTAACTGAAGCAATTCAGGTTAAATACCTTGCTCAAGGGTACAACGGCAGTGTCCCACCTGGGGATTGAACCTGCAACCTTAACGTTACAAGCCCAGTTCCCTAACCATTATACCACACTGCCTGCCTATGCATATACATGCATATACAGTTGCACTCTGGTGGTTGAACGTCCCGGGATTGTAAGGTGTATGAAAGAGGAGCCGTGGCCTGGCTCTTTCAGTCAGCCATGTTAGTGAGCATGCAGCAATCTCACAGCTACTGCCCTTCCCCACATGTCTCCCATGCAGCCTCCATTCACCTGCACTTCAGAAGACAGGCCTCTACGGTGGCCTGTTGTGGCCAAAGTTAAAAATTATCTCGAGATCGTGTGATAACCCCTGAAGGATGCATATATTTTATATTATTTGTTAAATAATCAAAAAACGGTCATCTTGAGATCACAAGACGCGCAACTCGAGTTTTCGACATGGCAAATATTTAAGGGTTCGTTATCACGCATTCACGAGGGAATTAACTGTAGGATTTAGATCTTTACAGCTAGCGGGCTGGTTTGCTTGTGTCACTGCTGTTTTTTTTGTTTTTTTATGTTTGTTTCAGATCTTTTCCCATTTTCTCCTAATTTAGTAGCCAATTACACCCTCTCTTTTCATGTCAATCCCCCCCCCTCGTATAGACCACCCAGGAGGCCTGTCTCGCTGTTTTGTTCTGTTTGTTTTTCTCTCACATGTGGCCCCTTAGCCCCCAGCAGTTAGCTGTTGGCATGAGGCACAGGAGAGATGGGCTAAGAGTTTGTCTGCGCCTGCACTGTTACCATCCACCTCCTGTGTTCATTAAATACAAGAGCAACGATTACCATCAAAGAATGATGCAACAATCCACGAAAAACATGATCGCACCTAAAATGACCTGGAATGCACCTGTGATGCAAGGTGTCGACAGACACACATCAACACCAAGCCGGCCCTCCACCCTCGCATAACCCAGAGAAAATTCTAGCAATGTGCAAAGGCGGTTTAGAACTCCAAGGATGCTGTCAGTCTTATGATTGACTAATTGTGGGTGTGTACCAATTCATCCAGAAACAGCCAGATAAGTGCATGCTTTTAATTGGAGGGAAGGGGAAGGGGAGATTCAAACAATATGAAACCTGGATGGACTGTTGCAACGTTGTATAAATCCCTTAGTCACGGGGGACTGTGTGTGTGTTGAGTTATTAGTGATGAAAAACTGCAAAGCAGAATTGCGCATTACTTGGGTTATAGAAAATAGAAAATAGAAAATGAATTACGAGTACACGGCTTACCATCTAAAATGTAACCCTGATAACAAGGGACCAAAGTGCAGGCCACCACAAGAGGCTGATCATGTGTCTCACCTCACCAACTTAGATGGGCTGTAATACCATATGGCGCATTGTGAATTGCACTATATTGTGCTGGCTGTGCAGGGACTGTGACCCACTTATAAGTCTATTTGTTCTCGATTCATTCCATAGCACAATCACTCTACTCTCGCCTCTATGTGGAAGGACGCGTGCTCATTTACAATGACCAGAAACGGGAATTAAGCAACCGCTGACCAACTGCAGAACCACACGAGACTGTCCAACACAGTGTTTCCTCTCATTGCGACATGTTCCAGTGGGACACGAATCAGATTGGTTTTGCAGCACCGCAGAACAAGCACGATTTACCTACTCATTCAAGTGGACGCCCTTATTCAGGGATCTAGTACCGGTGCCCAAGGCTAACGCAAACAAGATTATTCAAACAACTCTATAGGAGAGAGCACACATACGTACAATTCATATCGGAGTCTCCCCCAGGCCACTGTAACTGTAGCTCACAGTAGCAGCTGGAATGTGTGCCATCTGAAGACTTAACGCTCATTTGACCTAGTCTTTGTTTAACCTGACACCCGATGACAGGCATATGTTAAATGTGAAGTCAACCGTCTGATCCAGTGTGTGTTTGTTTGTGTCTGTCTGTGTCTGTGTGTGTGTGTGTGTGTGCGCATGTGTGTGTACGGTCCTATACTGTTCTTTTTACACCCTCTCCATGGTTGGGTTGTTGCTTTCATTTGGCCTCGCGTTTTACATGTGAACATTTTTACCCCCCCCCCACCCGCTCTGCTCTACTGGACTCCCGGGGTCTGCATGCATCAGGACACCCACCTCCTCCGCTCTGCGTCCTGGGGGTCGGTGCCGGGCAGGCTGATGGTGATAGAGGAGGGAGCCCCCACGTCGTAGCGCTTCACCATCTTGCGGCATACTCGGATCTTCACCAGGATGCCGTGCACCAGGCCGGCCAGCAGCCCCACCACCGGCTGCAGGATCTCCGGGAAGAAGGAGGCGAAGGCGAAGTGGTCCGACATGTCGCCCCGCCCGCGGCTGTGCTTCTGGTAGAAGCGCAGGTACACCCAGCCCGCCAGCACGCCGTAGCCGTAGGCGGCCAGGGGGGCCGTGGTCTCCAGCAGGGTGGTGAGCCGAAGCATGGCCAGGGCCAGCAGCACCAGCATGGGCGCAACCTTGAGCCGGACCTGGGGCACGCGCAGCACCGTCAGGTCCCCCATAGTCTGCTTGAGCGCCACCAGCACCCCGCCCAGGAAGCCCAGCATGCCGTGCACGCGCACGGCAAACAGGTAGTCCAGGTTGAAGGTGGCCACGTAGGTGAGCAGGTAGGAGAAGCCGGCCAGGAGACCCACGGAGACGTTCACCACAGCGAAGAAGATGAGGAGCTCCAGCGCCCCCCAGAGGGGCTCCAGGAGCCGTCCGGCGGCGATCACCGTCCCCACGCTAACAGCCACGTCCACCAGGTGCTGCTCCACCACCGCGTGCGTCACCAGGGTCCAGATCCAAAAGTTGGGTGGAAAGAGGTAGCCGGGCGTCACCCCCAGAATGTACACGGTGTCCACCGCCCAGGACAGCAGGTACAGCAGAAGTACCGCTGCGCAGACGGCCTTTACCACCACACTGGTGTTGCCCACCGCGGTCAGAAAGTGCTGTCGAGCAACTGGCAGGTAGCGATTCATTGTTTCTTTTGTTGCTGCAGGAACACGCTCTAATGGCACCTAACAACTCAATTTCGGTTGCTAACTTGCCGATAACCTCAACTGATCCAATCAACAATGCTGAACAGGGCAAATGAAAACAAAAAAATCCGGCACTTCACTGACGACCAACATCTAGGGTCCAAAGTTTGGCTTCGTCAAAGTAAATACCGATAATCAATGAAAAAAATAGATAAAACTATTGTAAACAAAATTCCTCGGCTGACTACCACGGGCTAAAGACTTCATTCGATCAGTTCAATTAGCTAGCCGTCCAGCCAGCTAAGGCCATAACCTTGCTGAACACACAGAATTAACATAAATGGCAAGTCCACTTCGTGTCACTCTGGAAACCTAGCTGACCACCAGCCACTTCATAGGGTTCAGGTCGATGTCAAAAACGAAGGCGATTTCCCCGTCTCTACCTAAGAGATTATCTAGTTGGCTATAGGCAATAACTAAATAAAACACCGGTTAACGCTCTACGTAACTGCCCAGTCATAATCAACCGACATTCATCACCTAGCTAGCTAGCTACCTTGCTAGCTGCTACTCTAATAAAATATCACCAACAAGCTATAAAACCAAGTTAGCCTGAATTCGCTTCGCTAGCGCCAGCTAGCTAGCAGACTTTAATATAGCAATCTCTCGCTAGTCTCAGATATTGTAGCTAACGTCACTTTATTAGCATCTTGAGTTGAAAGTGAATGGGTAATTTTCATCCCATTTAGCTAGCTATCTAACGTTAGCTAATAAAATTACTCCCGAGTTCATTCGCAGCTCGCTAACTGGGGATAACGGCCAAGTCACGCAGAAAGTCGAACTGGCGAGCTAGCCTGTAACAAAGTTAGTTAGCAAACAAGTGAACTACAGCTGACTAGCCACGTCTGCCTAAACGTATGGTACGATCGACTTAAACTAGCTTGTCAACCAGATCTTCAACTGTATCTGGCTAGCTAGCCCACGTTCGCGTGGAACCGTATTGCAGGCTGGCGATGAGCTAGCCAACTGCCAACTGTCAACTCACGGCAAGGAAATCAAGATCACCTACTAGCCTGCGATATTATTTTACAGACAAACTGTAATCTCACCCCGGTAAGAACCACTGATCAGTGTTCAGAAACGACGCAACCCCCTGGCTGGGATTAGTTAACATTCGCAAGGCAGCTAGCTAGTCACAACAACAACTCTTTCCAGCGTTTTCGACTTCTTCTCGGCCCAAGGTCCATTGGTTAGCCCGAGGAGTCTGAGTTCGCAACAGGCCGAGAAGGTAAATATTTGACTGACATGAACACGTTTTAAGACAAATAAACTCGGGGTCCTATCGTTGAGTTTCCGCACTTTCTTAGGTAACTTTGTTCGGACTTTCAAAAGCAGATAATCCCAGGTATTTGTCGGTGCAATGTAAAGTCGAAGGCACTCCCAGCATCGCACTGGCGTACGTTTGCGCTGCCACCGTCACCAACACTTCCAGCGTCAAGTCACGACAGCGTCATTCCGGGCGTGATTTGTGCCCTACTAGCTCATGGGAAACTGAGTTCATTTTTACACGTTTCGTAAATGTGGCTGCGTGAAGTCATTCATTAGGCTACTGAAAAAAACATGATTTAATTTTTTTTATAGAATAATTCAAATAATTAGTTGCTAATTAATATTACACAAATTCAGATGTTGCAGGTGTTTGAGCTATTAATTGTTTTCACACGATAGCTTCACCAATCGTACTAGTTTTGCGGGATAGTCCATAATTTTCTAAAAGCCATCAATATGCATAAAATACTGCATAGACATGCAACTGCAAGGCACATGGATTTGGTTCGTAGCGTCTCCACGATTCAGTTTTCAAGGTGGATACTGGATAGCCATCTTTGTTCATCATAAATATATTAATGATATTACATAGATATGCATCTAGAAAGGTCATATTGATTGATTGTTGAGAATAATACATATCAGTCTACTAGTATAACCATACCATTTTACATTACATTTACATTAAATTTTAAGCATTTAGCAGACGCTCTTATCCAGAGCGACTTACAAGATGTGCATAAATACATGGTAGCAACAATCATAGTTCGTGCAAGAGATCAGTGCAGTAATACAGCGATAGACATCATTGCAGGCAGCTGCGTACCATGCCGGTAACACTGGGAAGGAAAAGGTTAGTCATTTAAAAAAAATTAAATGGAGTAAGCAGGGGTATATAGTGTTGAGCAAGTAGGCAGTGGTGATGACAATTAGCTAGATGTACAGAATTCAGTGGTAGTGGGGTCTGAAAAGGTGGGTTTTGAGTCTCTTGCGGACGATCGCAATTGCGACCTGACCAATTGCAGAAGGTCGTTCCACCAGCTAGGGATCAGGACAGAGAAGAGACGAGACTCAGGACAGAGAAGTTTGCCAGAGGAGGCGGAGCGGAGGGGTCTGGCTGGGGTGTATGGGGAGCAGTACCTCTAGCCGCTGAAAAGCAAGCACCCAGTGATTTGAATCTGATGCGTGCTGCGATGGGGAGCCAGTGCAGAGAGGAGAGTAGAGCGTGGGTGAACTGGTTGAACCAGCAAGCAGCATTCTGGACATGGCTTGAACAGGCTGGTAGGCCTGCCAGCAAGGACCATAACACCATAACAGAGCCACCGCAACCCTTCATTTAGTCAAGTCTCATCTCTACGGTAGCTACTCTCAATGTGTGGATGCACATCATGACATATTGCAGGGATAGGGAATCCAAATGTGAACCTGGGCCAGCACTGCAGCCCAGAGGCATGCATTAACACGTTAACAAGGATAACATGTAGTCATACTATTTTAATTAATTTCGAAAGAAAGCTGGATCGCATGCTCCTGATTAGCGAACATATTGGATGTAACAGGAATAAAATAACACTAACACCATTATCTATGGCAAGTCAAGCTTGAACAATGAAGTGTTGTGCACAAACAGTTTGGTTCAGCAGTCCTCTGGTCAAGGCCTTGAAGATGCAGAGCCACAAGACCCCGAACTCGCATCTCTCGATGTAATTCACAGCTTGTATCTGAACTATGGTAGAACCAACCACAACAGTCAAGCTTCCCTTCCCGATGTATTTTCTTGAACACTTTCACCAAGAATTATTCATGAACTCAAGAATGGTCCACATTAATTGCATACACATTTGATTTATTTGATGAACCGCCATGATAAAAAACAACACAAAGTAGACATTACATTTTGAATGTAAAAAAAGTTCTAAACAGCAGAAGTGCTACTACAAATAACAAGAACAGAGCCAAAAAAAACAAAAAACAAAAAACAAACAAACAAACAAAAAAACAAACCCCAATGTAATAAACAATAATTTCCTTTGTTGAACTGAAACTCCACTATAGGAGCATGCCCAATCAAAAGCATTCTGGCAGACCAGGAAGAGCAGCAGTGTGAACTTAACACTCAAATGCCTGAAAACATACAGCCAAATCGGAACGTCCCAGGATTTTTGTACACGTCACATTGTCATTAGGTCATGCTCGCTCATTGTGCTGTATGCAGTTCGGATAAGCAGCGTGCGCACCATGTCCTTCGCCCGTCTACTGCACATGGTAATGAATACAGAAAAGACACGATTAGCAGTTTTACTCGACCCAAAGGAGGCGTGAGGGGACCTGTCATGCCAACGGCCTTTACCTGGCACTGCAGTACCCAGCAGCATGCAAGTAACATTTCAGATCGGGTGGCAATCCTCCCTCTGCCAAAAAAGGCAGCATGAATTACGGTTAGAGCCGTGGATTTTGGATCAGAAGACGATGGGTTCAAATCCCACTATCACTCTGTTTCATACAAAAAATTAAAAATCCAGTGGCATCCATGGGCTGTAAGGGAATCAGCCAAGTAAACGAACAATGCAAGTTTCATTACAACGGAGTAACCGTTTCTTAGAAACCCATTGCCTGTGCCCCCCCATCCAGGCCTGTGCCGTCATTGTTTAAGGGGGTCTTTTTCAGGATGTGACTGTTTCTCAACCCTGAAGGAGATGCCCTAGGCCTCCGCACACCTCCCCTATGGTGGATGGATCACAATACAGAACACACAGCCAAACACAACAATACAGATCTCAACCAAAGAGCACTAGTAACCCCGCCCCCACAGTTCTGTGAAGAAGCTACACAATATTGGCAAACGTACATTGAACAATCTCTTGTACACGTACAACAAACGTTGGGTCCGTCCTCAGATGTTTTAGCGTTTTTTTATATTTTTTATTTTAGGTTTTATTTCTATTTCAGTGTAGTAACAACATCATAAGTAAAAAATAAAAAAAAATAAAAAGCTGAAAAAAAGCACTTTTGTTTTCTTTAAATATAATTAAAACAGAACTCTTGCATAGCTAATGATTTAATCTAAGGCTTCTAGAAGTCATAATTATCTGATCAATAACATGGGGAACAAAAAAATAAATGAAATTCTACAGTTTCAGCCAGCAGTTTTTCGGAAATGATCATGGACAGTCTCCACTCTTAGTTTGTTTCCCAGTGCTGACGTGTCATTTCCCCATACAATGAATGTAAATGCTAACTGCATGCGTCCACAAGCTGCTAAATAGATACCGATTTGTAAATTTGTCTCTGCTTGTACATAGCCTGTGGTGGGTTTTGTGACATTCAGTCAGCAGCAGATGTTGAACATCGGTGTTTTCCACAAGTGACTCGGCCCCCAACCAAAAAACACTCAGACTATTTCACAACTTTTAACCGACTCATTTGGTTCAACAAAAATAAGTAAAATCTTCAAACTACATTTTAACAGTTATAAAAACAAAAAAAAGGAGACGATGATTTTTGACTTCAGATATTTAAGTTCACTTATTTGTGTCACATGATTTTGTTAAAGGAAACAACAACTAAACAAATTCAACAAAAAAAAATGGATGAATAAAAACATGTAAGTAAGTGTCCAGCTTGTATAGCATCGGCGGTTGTATGGTAAGAAGAGATCAGCTACGTCTTTGGCGACCGCCAACATGAGACCGCCACCAGCCTCAGGCCCTACAGGACCCTACACACCCTCATTACACACGCCATGATTACAATATGGCGAAAACAAGACAAACGGTGGTGGGGGAGGGGTATCCACTGCTAAGATAGTAGAGATAGTGGTGTAGATTCGTTTTTTAGGACAATATGCAACACCAGATTTAATTATTTATTTACCTGTCCTCAAATACTCAGGTTTGGAAAATATTTTGAGAATGTTATATGTTACTGGCTAAACTCAAAATTTAGCCAGCAACAATTTAAATAAACAGATAAAATGCTTTTGCTTAGTGTAATGATTGCACTAAGGAAACCGCACGATTCTTGTATGAGTGCTGTGGTAAAGAGCGCCACCTGCAGGACAGACTATAAAGCGGAGGGAGGAGTTCAGGCTCATTTTGTTTCTTTCAAAGAAAAGATGCAGTTTGATTGATTGATTAGGGCTGATTAGACATTTCTGATGTGCCTTTTCACATTGAGATGCAACGCCCCTGATCGTTCATCACTGATGGTGAGCAACTGATTCATGGTTACAATAAATAAAGTAAAGAGATTTAGATTCACTGTCTGAGTGTGACACAATCATGAACTAAAACAAATCTAGTGTTCTTGGTATAAAATGAAATCCATTTGAAAATTGAAGGGTGATTTTGGTTAAATCAGTCATTCTCCTGTTAGGTCATTCTCCTGTTAATGTCTTGCGTCAAATATTCAGTGTCAGGTTGCACTTAAATAATGCTATGCTCTCCTGCTAAGGCCCAAATCAGATTTTAAGGCCCTGGTGTCACTGTTCTGCTACGGGTGCTGGAGGGCTTAGGTGTTTTCACAGAGTAAATGCGGCGCCAAGAACGGCATTCAAAATATTTTATTTTATTTACAAACTTAAAAAAACAAACAAACAAACAAACAAACAAACAAAAAAACAGAAATAATTTGAATCTGCCCATTGTTATACATCAACTGACTGCGCCCACACAGGCGACAGAGTCTGCCGCTGTCTCGACTCCCTGTTCGGTCCCGCTGCAAACACCAGCTTGCTCTATTGCAGCAGAACGGAGGAAGTCAGTCGATCACCGACTGAATCGTTTGACAAATAAAAACAACTTCAATTCAAGTAGACAGCTATGAAAAAGCAGTCAGGGCAACACTTCTGAAAACGGAATACTGGGGAACCTTTTAGTCCCTCTTGCTAGATCATGAAATTAATTCAATGGCTTTCTATAATGCCATTTCTTCTGTCAATGATGGGGGCCCTGTCTGGGTGTGGCCATTGGTCCAGATTTTTTACACACACTTTGGTCATATGCCGATTTCTCCTTTCCTGTCTCATTAAACACAACAATTCATGTGACCAACTTATGAAAATAATAATAATAATAATTACAAAATCCCCCAAAATAATAATCATTAAAAAAAAGCGTACAAAAATAAAAATACAAATGAATAAATATGCACCATCATAAATAAATTAATTTGGAAAACTTATACATTTGGGGGAAACAAACAAACAAAAACAAAAAAACACAGGTAAACTAACATTAAGTATGGTATAAAAGAGAAGGGGGAAAAAAAGGAAAAAAAAGAAGCAGTTTATGAAAACATCGTTGAAACACTACAGCCTCCATTTTGAGAGGACACATAAGCAAGGAGTCTGAACTGCCAGCAGTGTGAACTCACCCAGTGGAACAGAGCTCCAACCTAGGGGAAGTGACAGGCAGCTTCGAAGCTTCAGCCTAGCTACAGTCGGGACAATGGAGCCGGGTTGGGGGGGTCGGTTACTGGATCACAAGATTCGGCTCAAGGCGAAAGAACCATGTCATTTGTGTCGGGCCGAATCGGGGTTCTTTTTTCTCGGCCAACATATGTAAACAAACGATAGATATCGACCCCCAAAACACAGAAAAAAACCTGGTTTTATAGAGACCAGAGACCTCCCTTAGAAACCAGCAGCGAACGACTCCTCTGAAGGGTCAACACAGGAAGAGATCTGTCAATACAGTGGGTCTATTTCTTCTGGGCTGCCTTTGTTTTTAGGGGAAATAAGACGAGGCCAATGGGCCTGGCAATGTGGTGAAGGTCCTATTCACAGTTTTGTTAAGCTTGATGATGAATATGTGGTGTCGGGAGTAAAAAGGATTTCCTTCAGAGTCACACCTCAGCATTTGTTCTGAAAACCTTTTCTAAGGTTGAGGGGAAGGAATGAGTCACACGTAAGACTGCCATTTCTGACTGAGGAGCTCAAGCAAAGACGGCCATTATAGGTGTGTGTGTGTGTGTGTGTGTGTACACACACACACACACACACACGGTACAAGGGCACACGGTACAAGGGCTGAGGAACAGGTTTCATTTCATTCAACAAATTCAATTTGTTAATTAAAACACAAATCTTAGACCAGTGTACTCGCCTAAAGTGTTTTTGTTTTTTGAAACTTCTAAATCAGTGCAGAAGGAGCAGGAGAACGGGGGGGGTTTAAAATCGACGCGTTTTGTGAGACCGGAGGGAGGGGGGGGCGACTACTGATGGACGTTTTCACAGGAAAGCATGACAACATGATGAACGGATGGACAGAGCGTAAGACTGAGCCACTGGGTCAGTTTTCCCCCCCATGACAAACACTTCAATTTTTCTGTGGTTTGTTTGTTTTTGTTTTTGTTTTTTTGCAGCACTTAGCACATCTACAATAAGACAAAACGGACAGGAGTCTGGTTTGGAGCAGCGGTTTCGGACATCTGTCTCACGGGGGGTCTCCTCTTGTGGTGGACATTCGGTGAGATGGAGGCAAGGCAATAGGATTCGCTGCCCTTTGGACAGTGTTAGCTACTCCTGCTGTACTGGCGCACTGTAGCGTGCAGGCAACCCATTTAAAATGTCAATAAAAAACAACAACGAAACAAAATATCATTTTCCCAAAAAAATAACGCCCGGACCGAATCCCTGGTTTGTCGTTAAAGGCTGAAATGAAAATACATTCTTTTGAGTTTTTAAGGTTTTCGTTTTTTTGTCTTGGTTGTGTTCGTTTTTTTTATTTCTCTCTTGTAACAAAACCAGGAGCACAGCTTTTTAGTTTTTTCCCCAACCCAAGAAGTCAATCTTTTGTCCTTTTTGTCCCCGTTTCCAACCACTCCCAAAACCCCAAAAAAGTCCCTGCCCTGTCTGCATTTTCAAGGGCAAAGCATTTTGTTTTGAACCCTTCGGGTAGCTTTATGATTATGACCGTTTATAAAATCTTATTAATGGTAGCAATAATAAGAATAATTATAATCAAAACAATCAGGTCAACGATATTTTTTCCTCCATTCCAACAGGTGTTGCTATCAACTATGTCTATCAAACAAGCAAATTCACTAGTCTAAAACCACCTGCTGGGAAAAATGCAAACAGTTCACAAAGACAACCGCGCTGGTCTGGCGGGCACTCTCTGAGCAGACAGTGCCCCCAGAGGCAGGGAGGAGTCTCTGCAGGTCTAAGCCCACCTGGCAGTACAGTCACTGACGGGCCAGCACAGGGCAGTGACTGGAAGCCCCGTGTTCCACAAGTCCACCGATTCATCTCTCGTGCTCAGTTCCTTTCTCAGTTTCTGTCGTCTTAAATAAGATATTCAGCATAAGGATTTGTGTTCTCAGTCCAGTCTCTGTGTGGGGAGAGCGTGAGGGAGCAGAGGTAGGGAGACGGGCGGGGCTCGCGAGCGCTCTCCTCCCCCTACTTACCCGTCCTGACCCGCCCCACGGCCCCTCCACTCCCCACCGGGCCCGCTCCCCTCCCTCCCTCCTCCTCCTCCTCCTCTCCCCAGAGTTCACTGTCCCGTCACCTCGATGACGTCGTCGTCCGAGCTGCTCCCGCCGTTCTCCGTGATGCGGGCGTTGCTGCGCCTCAGCGCCGCCCCCAGCAGGCTGGACGAGGAGAAGTGGGAGAGGAAGCTGGATCCGGCCGGGCCCGGCGTGGCGGGGAGGCCCCCGGGGAGCAGCGAGGCGGGGTACATTCTGGGCTCGGGCATCAGCGACTGGCCGTAGGACAGCGGGAAGCCGGGCGGGAGCATGCCCGCCATGCCGGCGCCGAGCATGAAGGGGGGCAGGGAGCCTGAGGCGGAGCCGGCAGCGGAGGGGGACGAGGACGAGGACACGGAGGCGCTGGAGGACGAGGGCGGGCCGGACGCCGACGAGCCGGGCAGGCCGAACGGGTCGGGGAACATCAGGCGCGGGTCGCCCAGCTGCCCGTGGGGCTGGAAGTACGGGGAGCCGGCGCCCATGAACATGGGGTGTCCCATGGGCCCCAGCAGGGCGGGGCTCAGGCCCACGGGGGGCAGGCCGTAGCCGGCCGGCAGCGGGAGGCCCTGCAGGGGCAGGGAGGTCCGTTTGGCGGACGGCTGCTCGGAGGAGGGCGTGGAGGGCTTCCGCTTGCTGCCGCGCAGGTCCAGGGCCATCGCCGTGTCCCCGGCGGGATGCCCCGCCCCGTCGCCCTTAGCGCCGCCGCCGCCGTCCGCCGCCACCCTCTCCAGCCCGCCCGACCCCGCCGCCGAGTCGCCCGACGCCGTGTAGCGGCGCAGCTCGCTCAGGATCTCGGGCCCGTCCGGGGAGAGGGGGCGGGCCAGGCCGTCCGGGCTAAGG
The DNA here is from genome assembly GCA_029706075.1 of Aldrovandia affinis. Taxonomy (NCBI): domain Eukaryota; kingdom Metazoa; phylum Chordata; class Actinopteri; order Notacanthiformes; family Halosauridae; genus Aldrovandia; species Aldrovandia affinis. The sequence continues at coordinate 1,864,101 of JAINUG010000122.1, read as the reverse complement.
CGCTTGTGGTCCGGGGACGAGCAGCCGTTACTGCCGTTGCTGGGGGTCTCCTCGGATGACCTATGAGCGTCTGGAGGGAGGGAGGGAGGGAGGAGAGAGAGAGAGAGAGGGAGAGATTGGAAGAGAGAGAGAGAGAGAGCGCGAGAGAGAGAGAGAGAGAGAGAGAGAGAGAGAGAGAGAGAGAGAGAGAGAGAGAGAGAGAGAGAGAGAGAGAGAGAGAGCGAGAGAGAGAGAGAGACAGAGACAGAGAGAGAGAGTTTGTGTCACTGTGGAAACCAGAAGAAATACAGGAGCTGGTGACAGAGGAGATGCATCTCGTGCAGTAAACACTGCGCTGAGCTGTGTAAGGGGCCAGGCTGCGTGCCGTTGTGTGAGAATGGTGTTCTGGACAAAGGCTGCCAGCATGAGATTAAGGTTGCGACAATTACTCTTAAAAGACGAGAGCAAGGGAACAGGCGATGTCCCTGTGGAAAAGTACAGGGGAACATGGGTTTTTCGATTTTTCCCGTTTTTCTTCCAATTTAGTGGCCAATTATACCCCTCTATTTTATTTTGATTTGCCCTCCCCACACAAGTCCGCCGCTCGTCTCTACGAGGAAAGCTAATTCTCCAAGGGCAGCGAACTCCGCTTCCTTCGAGCCAGAATTTGCCCACCCACATTCTGGAGACACCCTTGCGTGCTTCACGGCAAACTCGAGCCGGCTCACCCTCCCCCTCCCTCCCCCTGGGGCGGAGAGCCAAATGCCATCCCCGATCGGGGCTGACGACCAGGGCTGGGGACTGGTTTAACGAGGGACTGGTTTAACGGGGAGATTTAAGGAGTGTCACCTCTGGCCGTTGACGAGCTCTCCTCCCCCGATCTCGACTTTCCCGCGGCTCGGATGGCGAAGATCCGCCCGTCGCTCGTTCTGATGTAGGTCCCTGTGAGCGGGAGGGTCAGAAGGACAGCTCCGGTGAACAAAAGCGGCAGATTTAAACAGCAGAGGAAGAAACAACACTGAGCACCAGAAATAGAGCAGAATTAATCACGGAGCCGTGACACAATGAGGACACCTGGCTGTGCTCACAGCGAGAGGAGGAATAACAGATGTGCAAAGTGGATGGATAAGCTAAAGTGAACAGTTATGGTCATTTATGGATATGGTGGGATAGAGGGTCATAGGAGTAAATGTTTATGGTAAGTGTTTGGAGATAGTTCAGTAGATGATTAAATGGTGGTTGTAAATGATTATGCTAAGTGTGTGGACATGGCTCAGTAGATGTGGATGGTAAATGGTCATAGATTTGATAAAGAATGGACATGATTGAGTAGCTGGTTCATAGAAGGTGGACTCTGATTGGTCGATGGGTCATATTTACCCTTTGTTCCCCGGATCACATGGATGCTCTCTCCCGCACTGATGCGGGCCTGGACGTCCGCCGAGCTGTTCGTTCCGGGAATCACGATATCTGAGGGAGCAAAAAAGACAGCCGAGGCCCTTAGAGGAATGACAGACAGCCAAGGCCCTTATAGACTACTGAGAGACAGCCAAGGCCATTATAGACTACTGACAGACAGATGAGGCCCTTATAGACTACTGAGAGACAGCCAAGGCCCTTATGAACTACTGAGAGACAGCCAAGGCCCTTATAGACTATTGAGAGACAGCCAAGGCCCTTACAGACTACTGAGAGACAGCTGAGGCCCTTATGAACTACTGACAGACAGCTGAGGCCCTTATAGACTACTGAGAGACAGAGGCAGGCTGGCAGAGTGCTCGTACCTGTGGTGGTGACGATCTTCTGCACAAAGACCCCGGCCTTCTGCAGGTAGTTGACGGGGAAGTTGACACCTGTGCTAGAGCTGGCCAATGAGGCGCCAGGGCCCAGGGGTACCTGCCGAGGCATCATGGGAATGGGCGTGGACTGGACCGGCCGAACGCTGGCCACCGGCTTCTCGTCCGGTCGGGAAGGGGGGCGCCTGCAGGGTGGGGAAGAGATTCAAAATTCATATCAATAATTTTTGTCAACAGAACAAATGGCACATTTTGAATGTCAGTTACGGGACAGAACGCAAGAGTGGGAGTAGTACCAAGGGGGTGACAGGAGGCCGTACCAGTTGCGCTGGCTGAATGCTGGGATATTGGTGAGGCTCTGGTCGCTGGCTGGGTAGTAGTGGGCGTAGGACGGGCGCGTGTAGGGCACAGACGCCCGCTTCTCGTCCTCGTAGCTCTTCTTGGCGGCCTTCTTCTCTGCTTTGGTTAGCTTCATCTCCTTGCGGTCCATCAGAAGAGACTCGTGGTGAAAGGGCTCCTGATGAGATTAATGGCACAGCTCAGACGCACAGCTTCCTGCTCCAAACCACACGGTGTCACTGAAGAGTCACTGTGAGACTGAAGGTGTTTTTGTGTCTGTTTGTGTCTGTCTGTGTGTGTGTGTGTGTGTGTGTGTGTGTGTGTGTGTGTGTGGAGCGATTAACATGAGAATCGGTCAATGGGAGGGTAGTGTGCACCTTGACGATGAGCTGAGAGAAGTCGGTCAATGGGAGGGAAGTGTGCACCTTGGTGATGAGCTGTGAGAAGTGTGTGTGTGTGTGTGTGTATGCATATGCATACCTTGGTGATGAGCTGAGGGTACTGGGTACAGGCTTGCTGGATCACATCCTCCAGCTCCACCCGGCTGTCCAGCTTCACCCGGGCGGGGTCAGGCTCCTCCTCCACGAAGTGCAGCAGTGACTCCACCTCGCGGCGGGTGAAGTTCAGCACAGGGTTCAGATCGTCCACCACGCGGTCTGAGGGAGAGGGAGAGGGACGGGACATGTCAAACTCTCCCATCTACCCGCCAAGGAGAGGCTCAAGCAACTACACGAGAAGACCCAAACTCAACGTTTGCCCCTGGCAGAGTACCTAGACTGCCCCGCCTGCCCACTGAACGCCACATCGTGATGGCTCTGCGTGGCCGAAATGAGCGTGCGTTTCAGGGGCAGGCGTGGGTCGTGTGGCTGATCACTTTAACGAGTCGCTCCTGAACCCCTCACCTTTCTTGTGCGAACTATGATTGTTCCTACTGTGTATTTATGCCATCTCCTGAACGAGGCCCTTCTTAAAGACCTCCTCCTGACCGCCGCCTCGGCCTCTCACCTGACATGCCCTGCTTGGAGATCTGCCGGTCGTAGATCTTCTTCTCCAGGGTGAAGTCGCACACCAGGCGGTAGATGTGGCAGGCCTTCCTCTGGCCGTAGCGGTAGACGCGGCACACGGCCTGTGCGTCGTGGCAGGGGTTCCAGGAGGCGTCGAACACCACCACGCGGTTCGCCCCGATCAGGTTCACCCCGAGGCAGCCCGCCCTGCAGGACACATCACCCACAATGCAGTTTGGTTCATGTTTATAAATGTTGGCGTATTGTTAATTGGCCCACCAAATTGTTTCTCCGGAAATTGATGTGTAACTACCGTGGATTTCCATTATGGCAAATAATAACAGAATTGTTTGTTTCTGTGGTGTGGAAGAGAGGGAGCGAGAGTGTGTGTGAGAGTGCATGTAGAGTGCGCATGTTTGATTGTGAGTATGTGTGTGTGTGAGAGAGAGTGTGTGAGCATGTGTGTGTGTGTGTGTGTGAGAGAGTGTGTTTGAGTGAGTGAGTGTGAGCGTGTGTTTGAGTGTATGTGTGTGCGTGTGTGAGCGTGTGTGTGTTTGTGAAAGTGTGTGTGAGCGTGTGTGTGTGTGTGTGAGTGTGTGAGTGTGTGTGTGTGTGAGTGTGAGCATGTGTGAGTGTGTGTGCGTGTGTGTGTGAGCGTGTGTGTGTGTGTGTGTGTGAGCATGTGTGAGCGTGTGTGTGTGTGTGAGTGTGAGCGTGTTGCATATGCATACCTTGGTGATGAGCTGAGGGTACTGGGTACAGGCTTGCTGGATCACGCCCTCCAGCTCCACCCGGCTGTCCAGCTTCACCCGGGCGGGGTCAGGCTCCTCCTCCACGAAGTGCAGCAGTGACTCCACCTCGCGGCGGGTGAAGTTCAGCACAGGGTTCAGATCGTCCACCACGCGGTCTGAGGGAGAGGGAGAGGGACGGGACATGTCAAACTCTCCCATCTACCCGCCAAGGAGAGGCTCAAGCAACTACACGAGAAGACCCAAACTCAACGTTTGCCCCTGGCAGAGTACCTAGACTGCCCCGCCTGCCCACTGAACGCCACATTGTGATAACTCTGCGTGGCCGAAATGAGCGTGCGTTTCAGGAGGGCAGGCGTGGGTCGTTTGGCTGATCACTTTAACGAGTCGTACCCTCCTGAACCCCTTCTTCACCTTCTCTTGTGCGAACTATGATTGTTCCTACTGTGTATTTATGCACATCTTGTAAGTCGCTCCTTGGCTCAAGGGTACAACAGCAGTGCCCCCACCTGGGAATTGAACCTGCAACCTCTGAGTTACAAGCCCAGTTCCCTAACCATTACACTACGCTGCCAGCCTAACATGCGTTCCCACACACACACACACACACATACATACAGACACACAGACACACACGCTGTGGCGTACCCATTCGTAGGTGATGACTTGGTTGGCCCTCTCCTGCAGCGTGTTCAGGCTCAGGCCTGCGATGTACTTGCTGTTGGTGGAGTCGGGGGGCTTGCCCTTCAGGCCGGGCGCAGAGCAGCGGTTGTTTCCCGCGGTGGAGAGGTCATCCAGGTCCAGGTCCTGCTCGTTGGCCAAGTTCTCCTTCTGCAGCGCTTCATACAGCACGTCTGGATGGTTCCAGATCTGCAGGGAAAACACATGAACCTCTCTTAGGAAACACACACACACACAGACACAGACACAGACACACACACACACACTACGAACAGTCTCACACATGAACACACATATAAACACCCTCACACACACACACCCACACACACACACACACACACACACACACACGAACACACATATAAACACCCTCACAGAGACACACATAAACACGCCACACACACACACACACAGTACGAACAGTCTCACACACATAAACACCCCACACACACACCCTTACAGATCACAGAGACACACACACACACACACACACACACACACACACACACACACACACACACACACACACACACACACACACACACACACACACACACACACACACACACACACACACACACACACACACACACACACACACACACACACACACACACACACACACACACACACACACACACACACACAGCTCCTCTAAGGGCTCACCTTGCAGCAGACGCAGAAGGCCTTGAGCGGGTTGAGGCCCAGCCAGCCGCTGTTTCCCGCCTCGCGGAAGCGGGTCATGAAGTGTGTGTAGAGCGCCCGCTGGATGGGGGACAGCCTGACCAGCAGCACGTGCTCCTCCTTCGAGGGGAGGTGGGTCCTGAGCACGTCGTGACCTCGTCTGCAAACACGCACGCACGCACAGTCACATACAGGTAGTCACATACACATATTTCAGTTCTGGGAGACTTGGGTGGCGAATCTGCGCCAAAGGTTTCAAACAACCTGCCAATCTCCCAGGGCTTATTAGACTTCAGGCACAACAGAAGGTTATGGATTTATTATGACCAGAATCTCCCATAAGTGTTCAACTGAGTTGATATCTGATGACTGAGACAGCCTTGGCATATGGTTTACATTGTTTTCATGCTCATGAAACCATTCAGTGACCACTCGTGCCCTGTGGGGGGCATTGTCATCCTGGAAGAGACCACTCCGATAAGGATAGAAATGCTTCACCATGGGATGAAGGTGATCGCTCAGAATGCTTTGTATTTAGTGCCATATATTACCTTTCCCTCTGAGGGATTGAGTGGACCTAAACCATGCCAGGAAAATGCACCCCACACAATTTCCCCCCCAACCCCACACAAAAAAAACGCCAAAGAAGCAATATTGTAGGTAGGTACTTAAGCTATGCTAATGCAACACATGGCCTGGCTCCAAGGCTAATGCTGTTGTCCTATTTGAGTACTTAAATACCCAACTCTAAAAATAGATCGCGTGTTTGAGTTATATAAGCAAACAGCTAAATAAATATACATTCAGCGGCAACTGAAACCTAACCTAGGAATGCAAGTGCTCATCAAAACACGATGTATATTAAGCCTAACTCAGCCCCTAGCCAACAAATCAACGGCTAAATTTCGGGTGGCCTCCACGCCACCAGGGCGGCGACGCCTCACCTCTGCACGAAGCCCTCCAGCAGGCTGTGCAGGACGTGGCTGCGGTAGCGCATGAGCCGCAGGTCCTGCGGCGTGCTGTCGATGCACTGGCCGTTGAGGATGGGCCGCTCGAACATGTTGCTGAACTCCTGCCGCGTGCCCAGGAAGTCGGGCCGCACGAAGTCCACCATGCACCAGTACTCGATCAGGTTGTTCTGCAGCGGGTAGCCCGTCAGGACCACGCGCCGCCGCGAGCGGATGCTCTTCAGCGCCTGCGACGTGCTGGCGTGGCAGTTCTTGATGCGGTGGCCCTCGTCGCAGATCACCACGTCCGGCCCGGGCCGCGACAGGGCCTTCTCGATCGCTGCGGGAAAACACAATCGTTTGTTGTGAGCGGGGCTCCCCTCGTGCAGGTTCTCTTGCATTCAGAGCCTCGGTGTGCGTTTTTAAAACCACGTCTTTGCGCCGTTAACTGCGAGGCAATGCATCGGGCGGCGGTACGGCGTAACGATAAGGGAACTGAGATTGCAATGGAGAGGTTGCAGGCTCGAATCCCAGATGGGGAACTGCCGTAGTACCCTTAACCTGAATCGCTTCAGTGAACACCCAGCTGTGTAAATGAACTGTATGCTCATGTAAGTAAAGGGTGTAAGTTGCTCTGGATAAGAGCGTCTGCTGAACGGCAGCAGTGCAGATGTACGTCAGTACTGGGCCGCGGGGCTGTGCTGGCGTGGCGCTGACCTTTCAGCAGCTCCTGCTGCCGGTCTTCCTCGTCCAGGTCGATGATGACGGGGCCCGTGGGCTTCTTGGACTTCTTCTTCCTGCCCGTCACGAAGCTCTTCTTCAGGGACAGCAGCCGGTACATCTCGTAGCCCATGAGGAGAACTCCGCCCTCCACCGACCAGTCGCCCACCACCTTGGACCGGGCAGCTGTGGTTCTGTGACGACAACACCCCCAAAAACCTGTCAGAACCTCACAAGCTCCACAACCACACACACACACACACACACACACACACACACACACACACACACACACACACACACACACACACACACACACACACACACACACACACACACACACACACACACACACACACACACACACACACACACACACACACACACACACACACACACACACACACACACACCCCACCCACACACACGCACACAGACACACCGGCATACTGCACACATCAGCTAACTGCACACACTCAACGCAAGCTCCACACACACACAAGATCCACAGAGGCGCTAGTGCTGTACCACATCGCCGCAGTAAATTCGAGCAGTAAAGCCCAAAAGCGAAGCAGGGAGCTGTAAGTGTGTTTCTCTGTGGCTCAGTTGGTAGAGCATGGCGTTGGCAACGCTTAGGTTGTGGGTTCAATCCCCACTGGTGCCACATATACTGAAAATGCATGCATTCACTACTGTAAGTCGCTTTGGATAAAAGCGTCTGCTAAATGGCGTATGTTAAGCAGGGAGCCGTCGGCTGCAGACAGCGGGTGAGCTGCGTTCACTCAGATCTTCACGGGGTCGAGGGGTCAACTGCCTCCGCGCTCTACCGCGGCACTCTCGTCTGAGAGCAAAGTGCACTTCAGCTCAAAAACATTATCGTAGTACAGAGCACTCCAGAGGCAGCCGGGAGAAGCCGGCGGAGCAGACCGACGCTCGCGAACAGTGGCCGCTACGCCCAGCCGATCCGGCTCCTGTCTGCGCCGATCTGGGGTCAGTTTTCCCCTTGTACACATCCCGACCGTATCCACTACGAGCTAAAAGGCAAAACTGATCCTGGATCAGCACTTTACGAATAGCGCTTTATGAAGATAAGGTGACCTGAGGTGGCCCTCTGCATGAGAGGAGGAAAGGGAAAAGGGGGGGCGCGCGGCGGTTCTCACTTGTGTTCGTCGTTGAGTATGTGGACCTTGAAGGAGCGGGGCGTGAGGTGGTCGGGGTCACAGTCCTGGGGCAGGGCCTCCTGGGACGGCAGCCACAGGTTGAACTCGGCCAGCCAGTTCTGCAGGGTGTTCACCTAGACCAGAGGGAGATTCATGAGATGCTAAAAAATCCTCACTAAACACACTAATCTTCACCGCAATCATTAACGGACGAGTTCATCCACTTCTGCAGTAGGAGTCTCTGTTGGGCTCTCCCACAACAAGCTCCCTGTGGGCATGAGGCAGAGGCACTCACAGGGACGATGGCCAGCACAGTGTGCGCTCCGGTGTGACGCAGCAGGATGTCGATGAAGGAGATGACCTGCAGGGTCTTGCCCAGGCCCATGCTGTGGGCCAGGATGCAGCCGAAGCCGCTGCTGTTCCTGTAGCGCTCCACAGACTCCACCAGGTTGTCGTAGAGGAACCGGATCCCACCGACCTGAGACGAGGAAGGGAGAGAGAGGTCGGGCGACTCGGGCTTAAGAACCGTATAGTTACAAATGGCTGGCAGTGTAGTGTAATGGTTAGGGAGCTGGGCTTGTAACTCAAGAGGTTGCAGGTTCAATTCCCAGGTGGGGCACTGCTGTTGTACCCTTGAGCAAGGTACTTCACCTGAATCGCTTCAGTAAAATATCCAGCTGTATAAATGGATTGTGTGTAAAGAAATGTAAACTGTGTAAGTCGCTCTGGATAACAGCGTCTGCTAAATGGCAAAAAAACTAAACTAAAAACAAACAAATAAACCAGACCCAGTCCTTATTTCAGAAAACAATAATAATGCTTAAGGGCATTCATTACCACGCTCATGCTGAATAAAATAAGAGGAAGTGCTCCAAAGCTGTGAGCGTTTTTGTCTCTGAGAGGATGTTGGGGAGCTACGGCTGAGCACGCGATGCGGGGCGGGGCGGGGCGGGGCGGGGCGGGGCGGGGAGGGGGGCGGAGCTCGTACCTGGTGCGGCTTCACTGCGCGCGCCAGCTGCGGGGAGAGGAAGAGGTCCCTCTCGTTGGCGGGGTGGTTGATGTTCACCAGCACGCGGCCCTGGGCGTCGGGCTGGTTGAGGACGTCGTTGACGTGGGCCCCGCTGCTCTCGTCCACGCCGGGCGTGGCCCTGTCGTCCTCGTCTTCGTCGTGCGACTGGCCCGTCTGGAGGGAGTCGTCCTCCCCAGAGCTGAGCTCGATGACGTCTGGGAGGGAGGGGGGGTGAAACGGGGCAGTGAGAACACCCTGAGCTGCTGTACGCTACACGGCTTCAGCCTGGATCAGTGCGCTCTGAGACCTCCCGCGCCATCCCACGATGCACTCTGAATGAAAACTTTAGTTGAAATGGAATTTTGAAATTTTGTTTAGTTTGCGTCATTTTTGTTTCATCGTTTTACTCCCATTTGGCTGATGTTATCGCTTCCCGTCACCGTGTTGTCCATTGTATAACAAACCAATTATGTGCGACGGGCACTGCGACTCGGTACATAGTTTCCACGTTAAAAACATCTGGCGGGACTTTGTCAAACAAATGCTTCGTTTCGTGAAGCTGAAGACGGCGTTGCGCGTCATTTCCCACGCTGCTTCCTCGGGCCTGGGCTGCGCACAAACACAATTTCGAGCGGCGGACACGACTTCGGCCCTGACATTTGGCGGTAAGTTACACAAGAGGCCGGTCCGTTATACTTCCCGATGTTGGAAAATAAAAAAAGGAGACCGGGAGCAGTTATGCAACTCCATTGAATGGGCTGTTACACAAGCGGGATTAGAGTCTAGGTAGCGCTTATATTATATAACCCGAGTAGAAAAGTCAGGCCATCGGTAACTGGAATGGAATCGGGATTAACGGCACTTATGCTATAGCCACAATGTCGTTAATTTGCTACGCGCTTCCTTTTCCATCCATGCTCCCCTGTCTTCCATTGAGGAATTTTTGAAACCTTTTTCGGGGGAGAATTGGGATTCACCCCCATCTTCACTATTGTTTTGCGAGCTTGGATCAATACCACAGCGGTTGGTGTGTGAGGCGTGAGCGTATGAAACACCGTCCTGATCAAACTGCAACGCTAAACCAAATCCTTCCGCTCACTGATCAACAAACACCATCTCAGTGGCTGCGTCCCAATAATGTCTTCGTCACTTTGAATTCACCGTTTTGCGGTTATGTACGTCTTTTTACTTAAATGCCAACGCTTCCCGTTCAATTAAAATGTTTCTCGGTGTGAAAAAAGATGTTAAGTGACTATTCACCGCGTCGTAAAATGTTAAACAAATGTATTCATTATGCGAAATGCAAATTCAAGTAGACCTACACCCCGTTTTAAGCTGTAAAAACTGATAAGGTGCTTTGTTTAAATTGCTAGTTTGCTGTACAAAGTGCATGTACTTTTCCTAATGTGATTGTGCACATAATTTGTTTATTTATATCTTGTAATACATAATTTTTCCTGTAGGTTATTGGGGACAGGTAAATAAAAAAATAAAACACAGGATCGATGCGCTAACGTTGGCTAGCGCGGCGCATCAGGATCGAAACGCTAACGTTGGCTAGCGCGGCGCATGAGCTCTCAGCTGTGCCTTGGGGGCGGGGTTGGGGGTTGGGGGGGCTCACCATCCTTGATGGCTTTATCCACCAATCCCTTGGTGTCATCCTCACTGGCGCTGCCACTGCTGTTGCTGGTGTCCAGACAGATGACCTCCTGCCTGACCGCGTGGGCTGATGAGCTCTGGGAGACTTCCGCCAAGTTCAGACCTGCACCGTGGAACACAGGGGAGCGGAAGGGATGGAGGGGGAGAAAAGGAAGAGAAGGATTGTCAGATTCTCAGGTCTTAGTCATTTTGCATACAGAGTAACATTTTATGGACTGCCGCAAAACAGTTTAAATAATGTGCAGTGAATTGTTTAAGGGGAAATTACAATGAGCGCACAGGTCAGGTATGTGGTTGACCCCCGCCTTAGTGGTTAGCACATTAGCGTGGGGACCATTAGTGGTTAGCGCAGTACATTCCAACCCCCTCTCCATGGCTGGAGCAAGGAAACGGCCTGTCTCTATGGCCCAAACTGAGCTGGGCAGGCTGGGGCGTCCGGTCACTCACCTGGGGGGAATTCGGGGAGGTGAGGCACTGGGAAGTCCTTCCTCTGCTGCTCCAGTCGCTTCCGCCTCTCCAGCTCCTCCTGCTGGGCAGCTTTGGTTACTGCTTCCAGCTGATGCTCTCTCAGGAGCTTCCTGCACGGGAGACAGGAGCGCGCTCAGAACCCGCCACAGGCCTAGTCTCTGTGAATCAAACGCACTTACACGCGCTCGAGCTCACACTGCACGGGGAGAGGGCTTTTAGCAGTGAGACTGCGTGTGTGAGCGCACGTGGGCCAGTGTGTGTGTGTATGTGTGTGTGTGTGTGTGTACACATGGGCAATTTTGTGTGTGTGTGTGTGTGTGTGTGTGTGTGTGTGTGTTTGTGTATGTGTGTGGGCACAGTAATATCTAGGCTATAATAAAGTAACGGGAGGGAAATCCCACACAGAGCGCCGCTGACTGGCTGCCAGACTGTAAATAAAGCTGGGTTCAGCGCAGGGTCGGGGCGGGCTGGGAGAACGTACCGGATGTTCCTCCTCATGTGGGCGGGCTTGGAGGCCCTCTTCTTGGCGCCGTCGGGAGGCACCGGGCTGTGCGGGCTGTGGCTGCCGGGGCGGGACGGCGGGGGGGACGAGGGCCGAGACGGGGCTCCCCCGAAGGTGAGGTAGATGGCGGGGTGCATTGCCACCCCGAGCTGTCCCCCCCCTGGGCCTCGCTCTCTGCGCTGAACGGGGTGCCCTGAGGCTGGTCTGCAGGGGACGGAGAGAGGGGGACAATAAGGTCAATTAAGGGGCCAATACGAACCATGGACGATAACCGCTTATGAACGCTTATAATTAGAGAATTACAGAGTTTAGGAAACAGATGACAGAGCTTTTAAGTCAGGCCTCGCAAGACCAGGGGATATGTTGGGAAAATATGCAGTTTAACATCGCTCTGGTCGCTTAAAAAAGCGAAAACTGAAATTCTCCACGAAGTACAACATACAAGAAGTATGTTGGCTGGCAGTGTAGTGTAATGGTTAGGGAACTGGGCTTGTAACTCAGAGGTCGCTGGTTCAATTCCCAGGTGGGGGCACTGCTGTTGTACTCTTGAGCAAGGTACTCAACCTGAATTGCTTCAGTAAAATATCCGGCTCTATAAATGGATTGTGTGTAAAGAAATGTAAACTGTGTAAGTTGCTCTGGATAAGAGCTGCTAAATGCCTAAAAATGTAAAAAATGTAAAACAATTTAGGGAGAGAGAGGGACAAGAAGGTAAATTAAGGGGCAATATGAACCATGGATGATGAGACTTAACTGCTTATGAATGCTTGTAAGTGCTGGACAACACGTTCAGTTAATTATAGTGCGAAGTGTTCCGATTCTTCCTCTGCTTTGCAAGCTGAAACGCGCGCTCATAGTTTGTCACAATCATGAGAAAGCCGCTCGCTGGAACATTAGATATCATTATAGCTTACTGTATATCGTTGGTCGCCAACCTCAGTCCTGAGATCTCACTGTGTGTGCTGCTTTTCAACAATAAGTGCAACCTCTGAACTGTAACTAGCTGCTAATTATTACACTTTTAATTTCTTTGAAACTTTTAATCACTTCCTGTGGCCATGTTATCTCAGAAACAGCTACGCATGCCATGAATATCCCATATTCTCCTGCCCCACCATGGGCCTTTTTAAAAATGAACAGTTCAATGACAGAGCGATTGAGTCAAACCTGCATTGTGTTCAAATACATTTAAGGAACAAAGTGATGGTAGGACTAAAACACACTTTTTCAAAAACTTGAAGTGATCAAGAGATGAAACAACAACCAGCATACGCAGTGGGCCCCCAGGGCAGAGGTTGAGAGACATATCGGGTGATTTCCTGCTGAAACGTATTAACCGAATGGCCCGTGTTTGTGAGGCTGTTATCACAGCAAAGGGTGGCTATTTTGAGGAATCCAAGACTCAATTTTCAATTAAATTTTATTGAACATTGCTTTGATGTTCCTTTTGTTTATCGTTACATGTGTTTTTTGTAATTTTCAAGTATTTAAAGAAACTTATATGGTGTAAAACATTGTCAATTATGAGATAAACCTAGTTTCCAGCAGGTGTACTCAAACCTTTGACTGGTACTGTATGTATATATATATAAAACAGTACAAGACCCCCCACAGTGTTGCTTTCCAGGTACAATTTCCTGAGTTTCTCGTAATGAGGGAGTGCATATACACTTTACTTTGTCCAGGTGGGGCATATCTTATACCGTTACAGAACAACATGTTCATGTTTTGAGGTGGCATGAGTGTCTACATTAAACAGGCATGGCCAGCCTTGGTGCAAAGTGGCATAAACCGTAGCAAGCAATGCGCTTTTTTAGGATATCCTCCACGCTAACACACGCACGCACGCACGCACACACAGCTGGCAGAGTGCTGCAGCAGTTTAATAAATGGGCCACAAGTTTGCAGGTTCAATTCCCAGACAGGCAAGCCACTGTTGTGTGTACTTAACCTGGATTGCCTCAGTAATATCCGATAGTATGAATGGACAATGTGCAAAAATGAAATCTACGATATGGTCTTATCTATAAGATAAGGCATTATGTTATGTGTGCACAAATATATATATATATATATACACACACACACACACACACACACACACAAGCACAATCCCAATCCCACGCACGCACACACACACACACATATACATACACACGCACGCACGCGCGTACACACAGACTCGGAAGAATAAGGAAGTACATATGAACAGGAGTACGCGTGACGCCATCTGGATTTCCCTACGAATTGAAAGGCAAACGGAGGCAAATAAAACAGGCTGGCTCTGGCGCGTTATGCAAGCGCTCATAAATAGTTGGCGCTTATGAAATGAAGAGAGGCCCGGCTGTCTGGGTGTGCAGATGGGATCGCTCTCCGTCAAGGCTACAGTACAAACAACCACTGCCCCCCACACCCCTACACTGTCCCCCCCCCACCTCCTCACTGCCCCGCCCTTGCCTCCGCCCCCGCCTCCCTCCACACCGTCACTCCCTTCTACCCTCTACACCGCCCCCTGAACTCAATGGCCGGACGAGGGCCTGGGAGATTAACCAAAGTTGTTGGTTAATAACTTATATAATATGTGGGAGAAGATGAGTGATTCATAAATAAACAAATTACATAAAGGGCACCAATCAAACGGTCTGCAGAAAGTTGTGTTTCTAAGGCGAACACGAGCGATAACTCAAAATGATTTGAGGTTTGCTGGAAGTGTTAAAGGGCTTTTCCCAGGGGTGGGGGTGGGCGGTGGGGTACCTGCTGCAGGGCTGAAAGGGCACAGACTGTCCCGTCCCTGGGAACGGCGTGAACAGGGGCCCCGAACAGCGGCCCCCGTGTCTGCCTGCTCTTTATTCTGCTCCAGGGAGCTGTGTCGCGGGCACAGATAAGAGACTTCATTATTCATTACGCTCCTGTTGCCTATTCCCCACCGTCACCCTGAAGAACACTTACATAACTATTCCTGAAATGCAAGGAAGAGAGAGAGAGAATGAGGAGGGAGGGAGAGGGAGGGAGAGGGAGAGAAGAGAGAGAAGAGAGAGAAGAGAGAGGGGGAGACAGAGAGAGAGAGAGGAGAGAGAGAGACAGAAATGGAAAGACAGAAATGGAGACAGAGAGAGAGACAGACAGACAGAGAGAGAGAGAGAGATTTGAATTTGAGAGAGAGAAGGAGGGAGAGGGAGTGTGAGGAAGAAGAGAGAGAAGAGAGAGAGACAGAGAGCGGGTACGCTGTTTTGTCTCCTCTTTGTTCTGAAAATCTCATCTCATCAGAGAGCCATCAGATGCATATGTAACCACAGAAAAACATAATCTTATTAATGATCTTATTAATAGCATCTGTGAGCTTCTGCCAGCTCAGCCCCCCCCCCACTCCGTCTAAAGAGCAGTGGGCAGACAGTTGCCAGGTGACTGGGTTTCTGTGGTGTCTGAAAGGTTCATCGCGTGAAGATGAGGGGCGCCAGTCCCCACAAATCTCTTTAGCTATGACCAGGAAACCACTTGGACTCGGAGGGTCGAAACGAGCCAAGGGGGTTTCGTATCACCTGTATGTTCGAGCATATAGACACAAGGACCTCAGTGCTGGGGTCAACCGCAACCAGACAGATTCAGAAGAAGATAAAAAAAAAAAACTCCCATCAGCTATCAAATGTGCGCCACGTATCAAATGAACCTCGGTCAGGTCGAGTTTTTGTCCTCTAGAAAAAGTACAGAGACAAAAAAAGAAAAAAAAGAAACAAGATCGTTTTGCAGGCACAGTATCTTCACGCTCACAGAGATTACAGCTGGAGTGGGCTGCATGCCTTCACGTGAAAAAACACATTTCGTTTTGTGAAGAACAGAAGGATCGCTTAAGGTTCCTGGGCTTGCTCCATGAGAATAAAACCAGTGGAAAGCTGCTGGCTAAATGTTGGTAAATCCCAAATACCGAATCAAAGTAAAGGATCTCCGTGTTGATGAGGAGATGGACCTGACGCTCGTAACGGAAGACAGTAAACTGTCATTAACACAAGCATGTTACAGAACGTTCAGCAAACACTAGTTCTTACTGCGGTTTTACAGTTTCACTGGGGTCGATTTTCTATACGTGGTGGCAGGAAACCGGGCTTGTAATGCAAAGGTTGCAGGTTCGATTCCCGAGAGGGGGGTAGACACTGCCGTTGTACCCTTGAGCGAAGTACTTAACCTGAATCGCTTCAGTAAAATATACAGCTGTGTAAATGGATTGTACGTTAAAAAAATGTAAAACTGTGTAAGTTGCTCTGGATAAGAGCGTCTGCTATTTACATAGCCTGTAATGTAAGACTTCATGTCGAAAATGGTTTTCCCCCCCAGAAACGTTAGAACGTATGCAATACTCCAATTAGAAACAGATGGTAAATTACAGCTATAAAGTACATTACTGATAACAGCCCAAGGGACTCTTTAAAGGAATCTTGCAATTAGACGTCTTTCTTCTTCAAGAAGATTATTTCGCTGCGCGCGCCCGATGCATTATTAATGAGGACACGCCAGACAAACAGATCTCGTGGCTCCAAGGACGAAGTTCAGGCCAGGATACGTCGGGACTCCATTGTTGCAAACGGGACGCCGTCGCTTTGTTCCCTTCCGTACGCGTGACAGTTTATTTTCTCACAATTTCGGAGAACGGACCCCAAGGAGCTGCATTCGGCGGGACGAGCCCCGTGAGTTCGGCTGGGATTTAGAGAGCAGCCTGGCACATCGCGCCGCTCCTAAAAAGCCGTCTGGCAGATACCTGTAGATTTCTCGCACAGGGGGAAAAGAGTCTGACTCACTTGTGCCCGCCGCCGGGGAGATATCCCCCTTGTGTAAAGCGGAAGAGGACGGCGTGCGCTGGGAACCTGGTGTTTTTTGGGCGGTTTGAGAGCAGCGTGCGATTCAGGTGCTCTCGCAGAGCTAGCCTGGCAGTGGGGGGAGCGGCCCCCAGTGTGCGAGGGGGGGGACAGGCGACGGCACCGTTACATAACGGATCGTTACATAATCAAAAGGAGGTTCCATTTTCTTCTGTCTGGGACCCGGGAAACCAGAAACCTCTCAGAACCTCACAAAACACAGAGGGAGGGAGGGAGAAGAAAAAAACCTCTCCTCTCCTCCTCCCCTCGGTTTCTGGCCGAGACTGTCCCCGCCGGCGATGATAATCGATGCAACTGTGGCACGCGGCCAGCGCTAATATTGAACCCGCCGAAGGAAGAGGCGGAGAGCGCGTGACACCGGCTCCGCGGAGAACGCAGCCGTTACGTAATCAGAGTGAACATAATACAGGGCTCCGGATTAAACAGCTGCAATGGAACGCTTTCTGGCCAACAGATCTCAGATACAAACTGGGACCTCACGCGGGCGAATAAGCTGAGGGCAGGGCATTTATTAATTTATTAATTAATTAATTAATTATTTTGAGAAAACCAGACCACCGGGTTACATTAAAAGAACCCAAGCCGTACTCAACCGATACATCTGCTCAACATCCTGCGTGTTCTGTTAGGGTTTCATAAATAACTCGCCATCTATTCCGCCGGTCGGCTGCTTAAAAACAACCCAAAGTAAAGAGGAGTTTCTCAGAAGGCGGACGGCAGGGTAGCCCTACCTAGCGGGGGGAGGGGGTTCACGCTGAAGGCATTTGAGGATAAGCGTTCCCCAGCCCCCGAACACAAAGACACAGAGCGCTCCCAGCCTCGTTTTCTCCAGAGGCCACAGGAATGTGAGCCACGGCTGTTTTTTTTCTTTTTCTCCCCCCCCTTCAAATGGCTCGTCTCAGTTTTCACTGCGGGGTGATCTGCATACCCCTTCCTCCAGGAGGAGGAGAGAGCTGCCGCCACGCTCGCTCGGGTTGGCCGCGGCCCTCCTGCGCTCGGGAACGAGAGCTCCCTCCTTATCGGAGAGAGAGCGTCTTCCCAGGAGCCGGCGGTTACGCAAGCGGGGTGCGCACGGCCGTTTATGTAACGCCTCTTTAGAGCGAGAGCGTCACGCCGGGGAGCGGGGCTGTGCGTTTGCGTATGTGTGCGCAGACAAATGAAGAACATGCGGGCGGGGGAGGGGTCACATGATGGACCGGATGCACACGGACGCGATGTGAGGAATGAGTCAAAGGCACACCCCCCACCCCCCAACCCCCCAACCCCAATCCTTCAGAAAGACTGACCTGTTCTTCCCACCCACCCGCCGACAAACGCTTTTCCACCACTCTGTTTTCCCAGAGAAATCCACCTCAGAGGGACTTCTGAGTGGGGAAAGTGTCATTTTCCACACGAGGAATTGCGGAAAAGTTTCAGGGAAATGGCAGCGAGTGACAATGCCGCTTTTTCTACAAAGTTGAAAAAAACTGTACAAAGTTCTGTAACTGGCCTGCTGCAATTTTTAATGCTAATCACGGAGGAGAAACATAACAGGATTGGCAGAAGGGGGCCAATGACAGGAGGTGGTTGTGACCTACATATCTGCAGTGTGTTCACACACAACCCCCCCGCGGTGCGTTACACAAGCGGTCCAGATGACTACTGGAGCAGCGCGGCTGTGACGTCCCTCCTCTGGAGCAGGTCACCGGGGGAGGGGTCCTCTGGCCTACTGTTGACAGAACACTGGTTCTGTGCGGTTCTGTGCGGTTCTGTGTGGCTCAGTTTGTAGAGCACGGCGTTGGAGCAACGCTTAGGTTGTGGGTTAGATTCCCACTGGGACCACATATACTGAAAATGTATGCGTTCACTACTGTAAGTCGCTTTGGATAAAAGCGTCTGCTAAATGGCATATATTACACATGTTGAGCGATGACTGATATGAGACTTAAATAAAAACAAACGGCAACAAAATAGAAGGATTAATGTATCCTATCAAAATAAATAAAAAGCCGCTTCTTTTAACGAGCGAAGAAAACGAGCGAGAGCAAGGAGGAGGGATGGGTAAAAAGCCTGGGGGAATTCTGGACAATTCTGACACAAAATCAGGAGCGTGAAGC
This sequence comes from Aldrovandia affinis, assembly GCA_029706075.1. NCBI lineage: Eukaryota > Metazoa > Chordata > Actinopteri > Notacanthiformes > Halosauridae > Aldrovandia > Aldrovandia affinis. The sequence continues at coordinate 1,845,440 of JAINUG010000122.1, read as the reverse complement.
GTTGACCTACACTTGACTCACACACACGCACACACACACGCGCACACGCGCACACACACACGCACACACACACGGACGAAAGCTCGCTGACGTACGCGAGCACGCACGCAGTAAGCAGATTAAGCTCGAGCCGAGTTTTACTACAGCCGCCCCTCGGGTCACTGTGGAGCCCGCTGCACGCGGCCACACGCCACGGGACACAAACGGCTCAGCAACCGCTCCCTGCCCTCTGATTGGACCAGGGTCTGCAAATCACATGACATCACGCAGTCCAGACTATGGAATCTTGAGCACATGTTTTAAGTCTTTTTCATAATAAAAACAATAATAGTAATATGAAGTGGGTTACAGAAATGAGAAATTCAATCTCTCCACTGAAAACGTCCCCACGAGAAGCCTGGCTCGAAAACCCGCCGATGTCACACGGCACTGTGCGTTGATTAGTTTTTCCGTGTCTGAAACACGGGGCCTGTGAATTCGCACCCCGAGAGAGAGTCCACCAAAACGATATTCCCAAGAACACGCACACCCAGACCGGATCTCGCTTTTTCACACAGCAGAGCAAAGTGGGGATCCAGAGACCCGTGGAACTCCGTTGAGCCCTCGCTGATCCGGTGCTCCAGAACCCTGGCAGGACCCTCCTGCCGCCCGGCCCCGATCTCCCTGACACTGCCCATCCCTGGTCCTGTCATCGGTCTTTAAACCCATCTTCATTTGCATTACGTTTGCAGCACAAGCTCACACAAGCCTTGCACAAGGTACGTGGGCGCTCCCGAGCGGAACATGCGTATGGGAGTAAGGCTGGATTATGGGATGTGGGGGAGGATCCTAACAGACATTTGTATTCAGGGGGAGATTTGAAGGTCACGCGCTGATCTGAGGTGGGGCGGGCGAGGGGTTGTGTTGAATGATTACACACCTCAGTGATTTTTACACTGCAGAGAGCTCGGCTCCCTGAAGCCCCTGTGTACTTCATGAGCTCAATCTCAAGGCATTCAGCGGCAAACGTCGGATCGGGCACCGCGTGGGAGCGACTGCTGATGCCTGTGTGTCGGCTGGGCTTCATTTGAGCTCCTGCAGGGACGCTGCTGAAACGGGGTTCTTATCCGCCGCGCGAGCCATTCCCTGTCGCTTCATTACATTACATTACATTACAGGCATTTAGCAGACGCTCTTATCCAGAGCGACTTACAGTTTACATTTCTTACACAGCTGGATATTTTACTGAAGCAATTCAGGTTAAGTACCTTGCTCAAGGGTACAACGGCAGTGCCCCACTTGGGGATTGAACCTGCAACCTTAACGTTACAAGCCCAGTTCCCTAACCATTATACCACACCGCCTGCTTCAGACCCGAGCCTACGAGTGGTTCCCTCTCCAGCCCAACGCCAAAAACAGATAAGCCCCCCCCCTCCCAACTAATCGATCTCCCCTAACCCTGCCAGATATCAGCCTCTCCACTGCCTGCCGCACCGGTGACACCAATACTGATGATCAAAGTTCAGCTACGGGGGAAGGTTCCACAAACACCAGCCAAACCAGTTTCACTTGTTAAGCTGCGTCCTTGGGTGCAAACGACTTCAAAGTGGCAGAGACCGCAATAAACCAGCACAGGCCTGACTTCCAACTTCTGTCAGTCCACTTCCTCAGTGGCGGATTCAGGTCAATGCGCTTCGCTTTGGAAAATCACGATGGCCGTGAAGACTTTTTCATTTGTTTCAGATTTTTCCCCCTTTCTTCTCCTAGTGCAGTGTAGTAGTTATATATTTATTCCGATTTGCCCTCCTCACATGAACTCGCCGCCCGTCTCTACAAGACAAGCTAATTCTCCTTCGAGATGGAATTCGCCCACCCACGTTCTGGAAGCCCATGCCGGCTCACCCTCCCCCTTCCCCCTGGGGCAGACAGCCAAACGCCGCCCCGATCACAACTCATCAACCAGGGCCGGTGTTGGCAGTCGTGTTTCGAACCATGACCGTGATAGGCAGCTCACACTCGTAAAGGACCAGCCAATATGGGTGCGTTAGACCACCGTGAAGACCGGTGCGCCTGGTGTCTGTCACGTGTGGGTGTGCATCGAGCCGCAGCTCAACGTCAGCCACAGTGTAAGACACGAAGACTTTTTTTATCCACAGATCCGCCACCTTAGTTTACACCTGGTAACTGGCGGCCGCTGTTGGGCTCTTAAAAAAACTGGTAACTGCCCAATAACTCTTCTTAAAAGCATTAAATAACCAAAATAACCAGTCACTATTTCCAGGTAGCAATACCATTGTGTGTGTGTGTGTTTGGGGGAAGGTCAATACAAATACAGATTCCAACCCCACTCCCTGAGATGAGCAGAAATTGCTGGTGTGATGGGGCGGTGTGTGTGGCTGAGATGCTGGCGTGATGGGGCGGTGTGTGGGGTGGTGTGTGGCTGAGATGCTGGTGTGATGGGGCGGTATGTGTGGTGGTGTGTGGCTGAGATGCTGGCGTGATGGGGCAGTGTGTGTGGTGGTGTGTGGCTGAGATGCTGGCGTGATGGGGTGGTGTGTGGGGTGGTGTGTGGGGCTGAGATGCTGGTGTGATGGGGCGGTGTGATGGGGCGGTGTGTGGCTGAGATGCTGGTGTGATGGGGCGGTGTGTGTGGCTGAGATGCTGGTGTGATGGAGCGGTGTGTGGGGCTGAGATGCTGGTGTGATGGGGCGGTGTGTGTGGCTGAGATGCTGGTGTGATGGGGCGGTGTGTGGCTGAGATGCTGGTGTGATGGAGCGGTGTGTGTGGCTGAGATGCTGGTGTGATGGAGCGGTGTGTGTGGCTGAGATGCTGGCGTGATGGGGCGGTGTGTGGGGCTGAGATGCTGGCGTGATGGGGCGGTGTATGTGGCTGAGATGCTGGCGTGATGGGGCGGTGTGTGTGGCTGAGATGCTGGTATGATGGGGCAGTGTGTGGGGTGGTGTGTGGCTGAGATGCTGGTGTGATGGGGTGGTGTGTGGGGGCGGTGTGTGTGGCTGAGATGCTGGTATGATGGGGCGGTGTGTGGGCGGTGTGTGTGGCTGAGATGCTGGTGTGATGGGGCGGTGTGTGGGGCTGAGATGCTGGTGTGATGGGGCGGTGTGATGGGGCGGTGTGTGGGCGGTGTGTGGGGCTGAGATGCTGCCGCTCTCTCTCCTGGATGGGCTGCTTACGTAAGAGGAGGCTTCGGGTGTTACACAACATGTGTTCTGCTGAACAGTATGTCCAGTGCCCGCGACAGAGTATCTGCTAGGCGCTGCCCCCCCCCCCCGCCTCCGTTCCCCATCACCGTGACGACACGGAGCCCTCTCCACGATGTGTGTAGGGGGCCGGGGGGGGTTACGAGAGCATTCCGGCCTCCCCCGGCTGCTGCGACTCCAGGAAAAACGTCCACAGAGCCTCCTCAGGTTATTTAAAAGCTTTCCCTGGGGAAAAAGGCCCTTCACCATGTGCAACTCCTGCAAACACTTAAGCCCCCCTGCACACGCACGCACATACACCTGCTCTCTCTCTCACACCCTCGCTCACTCGCACACGCACTCTCACACTCCCTCACACTAGCGCTCACACACACGCTCATTCACACACGCTCATTCACACACGCTCATTCACACACGCTCATACACACGCTCATTCACACATACACACATACACACGTACACTGCTCCAAGTGTTGGCAAACTCAGGCCTGAGCAGGGAGCACAGACAGAGTGCTCAGTAGGCCAGTGTGTCAGGGACAGGAGATTACAGCTGCGTGGACATATTTGGAAACTCGTTCTATAACTAGTCTGGGTCACATTGTGTAACTCAGGTTACCGGCGAGTTTTAAAAAAAGACTGTTCCACTAATGCAGAGGCTCAACTTTTTGTCTGATACAAAGTATATTTCTGGAAAGCCAACTCCACACACGGCATGCAGGTGTAAAGTGTCTGGTGAGTTTGAGACATCGCACTGTGCCCCATGTCCCATGCGATGTGATATATACCCTTTAGCCTTTTTTGTTGAACGCAGAATGATTCATACTAAGCGAATACAGAATAGGGGAGAGGTGCACCCCACAGGAAAAGACAGACATCGTTCTTTTAAGGCTGCTGCGTTCAGTAAACTCTATGTGCAAAGTAGAGAATGTCCATTCCATTCATTCACGAATCACACAGGTGTGAACAACAAGGGCGATCGCTGCTTCAGTGTTTGCTTTAGCTTTGATTCCAAGGTAACCTCAAATTAGCGTACACGTGAAGCCAGATTTATGGGACAATAATTATTCAGTCCCGTAAAATCTCAAAACAACATTACGTTTGGCAGGAGTTACAAGTGGCCAAAGACAGGGGTTCAGACTGTCCTGTGCATTAGAACGGCACAGCGTTGGCCGTCTCGGGAACGTGTAGAACAGGGAAGAGCATTTCATCGCATCCCAAGTTGCAAATTCACAACAACCTGAATCCCGCTTTTATTTTCCTTTCTGTGTAAATAACGACAACGATCTGCATTCGCGCACACCCCTTCAGAGCGCTCGTGTCTGGTCGATTAACTCTTTCGTTTGATACAGGGGGGGGGTTCTTTAAATATACTACATAAATGAAGCCTCGAGTGACAGAAAAGTGACCATTGAGCATCAATGTACATTCCCCACTGAAGTGCACTTCAGGAAAGCACAGCGTGCGATGTGAAATCGAGCACAGCCAAGACACAAAACGGAAAATGGCCACCGTCAGGAGAAACGCTGGCCATTACCTCACAGGTGTGAAGCTGGGTCACGAGGATGTCTGGAGGTACAGGTGAGTACTCCCGTTTCAACACGGGGCCTTCGCCACTGCTCCTTCCCCCCCCCCATCCCCCATCCCCCCCATCCCCCAGACGTTACGGGTACCAGTTCTAAAGCACTCTGTGCAACTCGGCCAGACTGAACACACAACCTTCCTTTGTGAGGGAACCAGCGGTACGCTACGTTACGTTACGTTTATTTGCCGGACACTTTTATCCAGAGAGACTCAGGGTTGGGGAAGATGACGAGCGCACCCAAAAAAGAAGGTATTCACACAACCAAAAGGCAGACGAAAAGAGAAGCAGCTCCCTTAAAGTAAACAAGCGCCCACTGTTTACCTGCCTAACCTAGTTACCAGTGTAAATACCAGCCGTGAACACCAGTGACAAACAACGTAAAACAAACACTGTACGTAAGTGCCATAGGAGCACGCTTATGGCAGCGGCCGAAGGATCGCTAAACCAGGGAACAGCCCGTTAGCAAAGACTCTTTCAAAGACATTTCATTTGCGGATGCCAAACTCGCAGCGATGAAACGATCACCCTAAACGTGACATGCACTGCAGCAGACAGGCCATGATCCAGTGATTTTATGCACCATATGCCACTCGGGATGGATCCAAACCTCGAGACCGTGTAATCCCAGCTCGTCCGTGAAACTTGTTGTTGTTTGGGAAACCTGAGACTAAGTTTCCCTGCACAAAACCGCCACACGGGACGAAAACGTTAAAAACGGGACAAGCGCGGAGGCTGTGACAAAGGTATGACAGCGCTGTGCTGCAACTCGCACCAGGAAAACGCTTTCAAGAGTCACGCCGCTCAAAACCAGTGGAGAGAGTGTTCTTTATCAACACAGTCACACCGATGACGTGCAACGCACTCTGCTCATTGGTCTCAAGAATCAATCGCTCACGAGGACCCAAATCAGAGAGACAGACACACCCCCCACCACCCACCCCACCAGGTTCTCAGACTAAACGAGAGGCGACAGCTCCAGGGTCGTATGACCGCGGCCGGCTCCGATCCGTGGTAAGGGAAAAGAATGCTGCCGGTCCTGTCCAGAGTTTTCATTGCCCCTTGCGGTCGCTCTTCTTCGCGCGCGGTTCCCCTGAGCGGTCGCCCCTTTTCTGTCGGGTAACCGGGACGCGGCCACCTACCTGTGAAGGGCTCGGACTCGTCCAGCAGCAGCATGGCTCTCACGCGCTCGTGTGTGTCGGGCGTCCCGCGTCCCTATGCTCCGCCCCGGGGGCGCCTCTGCGTTCGGACAGGACGGATCCTCGGAGGACCGCGGTGGAGGCACAGGGAAACGCTGTCTCGGGGGTCAAGGCTGAAACGTGTTCTCTCTCTCTCTCTCTCTCCTCTCTCTCTCTCTCTCCTCTCTCTCCTCTCTCGCTGCTCTACTGCTCTGCTGGCCGGCTCACCGACTGACTGACTGACTGACTGACTGAATGAGAGCGGAGCTCGGCGGCGCGTTCCCATTCGCTGAACGCGGTCCAAGGCGAGTGATTAAATCAAGCCGGCGGCGGGCAGAGAGCAGGAACTAAAACAGAACTCCTTACATAACCATTCACGCTCGGACAGGGGGCCCTACCAGGGGGGTTCCTGAATGGCCAACCCCGCGGCCCCCCACCCCCCACCCCCGGCGTTCTCCATCCGTCTTTCATCCCGGTGGTTTCGTAACAGCGCTGCCGTGGAGGGGAGCGCGCTGCAGCCCCCCCACCCACGGCAGAGCCTGGGAACAGAGGGCTCCCCCCCAGGGCCAGGTGTGCAGGTGGAGCGGGGCACAAGCGCTCCCAGCCTCCTTTCACAACGACCTCCTTTCACAGCGAGCTCACCACCGCTCTCAGTGAAGTGCACAAGCACAGGGCCGGGTGAGTTACACAACGGGTTTTACATAAAGGTGACAATGGTGAGACCGACAGAAGATCTGAATGCGACCAATTTCACTTGACCTAAAATATAGACACACACACCACACACCACACACACACCACACACACCACACACACCACACACCCACACACACCACACACCACACACACCACACACACACATTTCTGCTATGAGAAAAAAGTTGTACCAAATAAGAATAGACTTAACAGATAGAAGACAGAAAAAGAACTAGGGAAGATAATTATGTCTCAGCTACAGCTGTTTTTGTCCACAGAATACATTCTATTTTAAAAAAAAAAAAATAATAATAATAATCGCCAACTAAACTGATATGGCTACCCCACAGCCCCAACCCCACGCTCTCCCCCCACCAAATATATCAGCAGCCAGCCTCTGCTCTTTGCATCACATAAAGCTCACAACTCAATCATCAATCCAATGTCTTAATGCAATTCCCCATTACACTTACACATGGTCGTAATGGTGAAGGATCTGTGCTCCTATAGGAATAATGCGCTCGTCTCCGTCACCCCCGACGGCATCCTGGGAGGCAGTGGAGCCCCCCTGTGGAGACAGCCGGTTATAAAGATCGAGCCCTGTGCGTTTATAGCCCCCCCGAGGCACTGAGGGACAATTACAAAGCAGAGAATTTGCAAATCGAGCAGCCCGACACCGGTCGTCCCTCGCAGCGCCCTTGCCGGGGGCCCCCTTTCTGGAAAAGCTCCACGCAGCGGCGTCACACCGTCACACCCTCCTCCCCCCGCCCCGGCCAGCCTCCCCCCTCCCCCTTCCCAGTGTCGTCGGCAGGCCGCTCCCCTCTCCAGCGGGGCTGCCTTAGGTAAGAGGGGTCGCGGAGTTCACCGGCACACTGGGGGCCGCCACAGAGGAGGAAACCCACATTCAAAACACAGAGATTACCGAGATCACTTACTTACACAAACAAAAGACTTGACTGCACTGTAACCCACATCTTAAGTCACAGTGAAAACAGTGGGGCAGGCGGGGGGGGGTAGTGAGAAGCGCGAGAGGGGGGAAGGAGGGGACGGCAAAAAGGAACAACTTTGCACAAGGCGCTCAAAGCCTCCAGGGTAAGGAGGGTCTGGTGTCTTTGGGGAGGCTCTGGGATGGGCCCGTTCTGCAGGGTGCAGGGTGTGCAGCCCCATCGCAGAACCACTGTACTTCAACTCTGACACACTGCCGCTCTACCGTCTGTGTCAGGCCCGACGCGCTGGCTCGTCCGTCTCATAACTCCACTAGCACTAAGTCCTGCACATCTACCCAATTGTCATCACCACTGCCTACTTGCTCAACACTTCTTGTATATGTATCCCTACCTACCCATTTAATAAAAAAATACAAAATAAAATTTTTTAAAAATGTACTAACCGTTTCCTTCCCAGTGTTACAGGTATGGTACGCAGTTGCCTACAACGATGTCTATTGTTGTATTACTGCACTGATCTCTTGGGGCGAACTATGATTGTTCCTACCATGTATTAATGCACATCTTGTAAGTGGCTCTGGATAAGAACGTCTGCTTAAAGTGTAAAATGTAAATGTAAATGTATACACTGCTGGCTGGCTGTTTACATAAAGCCAAAGGGCTCATCACAGATTTGGTTTCCGGTCGCTCGCAACGGTGGGGCAGCGGTCCGGAGAGCTGGGGCAAAGTTGGCCAGTGTTAAACCCCAGTCTAGGGAGATGGTGGAGTAAAGAGCAGTCTGCGAAAGCAAGCTGGTTTTCCTCCATGAAATGTTTGCCAGGTTCATTCTGTTTTTGTTTTTTTGGAAAAGGGCAAAATGTGTGTGTCACAGTACTTTTAGTTTACACGTCATACGTTTTGGTTTTGACAGAATGAATGGGCAAAGCGGCTGCAGGTATGGGCACTTGACCCCAGGTCTGGCTCCCTCACCTCTGTTTGTGGATTCATTTCTTCTTAAAAATGGACATTTCTTCTTTTTAACATGTTTGTGTGACTAGACAGACGCCATGGTGCGGAGCCTGCAGCACCGCGGCGCATTCCTGTGTGTTCTTCGTCTTCTTGGACTGCAGGGTTTGACAGTTTGTTAGCAGCTCAATCCGACCCTGCTAATAAACGGTATTTAAGAGCGTACTTGGTTTGGTTGGTTCATTACATTACATTTACATTTTAAGCATTTATCAGATGCGCATTTATCAGACACTCTTATCCAGAGCGACTTACAAGATGTGCATTAATACATGGTAGGAACAATCATAGTTCGCGCACGAGATCAGTGCAGTAATACAGTGATAGACATCGTTGTAGGCAGCTGAATAACATACCTGTAACACTGGGAAGGAAAAGGTTAGTAATTAAAAAAGACATTTTACATATAAAGAAGTGTTGAGCAAGTAGGCAGTGGCGATGACAATAGGCTAGATGTACAGAATTCAGTGGTAGTGGGGTCTGAAAAGGTGGGTTTTGAGTCTCACCACGGTCCTGACCGAGAAGGTCGTTCCACCACCGACAGGACAGAGAAGAGGCGAGACCGCGAAGAGCAGCTGCCGGGCGCCCGGTGGGATGGGACAGACAGTTTGCCAGAGGAGGCGGAGCGGTGGGGTCTGGCTGGGGTGTAGGGTGTGATGAGTTTGGGCTGCTCGTCCCACCGTGTGGTTGTGTGACCTCACTACGTCGCCATGCGGTCTCTTTTGCTCAGGAGAGTGAGCGACTGTGAAGGAGAAGAAGCTCGTTCGCTTTGGCACATGGAGTATTGACTTTTGCGCTCATTCCTGTTTTTTTCCAGGTTGTTTTCACTGCAAATGTTTTCACCGTCGCTGTGTCCCTGCCTCTTCTGAAAATAAATAGCGCCTTTCTTTGGACGTTCACCGTGTTCCCGTGGCTTCCTGTCCTCCGGTAACTTATGACCGCTCCACAGTCCGGTATCGAACCCTGAACCGAACCGCGCCAGTGCTGAACGTGGCCGACAGGCATGTTATCAGCCGTGGCGTCGCCTGGGGTAACAGAAGCCTCCGTCGGCGTGATTGTTGGCACCTCACCACGCAGCCGGGGCGGGCGGATGTGCCCTCTGGCAGCTGCGCGTGACGTGCCCTCCTCCGGCCCGGCGGCCGTGCGGGTTGAGCTGCCGCGTCGAGGGGGAGAGCGAGCGCGGCGGCCGGCAGCACGTGCTCCAGGAGGAGAGCGCATTCCTGTCTGCGCTCCGCTGAGCCCACAGAGGGCAGAGGGGCAGAGCAGTGAGGAAACGGGCTTACAGATTACAAACTGACAGGAGGGGGAAAAAAAAAAATCTGAATACAAATTGGCTATTAATAATAATAATAATAATAATCGTTTTAAAAATAAATGATAATTCAGCAAAGTGATAATAAGAGGCTGCAATTTTCATCACAGACAATTACAACTAAAATCATTCATAGATTCAAGGGCCCAAGTCTCAGTTGGTCTGAGAGAAATGGACTGAATTAGTTTCAGCTAAGAACAAAAGAATGGCACCGATATCTAAGCAGCGCGTGCTGGGAGAGCGCTTTAGTGCGTGAGCTACTGAGAAGGATTAAGTCTATTCTACCAGGTAGCTGACCCATTAAAGAATCACCTTCCATGGGTTAGGTCACACCATCACTTGAAGAGCATGAATGAATCGCCCTCACTAAAGCGCTGGGAGAGACGCGGAATCGTCTACAGTTTCACCGGCGCCCGATATCCAGACAGACAAATCAAAGGGCTGAGGAGCAGGGAGCTGAAAGCAGCCATGGGGGCAGGCCACAGACTGTGCCAGAGACAGAGAACACACTGTGCTTTCGCAGGGAACCGGATCGGTCTGCCCGTCTCTGGCCCTGCTGCTGCTGCTGGAGCAGCGTGTCCCTGTTACTCAATCGGCCTGCCAGGTTCACACCCCCCCACCCCGCTCCGTCCGCCGCGGCGTGATCGGGTCAGGCGGGCGTACCGCCGCCCGGCTCCCCTGAAAGGCTGTTGCGGTTACCCGTGCTGAGGGGGGGTTTCACGGCGGGCGCTCGGAAAACGCCGGCCACACGCCAAACCCCCCTGCGGAGGTGAGCCCTCAGAAACCGCCACGCCGCCCGCACACCCGCCAGAACACACGCGGCGGCAGATGGGGCGCTGGTGGCAGCTGCCCAATGGTGTCATGGGAAAAAAACGTGAGTCTCTGACTCCGAGAAGGAAGGACAGGGGAAAGAGATTGGGGAAGGGGGGTGTCAAAAATGTTCTGGATCTGCATGTAAAAACATATCCAGCGCTACGCACTGCATGATGGTTCTATTCCAACGGGAAACAACAGCCAGGGCAGTTCAGCCCCCATGCACTTCGTAAACTGGCTGATCTCAACATCACAAACTCAACGCCCACGTGTCGATTTTTGGACTGAAAATAAAATGTGTTTTTTCGTTCACATGAGTTTGTTCTGTGAGGAGAGGGAGAAAAAAAAAAGTGTCGTAATTCTTGCGATTCAACAAACTAATATAAGCGTGAAATGGCCTTGAAAGCAACGTTAAGTTCTCTGGAAAGATTCAGTACGTGGAAAATAAACCCGGCGAAAATATTCTGTTGGAATACAGAGCAGAGACCAGTTAGGATCAGCCTCACATGGCTGATTTTGAAAGCAGGACGGGCTCAAACACACACACACATATATATATAAAAACTATTTAATGAATCAACTCACAAAAAAGCACTTTTTCTCTGTTAAAAGGAAAATCCATGACAACGAATTACTCAGGCCCATTTTTAACATAGTCTTGTAATTAGATGTTACATAAGCAGTAATAGGACAATAGGCCCATATCAGCAAGGTCGGTGTGACACCTCCCAGGGCCACATGAGAATCCCTAATGAAGCCGCACGGTGCCTCAGACGGGGAAAGTGTGCCTTTCACCTGACAATAGGAAGCGGGTGAGCGTGAAACGCAACCACTGCCGCTGTGCCCGTGATGCGCTGGTGCTCCTGAGAGAAGCTGAGCGGAGCGTCCTCTGTCCTCTGGCTGGAGGCAGACGGGGCCCTGGGCCAGGTGACCCAGCAGCCGGGACAGGGTAGTGTTCCTCTCCTAACCCCATTCTCACACTGTCTCTCTCTCTCTCTCTCACACACATACATACACAGGGCTGACCCCATTTAGTCGACTGGTCGATGGGCTGTTGGTCGAGCAAAACTTCTTTTAATTTTTTTAAATTCTCCACGCAGCATGAAACACCTAGATTCGCGCCACAGTTCGGCACGCTTGTCAGTAGAATAATCCATTCTGGATTCTGTGGGTATGGCAGTGACAGCAGTCCTTCACTCTTAACATAGCTAGGCCTATATATGTTCTCTTTCAATTATATTAGTGAATCATAATTATGTGAATAATTCTGCAAAACGAATAAAAGTTTAGCTAATTGTATGGTTTATATATTTATAACTAACATGCGTAACACCCCCTTTCATTTAGCCTATATTGTATCCTTCTTGTTTTAGGCACGCGAATGTGCATTTTAATTGTAGCCTAAGATCTGCCTACAGTTAAGATTCGTGATATAGGCATACTTTAATTACTCATTTCGATATAACCTAAGAACATAATGTCAAAGAAAAAATGTATGGCAACGCATTTCGTTTTAGTCGCGACGACTGGGGAAGTAGGCCATCGGATGGTCTCCGACTCGAGTAAGTTATTTTCGATAGGCTATAGCCACTTTATGTTCAGCTTTAGGCTACAATTTAAGACATTAGGCTATGTGTGATCATTTGTTTGTTAGCCTATTTTTTTTTGCAAAAGAGATTTTAAATCCCAATGAGATCAACCTGGTTAATTAAATAAAACATAGCCTACGTATTAGAATGTGTTATGGTTGTGGTCAAATAAAAGCATCAGCCTATTATGCGGCCATACCGCAACTTCACAAGCGCAACGGCAGAATCTGCAAGGGCAGCTCGGAACTGAGTTTTTTTTCTTTCAGGTAATCTTGAACTCCGGCTCCATAAAGTCATTAGCCTATTGTTACTAATTTGTGTCATTCACTTAAGAAAGTTATAAAACATGAGACAAGCGCAATGTGCATATAGTTGTATTTATGCCATGCAAATGGGGTTCATACATTTTTAGCAGACATTGAAGCGCCGTCTGCCTGAGGAATTCGGTGTCCAATTAGCGGCGGCAACGACGTTCAAACACCGACCCCCGCGGAAGTCTCACTTAAGTAAGCGCGAGCGCAGAATGTGAGCCGGAGAACTTCAGGAAACCGCGCTTCCAACCACGATGCGTGAAAAAATGAGCCGTCGAAGATTTTTAGATTTTTACCCCCAGAACACCATGGTGAAGTAAAACCGCGCGGCCAAACATTTATGAATGGATGCGAGCGGCTTATTTTGTCGTGGGACCCGGCACCCCTATTGGCCGCATCAGCGCCTTGTGTGCGAATGAATGCCTGAGAGCAAACACGTGCGCGGCAGAGCAGTGTTAATGATTCCGCTCCAAGCGGTGACATCGCCCTCCCGCAGCCAAGACAACGGTTCAATTAGTCTCTGCCACGCGGTGGCATATGGGTTCGGGCGCGCTCGCAGTTCTATCGACGACCTGCCTTCCGTGAATTTAACCCCCGGTTGTGCGAACGAGAGACGCTAAATTCAGCTCCAGAGGAGTGAGAAACAGGACGCACACCAGCTCGAGGGGGATGTGGGTGTGAAAATGCTCCCTTAATTAAAAGGTGCACGCTTCAGGTTTTAAATGCACACCACGATCGGCTGCTACAACTGTTATTAGCGTGCGTTTACGAATAGAGGGCACTGCAATGTGAGCTTTCCCCTTACAGCTCCCGGAAAATGATCACAATCTACTTCTACCACTTCTATTATTTGTCATATACGCATGTTCATCTCTGCGGAGCATGTACTCTGAACTCGAAGATTTTTTCCCCCTCTCTTTAGAAGGTCATGTCTGCCCTAACAGGACGTCACTGAAATGAAGTTAAAAGGGGGGGGGGGGCAGAAGACTGAAAAGAAGAAAAATAACATGCTGGGCTAAGAAAAGCCCAGGCGGTGGTTGTTATGGTGACGGTGTGATAAAGAAACAGCGGGCGGCACAGGTGACAAAACTCCATTCGGCTGGCATGTTACGCAAGAGAAGGGTCTCAGGGCGTCCTGCAGGGAGGTAACGGGAGAGGGGGGGACACGGAGGCCAGGATGGGCACGCGCCTCTTCCTTTAGAGTCCCTACACCATCATCCATGGACCACTTTACCCGACCAACTTCAAACGAGATGGTAGGTCTTAATATAACCATAAGTGCGGGCCTGACGCAATCTGCAAATGCGTTTAGAAGAACGGAATCAATCCCGGCACATGGAATGCAATGCAAGGGAACAGGGACAAGTTGCGCCTGACATAACGGAGCCAGAGAAACAGCATGTCACAAAAAAACCTTGAAACGTGGAGGCGTCTATATATATATATATATATATGCCCTTTAGCAGACGCTTTTATCCAAAGCGACTTACAGTGGTGAATACAATACTTTATTTTTTTTCCTTCCCCCCAGTACATGTGGTCCCAGTGGGAATTGAACCCACAACCTCGGCGTTTCCAACGCCATGCTCTACCTACTGAGCCACACAGAACCACACGTCTCCACAAAGGGTAAAGCAATCAGTGTTCCTCAAATCACTGTCCTCGTGGGACGTGCACTGCCGTTTTTCCCACCCTCTGTTTACCTGGTCAAGCGGGAAGACACTCAATTTGCTGTTCAATAAACTACTTGAGAGAAAAGAAAACCAGAACCGAACTAGTGACCCTGCCATATAGGAAACAATAAAGCTGCGTTTCCACTAAAAAGTCCCGGGAACTTTTAGTCCCAAGGACTATTTTCAAGGAACTAAAAGGTTCCTTCAGTCCATTGTAGTCTGCATTTCCACAGGGGTCTAAAGAACCGCCAAGATGAGGCAAATTAGTCAGCTGACGCATGTCATTCTTTATTTAGCCTTCTCGCTTTATGAAAAGTCCGGTTGTTTAAAATAACGACGTTTCGTGACCATGTTTTTGTTGCTAGCTATCTAGCCAACTTGTCACTGATGTCAATAAACATATAATATCATATATTAGACATTTCTAATTCATTCTAAGAATAAATCTCGTCTGGCTAAGGGGGGTTGTACGCTAGCTAACTTTAGCTTTTGGCTAGCATAACAATAGTTAGCCTGGCTAACTAGTTAGCTAGCCTGATCAAGCTCCAGCTCCATGATGATTTTTCCAAAACACAACTGGTTTGCTACTGCTGATTTTTTTAAATGGTGGTTGAAACACAACGCTGCGAGTCTTTTACCATACTCGACCAATCAGAAATGTTCAGTGCTGCAAGCCCCACCTTCAAAGTTCCTGTACTTCGAAGAAGTACTACCCCTTGACTAGGGACTCTTTTGGGGGTAAAGTAATGTCCCTGGAACAAAATGTAGACCCTGGTCCCTGTGGTGGAAACGCAGTGAATTCTTCTAAAAGTTTCCTAGTTCCTGGGGAAAGTTCCTGCGGTGGAAACGGGGCTTATGGCTGTTTGAGCAGGGGTGGGCTAGCTCCGCTCCAGGAGGGCCTGCGTGTGCATGCAGGTTTTCCTTTCCCCCAATAGTTAGCCATATGCACCAGCTCTCTCGCATAGACTGGACCACGGTAAAGCACTGCATATAGAGGCACGAGGCCTTCAGCTGTCATTCATGACCTCGTCAAGAAATGCAGCTATCACGGAAATGATTGGACTAATTCAATAATCAAAGAGCAAGAGTTGGCATGAAATCCAGAAACGGATAAGGCCCGACCTCTGTGTTAGAGGTGCATTAAAAAATGAATCGCAGACACTGGGAACGGGGGACTACGTCAACACAAACGAAGACCAAATTAACCTGCCGTTTCCTTGCACAAAACCGAGTAGCCCCTTCTGGTTCAGTGGATTACACATAATTGCCATTTTACTCAAAGAACTACGAGAGACATCCAAATTATATGACATATTCAGAATCACGAGTGCTGCGCGCGGATTTAATGACACTCACAGAAGGAGAGTGCTTCCTAAACGGTTTTGTATTCGGAAGGTGTGAAAGGAGGCAGCGGCCCGGTACCATGACAACTGTCACCGCGGCCACACTGCTACCTCGCTTTTATGCACGACTCCAACCCCCCGTGTGTGTGCATGACGGGTAGTACGAAAGCAATAACCCCCCAGCCCCCCACCCCGCCCCCTTCAATCCGTCATCAATGCAGCGTGCATCTCGAAGACCGTGACTCACTCCTGTCAATGCCGCGGCGGTCGAAGGCCCGGCGCGGCCGTAATTCACGACGCGCCATCACCGAGGAGAGCGTGTCGCAGTGGCCATAAATCCCGTTCACCGTCACCCCGGCGAGCGTAGCCCAGTCGCCGCCGCTCAATAAATCACTCGGGCGCGTTTAGTACAGTGAGCCGCCCGGAGTTAACGAACGCGCTTCAACAAGGCGCTCCTCCGGCCGCGCACAAACGCCGCCGTTATCAGAGGAATGACACGGAGCGGAGAGGAAGAGAGGAGCGAGTAGGCGCCGCCGCCGCCACACAGCACCATCCCGCCCGTGGCCCCCGGCGCGCATAATTCACTGTGTACCATTACCACAGCCAGCGTGACTGTTCCCATTAATCAGGGCGCATTTTTACAGGAGCGTGCCTCCGCCTTACGAACGGCAGAGCCCCCCGACTCACACGGCCGCTCCAGCAGCCAGCTGCAAAAAGGGAGGAATGTGTGAGAACGCAGCTCTCTTTCTTATTAGGGGAGAGAAAGAGAGAGAGAGGAAGGCTGAGTCTCTCTTTGTGGTTTTGGGCTGTAATGGCGGGGTGGGCGTAGCGGGAGTCGTGCTTAATTGATGAGGGGTTCGGCTCGTGACTGTGCGGGACTCCCTGCGCGGGCGGCTCAGTCTCATCCGTCGAAATCGGCGCCAGTTCGCCGAGACAAAGCCACGCCACTGGAAGCGGCTCAGCTCTGCCTCGGGCGCCGCGCCTTCCCCCGTAATGCGCTACTGCAGCTATGGGAATCTGAAACATCGCCGTGCCATTAGAGCCGATTAAGAGCAGCCCGCCCCGGGCGTCTCATCGGTCGTTACGAGCGTCTTGTTACTGTACGCGCGTAAAAGGGCTGAAGACAAGCATGCCTGTTCGCGTTTTCTTCTCGTGCTCATGCCAACGCACGGAGCAAAATTACATCGTACTTAAACAGGGATTATTATTTAAACGGTTTTACGAGACGGACGTGTTGGCTGGGCGTGGCTGCGGAGCATCAGAGAGGCAGGGAGAGGAGGACAGGTCGCCCCCGGGTGCGGGACGCGTGGCTCCGGTCAGGACACGACGCCCGGAGGCCGACACCAGACCCTCGTAAGACCAGGAGGCTGGTGAAGTGGGAGTAGAGGCGGAGAAAAGGGAACAAATCGGCCGGCGCGGAATGTGTGCCGAGGTAAGCCGGCCTCCTTGATGTTGATTGGATCATTTGCCGGCGGCGGCGATGAACTCAAAACAAGGACACAGAAAGGAGCGCTTCGTAGAGCTTCCTGCTTCGCTCACGGTTTCGCAACCTTTTCAGCGACTTCTCCAATTAGTAACGTAGCGTCTGTGAGTTCTCACTTTCGATCAGGTTCTGCAAAGCACGGGACTCGGGACTTTCTGCTAAACCACGAGCTGGAAAAGTTCAGTCCTTAGCAGGCTGGCTGTACACTGGCTCCCCCACCCCGACTGATTCTCCAGGACAAATTGGTCATACGAGGTAATCTCCCATTTACATTCACACATTCGAGTGCCCCTCCACCCACGGTGATAAAATGATTATTAATATAATAATAATACATGACAGTTATCAGACGCTTTTATCCAAAGTGACTTACAGCAGTGAATGCATACAGTGGGGAAAAATGTGGTTCCATATTCAATCATATGGTAAAGCGAGTTTAGTCTTTTAAGGTTTGATATCTGGCAAAATGTCTAAATGTGAGACGGCAGTGAAGAGTGACGTGAGCTAGAGCAGCTGGCACAAGCCCCACGTCACCCCTCTTAAGGAGCGTACGAGCCCGGACTGTGCACAGGCGAGGGGGTTAAGCCCCCCGTAACAGGCGCGCACGCCAGCTGATGAACCTTTGACCTGCATGTAACAGATCCCTGCGAGGACCACACATGCCTCAGATCTACTGACCTCAATCCTGGGTGCCAGCTACGGGAGTATATAGGGGGACCTAGGACAGCGGGCAGGAGCTGTTACAGTAGACATTTTTATTCATGCCCTTGATAAAGATGAACAAAATACATCATATAAAATAAACTATACTAGTAATGAGCTTTATTTTATGCTCAAAATTCAGAAAATGTCAAACCTACAACACTAATACGATTGTTCAGAAAAACATATTTTGTTTAATTAATATTTCATTAATATTCATTTTATATTTTCATACAGTGGCCTACAATGGTTTCCTGTTTCCCTAGGGTATAAAAAGGAGGGAACACACATTTGAAATACTGTGGTATCACCATGGTGAAAGGCAAAGAACTCCCTGAAAGCATCAGACAAGAGGTTATTGACCTCTACATGCACATGGCATTATATTTGGCATCCAAAGAATGCAAGTAATGTTGAAAAGCACCTCATGCCTACGGTGAAACAAGGTGGTGAATCTTTAATGCTTTGGGGTTGTTTAGCATCCACAGGCCCCAGGGCCCTTATTAAAATAGATGGAACCATGAAGTGCAGCATGTACCAAGACATTTTGTCCAAAAACCTTGTTCCCTCTGCCAGGAAGATACACCTTAGCTGCAGATGGACCTTCCAACAAGACAACGATCCCAAACATACGTCCAAAGCAACTAAGAAAAGGTTGACAGAGAACAAGATCAATGTCCTGATGTGGCCATATCAGTCTCCAGACCTGAATCCAATTGAACATTTGTGGTTTGAACTCAAAAAAGCAGTCCACAAACATCAGCGCAAGAATCTGAAGGAACTAGAACAATTCTGCATGGAGGAGTGGTTGAGGATACCCGCCCAAGAAGTTCCATAACCTCGTAGGACACTACAGAAGGCGACTACTTGCTGTTACAATGGCCAAGGGAGGAACCACAAAGTACTGATAACAGGGATGTGAATATTTGTGATTCTTGATTTTTCTGGGAAAAAAAGAATAATTTGTGAACCGTTCGATTGTGGTTCGTGCCAATGCATTATTATTAAAGAATATAATTTTCTGAACTTTGTGAGCATAAAATATAGCTCATTACTTATATCATTTATTTGATACAATTTATTTTGTTCATCTTTATCAAGGGTATGAATAAAAACAGAGTCTACTGTACAAGACTGCGTGCGTATGAATCTGTGTGAATGAGTGTGAGTGTGTGTGTGTGTGTGTGTGTGTGCGTGTGCGTGTGTGTGTGTGCGTGAGTGAGGCAGAAAGGAAGGAGCTGTTACAAGACTGTGTGTGTATGAATCTGTGTGTGGCAAATGTGCGCGCATGTCTGTGAGAGAAAAAGCTAAATGTATATATATGTGTGTGTGTATGTGTGTGTGTGAGAGAGAGAGAGAGAGAGAGAGATTAGGTGTCTTGATTTGCACACTGGCATGTGACAGAAAGACCACGCACGCACATCGCCCCACTCCTCCCCCAGAAAACTAGGTGCACGGAAGCAGAAAATCACAACGCCCCGCCCCAGGAGCCCTGAGGCAACGTCCCACTGAGTAACGACCAATCAGCTCAGAGTCACGATCCAAAGACATGAGGTCACCTAACCAACGCCGCCACCACACAGAGTTACAGCCCACCTGCTTTAAAGATGGAGAAAGTTACTCAGAAAACAACTTCAGACATCGCAAATATTTCTCTTACACTTCTGTTTTGTTGTGGCCAGCTGCAAGGCAAAGTCAAACCTACTGCATACGGAACCTTACATCAGGGTAACCAACAGAGCTTTAGCATGCATTTCACTGGTTTAACCTCCAGCACAGGGGTCCCCAAGTTTCACCCACGAAACGTGGCTTCAGCGAAGCAGTGCTCGTGCTAAGTGCTCAGTAACAGCACCTCACTTAAGCGCGCTGTACAAACACACCGGACCGATGATTGATGGTTGTCACGAGGAGCAGAAGGCCGCTTAACGACGGCGAGTCATCTGGTCACCCCTGGCCTTGGACGCTCCGCTGCCACACTTAATGATAATGATCGCACTTTATGATGAACGTTAACAACGATGCAACGGCGACTGACGGTTACTCTGTGGCGCGGTGATTGACGAGGCGCCGGCAGCGCCTGGAAACGGTTGTCGTCGGTTACGCTGTGGTGGCCCGGACACCTGGGTGGAGGAGCGGCCCTGGACTGCACCGAGCCGAGGGGAGGGAAGGGGAGGGGAGGGGAGGGGAGGGGGGGCGCCAAGCCCCGCTTTCATAATGCCTTTACATAACGCCGGTCACCGTGACATCCGCAGTGTGTGTCACCTGCGCCTGAGGAACAGTGGCACCCTGACCAGGATCCGAGGGGGATAATCGTCACAACCTCGAAGGGAACATCACGCTCACCCTTTCTCTCCCCCTTTTCTTTCATGCCCTCTCTCTCTCTCTCTCTCTCTGCACCTCTAGTGCCTGCTTCTCGATGCCCCCACGAATTTGTCGTGGACCAAGTGGGGGGGATTAATTATAGCCCCCAGCTGCATTTGAATGCCGCAGAGCTCCCAGGAGGTTCTTACACAACCACAGAGCGAGCGTGTGCGGACAGCTGGGAGGAGCTGGGGCTGGGGCTGGAGACAGCGTCACAGAGAGAGAGAGAGACACAGAGAGAGAGCAAGGGAGACAAGAGACAGAGAGAGACACACACACAGAGGCAGAGAGACAATAAATAATTGATTCTATCATAATTTGTAAGTTCTTATGTTATGTAAACAAAAACAAAGAGAAAGATGTTCAAATGTATACAATACTTGTGTTTTATCTTTATCTTTTATTTATTTATTTTTTAATTTGTATTCGGTATGTTTGTATTTTTTTATGCTACGCTTACAGCAATATTTACGCTTTATATTTCATGCCAATAAAGCACATTGAATTGAATTGACAGAGAGACAGAGACAGAGAGCAAGGGAAAGAGTACCACTGCAGAGTTCAGAAAGGTTGACATCATTTAACAAAGGAAACAGAGCCTGTTAGCTACATTTTAACTCTGTCAACACTCAACAGCTTGTGTGAGGAGTGGCCAGGAAGGCCGGCTGACCCACACAATCAATCTATTTATTTTATTTTATTTTGGGGGTGGGTGACTTCCTCTCGTTCCGGGCCAGACAGCCAATGGGGTCAGGGGTCCTGTCGGACTGCTGGCCAGTGGTGCAACACTTCACGACTGTCCCAGGAAACCGTTTAGGGGTTTCCCTCCTTTTGCAGGGGGCAGGTGTTTCTGTAACACCAACATGAATTCATGACTGTCCTGAGATTCAAAAAACATATTTTCTGCTTCACTTTTACCGATGTACCATTGCCATTTTATTCTACTGGTGAACTGCAGAATCCACACGAGAGTAATGAAACCTGACGTGCATGTTCTCCGTTCAAAAGAGAAATTCAAAGTATTTCAGATTAAACAAGAAACGTTTACAATCGACTCGAGCGCCGCTGCAGATCAAGCGGTCATCGCCCGTTGGCCCGTCTGGCGGCCGCTCGCGCTCCCGGAGCGGAAACAAAGCCTTCCTCCGCCTGTCCACAGCTTCAGCCTTTTGCTTCAGCCGCTCGAATGTACATCTTACATTTTAAGCATTTAGCAGATGCTTAAAACGTAAAATACGTTTGTAAAATGTAAAAACTAGCGTCTCTAGTTCTCCGTGAGCGCCGCGGTGCCGCCCCCTCCCCCCCCGCTCTCCGTCGTTAACCCCGCGACGCCCTGCCGCTCGACTCGCCGGAGCCGGGAGAGAGAGAGAGCGCGGGGCCGCTCGCTGACTCACTCGGCGGCATCCGACGGGCCCTGGCTGCGGAACGAGCGCTCGCGGGCCCCAGACGCGGCAGCCTGCCAGAGGCCCACGAGGCGGCTCTGGGCGAGGAGAGAGAGCGTTCTCATCTCGGCGCCCACGCCGTGTCCCCGCCCACGCGCGGACGGCGGGCATGAAAGGCGCCCGGCAGACTCCTAAAGCAATCCTGAAGCGCGCTGCAATTACAGGCCTTGGGACTTGGGCAGTTTTCAAAAAAGCATCAATGCGTTTTACCGCTATGGAGCGATGCGGAGGGAGAGAGAGAAAAACCAACAACAATACATCGCTGTAGCACACGTCGGGGAGGTCTGTGTTGTAATAAGCCGCCACTTTTGCATCTCTCAAGAGGGGCTGGCGCGATTGCCAAAGACGCATGTACCTAGCCAAGTCTGTGACTCCGCAGCTCACTTCCAGAGCTGTGCTTGTGTTCTCCCTCCCCTCCAGCTATGTGCCTCGCCGCGGAGTCAAATTCTCCGCTCGCTGTTCAAAGTCACTGCATCCAACAGAACCCGACACTATCGGGGAGTTTTACCTGAAGCTTGCCACACTGTTTGAGCATGTGCAAATGACATTACTGCCCCGGGGCTTTTACAGAGAAACACACTTTCTGTAAACAAGGCCTGGGGACCATGTCTGTCTTGACCACTGCTTGACCATTTTTTTAAACATTTTTAGGCATTTTAGCAGACGCTCTTATCCAGAGCGACTTACAGTTTACATTTCTTTACATACAATCCACTTATACAGCTGGATATTTTACTGAAGCAATTCAGGTTAAGTACCTTGCTCAAGGGTACAACAGCAGTGCCCCAACTGGGAATTGAACCTGCAACCTCTTGAGTTACAAGCCCAGCTCCCTAACCATTACACTACACTGCCAGTGTGGTTTCTCCTTGGTCCAAGAATCATGGCCAAACTGTGACCAGGATGCAAAAAAAACAGAGTGAAGGGAAAACCTACTGGAGAGAATAATCTACAGAGTGAAGAAAATGAATCACAAAAGAAATCGAAATGACAAATGAAGGGAGGCGCTCTGTCTGGGTCTGTGACGTGTTCCCGGAGCATACTGCAGGGGGTCGCTCTGTGCACCAGAGCTTCAGCAGAGCTGCAGCTTCAGACACCACCAACCCCCCACTGACTGCACCCCCCACACAGAAGTGGATCAACAGAGCCCAAAGAATAGGTGCAGAGTAGGTAGGTGTCAGTCCCCAAGCACACACAGTTCCTGGATCAGTACCAAAGCTTTACAGAATAATAAATGGCTGGGGACAGGCTGGGGTTTGCGGGGGGTGATCTGATCCTGGATTTGGCTGCGGCGGTACAAGAAGCCAAGGAACAGAACAAAAACAAAAACAGAGAAACAAAGCACAAACAGACACGGAACGCTGACGCATTCCAGGGAACCCGAGTGGGGAGTGGAACTGGGAGGACGGAGTGGCTGCACTGCGCCGGACCCGTGACCGGAACGGTCTGCGCTTTAGGAGATCCGCAGATGGGTGTACAGTATAAACAAGATGTACGACACAGATAAAAATGTTTAAAAAAACTGGACACCAGCTGAACTTGGGGGAGGGGAAGGGGGGGTTCCCCTTGTGGCTGGTGCCGCCCTCCACTTGGCAGTGTTCCAGAGCGCCGGCTTAGAGCCGTTTCAGAACGCTCTTTTTTTACGTGCTTGTTGGATTTTTGGCAGGTACGCCCCTCCGTGGACCCAATCCCCAATCTGGAGGTGCCAGGGGTCGCCTGCCTGCCCCCGACTCCGGCCCTGCCCCCTGCGTGCCAGCTGTGAATGAGCACACGCTCTGTCACAGACCTCAGTGTGGAGGCTGCCAGGAAGAGTAAGGGAACACAGAGAGGAAAAAAAAACAAGGACACAGAATGACAGCGCCATTCCTCGTCTGTGTCATTCTGCCTACACTTCACCGTTCTGCCGGTAGGGCTTACTGCCACCAAACTCAAACTCTAATTCATTCCAAGTTGTCGGCTATGAAATGACCTGTAATTAGCGTTAGACAGCGAGTGTAGTTTAGCCATTCATTGAGAAACCAATCTGCCTGCTTGAGGAAAACTAGTGCTTCGTGTCAGGAAAGGACATACACCAATACTTTGATGACTGAGGTGTCAATGGCCTCGCCCCCCCGGCACCATGCGACTCGGCTCAGCTGTTCACCTGCAGACCCCACAGCAGCACACCTGCAGGACAGAAGCTGAAGTCCGCACGTCTGCCTGCACCAATGCAGCCGGTGCATTAATGGGCTCCGCCCGTTCTCGAGCGGTCCAGGTGGCCCAACCGCTGGGCCAGAGCTGAGAACGAAACCTCTGGCAACGCCAAGGAGCCGCCGTGGCTACGCCATGCCGAATCTGGACCAGTGCACGAAGCGCTGTACCGAGACTTCATCAAATCAATCCAATATTTGCTTGCATCATTTGTTTGAAATGTCCTACACACATAGCTACTTGCATCCCAAATAAGTAATAGGGACCATTCCAAAGCCCTTCCCTGCTTTTGGGAGTTCAAGGCTCTGCTGTAGTTGTGGTGCAGGTCCTCCGGGCAGCTGTATCATTACATTAAACTGCATCACGCCTTCATTTAGCGGACACTCTTATCTAGAGTGACGAGGTAAACGCACATTCTGAGTGATCACCATCCATTCTGATGGGAGTGATCTCTTCCAGGATGCCAATGCCCCCATCCGCAGGGCACGAGTGGTCACTGAATAGTTTGATGAGCATGAAAACGATGTAAACCATATGCCATGGTCGTCTCAGTCACCAGATCTCAACCCAGTTGAACACGTACGGGAGATTCTGGAGTGGCGCCCGAGACAGCATTGTCCACCACCATCACCAAATACCACATTTCTCATGAAAGAATGGCGTTGCATCCCACATAAAGTGTTCCAGACAGTTATAGAATCTATGCCAAGGCTCACTGAAGCTGTTCTGGCAGCTCGTGGTGGCCCAACATCCTATAAACACACTGTGCTGCTGCTTCCTTTATTGAGGCAGATGCCTGTAAGAACATCCACAAGAGCAGTATGAGCACAGTGCCACAGACTTGACTTAACAGCACACCCAGACCTGCGACTGACTGTCTGTCCCCACCACCCCCCATTACGTAACGGGCCACTCACCAGGGGCTTCATCTTCGTCATCCCCATCGTTCTCCTCATCCTCCATCTCCTCCTCCTCCTCCTCCTCCTCTTCTTCCAGATCCTCTTCCTCAAGGTCGAGCTCCATATCGCTCCCTGAGATTGCCTCTTCAGACATGGCGCTCCGCAGCTCTCTGTGAGCATTACCTACACATCCTCAGGGCTGCTGGCGTCTCCTGCAGACACACACACACAGTCAGACAGTATTACTCATATGTATACATACACACACACACACACACACACTATTACTCATTTACTCATAATGGACACACACACACAGCCAGTATTACGTACGCACGCACACACACACAGAGACAGCATATCCTACATGTACTCACAGGCTTTACTGCACAAAGTGATCTGCTAAGCCTTACAAACGGTGCGAGGTGCCGAGAACACATTTAAACACACAGCTGAACTGTAGTGAAGAAGCCCAGGGCTTTCGCTAGATATCTCCCCGCCCCAGCGGGGCCTCGGAGGTCAGGAGAAATCTTCCTCTAAAAGCTTATTGACATCAGAACCCTAATACCTCAGCAGCAAACGTAATACCACGAGGGACAGCGAGAGAACAGATCAGGGAGAGAGGGAGAGCAGATGAGAGAAACCAGACCAGAAGAGACAGAACAGACGAGAGAACAGATGAAAGAGAGTGAAAAGGAGAACAGATGAGCTAGAGGGAAGCAATAGATGCGCTGGAGGGGGGGGGGTGACAGAGCCAACACTGGCAGTGGCTGCCCCCCCCCCCACCGTGTCTCTCCCCAGAGCTGCGGAGGAAGCGCATCGTGCCAATGAAGCAAGAGTGGCACAGCCCTGCGACGGCCCTGTGGAGGCTCTCATGGGCCTGGCGTGCACACGACACATGCAGAGACACCCAAACCAGACGGGGGGGTCAGGAGGTCAACAGCAGTTACGGAAGCGCACTACGCTGCTATCAGGTGGGAGAGCCTTCACCGTCTCGACCCACGGGCGCGTTTCTGCACGGCCATACCGCCGTTTACTCAAAGCGGCATGAGGTCATGGCGTGCAGGCGTACGGATTCCACACCCTTCGTGCGCTGGAAGTGCAGTGGATCGCAGTGGGAGCGATGTGACGGACAGTCAGACAGTCCACGGACACGCTGTGACACCCCTAGCACAGGAACATCCTGATTGTGAACCGCAATAGAGATTCTGCCGTGGATACGGATGATAAATCCCCAAATTCCTGGAAATAAATGTGGGGAAAAAACTAAAGTCTAGGCCTAAATGTTGTAACATTTCATAACAAAACACTTTCAGATTTAAATTTCATGGTTCAGTAACACTTTAAAATTGTAATTACAAGCCTAGCCTGCATTATAACACACTAAGCGTGGGCTAATTGAAATGATTTAAAAGCTCAATGGAAATGATAAAGCCAACATTTACACAGTACACATTCAGCATCCCTTTCCTCACATGGGGCTCCTGCTTCCCTCTGGCTCCTGTAACCCCAGCCCACTGAGTGGTGGTGAAATTAGATTTCATCACCTGCCACCTTTCCCCTTGTACCCTCTCCCGCTCTCCCCACCCCCTCTCTCGCTCCCCCTCCCCCGCTCTCCCCACCCCCTCTCTCGCTCCCCCTCCCCCACCCCCACCCGCTCTCCCCACTTCCCACTTCCTGCCTCCCCCTTCCTGCCTCCCCCTCTCCCCCTCTCCCCCCCTCCCCCTCTCCATTTCCCGCCTCCCCCTCTCCACACCTCCACCTCCCCCTACTTCCCGCCTCCCCCCCCCCCTCCCCTTGCCAGCCTCCACTCTCTGCGTAGGGCAGGTGCAGTTACAGAGAGGCTTCACCCCTTCCCCACTGCAGCCTCTGTCAAGCCCAAAGCCCCACAAACCACAAAACATTGTCTACACACACGCTAATCCATTCCACACCACATTCACCCAGCCAGCACGCACAAGCGCGGTGTCCGCTATTCCATCCCACACCACATTTGGATGCCATACACGTGCAGGTGGCGGTGGATACTACATGGCATGGTGCCTGCCTGCAACGATCTATTTCCACATATAAACACCTTGATACAGCTACTGTTGAATTCCACACACATACACACCTGGTACACCCGCCCACTCTCTCCCTCCCTCCCTCCCTCCCTCCCCTCACTCCCTCCCTCCCCTCACTCCCTCACTCCCTCCACTCCCTCACTCTCATACAGATTCCAATTCCACTGCCGCACATGTAAATACAACAAAACCAGTGAATGCAAGGCAGCCAAACTAGTAGCATTAATCACACACACGCACTATCGAGTAGTCCTTTAGCATGTAAGCGCGCGCGCACGCACACGCGCACACTCCCCAACTGCAGCTGAAAGGGAGCTTACATAATTTCCCAACCAAGCCCCCCCACCATCACAACATCACACACCCCTCTCCCTCTCCCCATGTCGTGTTTTTGTACTGCCAAGAGAATTCCATTCCACTGCTCCCCTTCATCCCCCAAACGCCCACCGCCCCCAGCCCTAACCCCGCCTCCCTCTGCGGGGCTCTGACTCATCGGAAAGCCCCGGTTTGTTTTGGTGCTGAATATCGCTTTGTTTCCCTTCGGCTGAAACGATGCACCACCGCTCTGACTGCACTGGCGCTGCGCTCGGGGGAACCCAGGGCGGGGCGGGCACTGCTGGGGGCTGAACGGGCACCCTTCATTCCCTTATACGGATGCCGATGACAAATCCCCAAATTCCTGTAAATAATGAAATGTGGGAAAATAAAAAGTCTTGGCCTGGATGTTGCAACGTTTCTCAACAAAACACATTCAGATTAACACTACGCACAAGATCACGTTAACCTGATACACTGGTTCTGCATTTGAGAAAATTTCGCATTAACGACAGGCTTTCAAACCTACTGTAGCTGCTAATAGCACAACAAAAAACATTATTTCTGCACAAAAATGGCACGAAAACCAACGCACACCGTCGTACTTTCTTCGCCGTATATCGAACACAACATATGCTGCCTCCGTTTTGTTGTTTTTACTGAAAAGTATCTCGGTTCGGTGGGAAGTTCTGGCGACGGGTGGAGATGGCGAGAAACTTCACATTTAATGGCGATTTTAAACCGCAGAGACACATTCGTGTTAAAGATGCTCGGCCAGCGCGCTGCCGGGTTGTGCATCCTGTTTGGCCGATCCCACAGTGCGCCCGTGTGGCCTGCGGACGGGCCCCGGCGGTACACGCGGCTCTGAGCCAGCCAGAGCGGTGCTCGTTCGCCCGCAGCTTCGCCCGGGGAGGGAAGGAACCAGTCAGCGGGATGACAGGATCTCATCGGGCACCAGCAGCCCCTTCTGGTCAGGCGGCCGCCTGCGGTCTGCACGCATGAGCTGCAGGTGAAGCGCTCCGATGCAACAGCTGCGCAGCTCTGCCGGTGCGGCTGTCGCGGTACACTGGCTGGCAGTGTAGTGTAATGGTTATAGGGAGCTGGGCTTGTAACTCAAGAGGTTGCAGGTTCAATTCCCAGGTGGCACTGCTGTTGTACCCTTGAGCAAGGTACTCAACCTGAATTGCTTCAGTAAAACATCCGGCTCTATAAATGGATTGTATGTAAAGAAATGTAAACTGTGTAAGTCGCTCTGGATAAGAGCGTCTGCTAAAAGCCTAAATTGTCATTGTAAATTGTCATTGCAGAGGGAGAGGCTGCGCTCTGCTCGGCCTGTGCGCTCCTGAACCCCAGGGTGAGACGGCAGCATGGTAACTACAGCAGCTTACAACACAACTGAGCCTTCCACACTTCACTCTCACACAACGGTACCATGTCGTACTTATTCAAGTACAAATGCTTGTCACTATGGCAGTACCCCCTGAAGGGGACTAAATCGTACCTTTAGCCAGAAGAACATAAGTGTACCCTTCCAAGAAAAAGCATTATAGTTCAGCTGACGGGCACAGAAGGGGTGGGGCCTCCGTGCTTTTTGTTTTAGTTTTTTTGGAAGAGGTCACCAAAGTACTCCGCTCAAAATGCAGAGCTCGGTTTTTTTTGTTGTTGATGAAAGGATCTTAAGTGGTTCGGCATGTCACGATTATGCCGTTCAGGGGTTAGGCTAATTTCCCCCCTCCAGCTTCAAACACAAACACTATTGCTTCTAGACATACTTTTCCAAGACTTCAAAAGACACCCCCAACCCCCCTCCCAACTGTTCCAGGTTAAACTGGACTGAGCTGAATTTAAGAGTGACTTAAAATAGCCACTTCCGCCCGTTTAGAACTTTCTCAGCGTTCTCGTCATTATGTAATTAAGCTTTATGTAAGAGTGGTTTAATAACAATGCACAGCGCGGCAGCCTGGAGGCTGGCACATTAACGACAAATGCGCCAGCCTTTCACAAAAGTATTTTAGAGCGTTTCATCCAACCTGGGACATTCTCGTGCACTTAAAACAGTGATAAAGTCAATAAAGATAAATTCACTTGAGGGGGGAGGAGACAGGAGGATCCCAGGCGTCTGACACAGTGTTTATATCCTCCTGCACATCCCACTCTCTGAGTCCTTTTGGGTTTCCATGGTGAGTTACACTGGGCTAATCAGCGGAAGGAGCACTGGAAAGGACAGGGGAAATCTCATAATAATTCAGTCGGCTATAAAGGCGAATAAACAAAAAAATCCATTTACATTTCAAATTAATTCCAAAACGAGGAGGCCGAAGCCCCATATTTTCCTCGAAATCACAATGGACCTTCTGCGTGCAACCACCTATTGCAGCTTATTAAATATTTAGATGTCATTTTGCAAGAGACTTTTTGTCTGGGTCAGCTTATAGCACATGCTGACATTAATAGGCGAATGAAGATAAATACTATTCAGTAACATCAAAAATATTTTGACACAACCAGACAACCTTGCATTCAGAAACTAAGACAAAATAACTTGGGAGCAACGACAGATTATTTATTTTAATTTTTTTTACTAAACCAGCGTGCCCATAAACTAACCAAGTGGTCTCAGCAGAGAACTACCTACCCTATCCTCTGCTAAGATGTCATGTTATGTTTATGATGGCGTCATATTTTGCAATTTAGCGAAAATAAATTCTACCACGGGAAAGATTATCTGCTTTGTCAAAGCACGAGGGTATCGCTTTAAACTAGGCACAAACGAGGCCTCCGTTAAAACGCAGTTATACGGTACTCGTATTTGGACCTGAGCCAATAAAAGTTGGGTCGCGAGAACAACATTTCTCACGCTTTGCAAAGAAAGCAAGGTGACTTTTCCGGGAAACAATGAAGAGGTTTTTTAACTAAATTAACAAAAGGAATCCCGTCACTCAACATTTTTCCCCGAGTGGTACTCAAAACTATTTCCTAAAGTCTGCACGTCTGTAACACGCATATTTGAATACTATTCGAACGAATTAATCTGTTTTCTCCAAATATCGTTTTTTTGTTTTGTTTAGTTTTTTTAACATATTACATAATTGTACCCCCCCTCCCCCTCCTAATTGACCTCAAGAGTTTACCACCAGACTTTGTAAAACTTAAAACCTTGGTGTGAAACTGGTGTCCGGCCCTGCGCTCGTCGGTAGCGGCTCCTGCGAGCTCCCGAGTCGTCGCTGATTAGCACCTTTCAGGGGCGGGATAAACCACCAACATCGAATGAAAAAACTACCTCCCAGTGACGTAGGGCAATAAACAGCGAAAAACTATGCGAGCTTATTCAAAGCTGCAAACGGCTTAATAGCAACAGTTGGTGGCTTAAAGCGTCACGGATACCAACTTTAACTAGGATTTTTGTTTTTAAATAGATTGGTTTACAGCAAAGAGAAGAACATTCCCCGCATAGTTTATACTTTAAAAGCCCAAAGGGACCGAGGGCCAAGGGAAAAGGCGTGACTGGATGTAACAAGCTTGAGATGCATAGAACAGGAACAAACTCTCAAAGCGCATCTCAAATCCCGTTACGAGAAACACTTAATGTCATTTTCAACAATTAGTAGGGAGTTCCCCGCTTTATGCACAATTCTCAAAAACCAATTCACGCCGTCTTTGCACATACAGCGATGGTTACACATGGTTACAAAAATTGGGAGTCTTTGGAGGCTTGCAAACAGAATGTAAACATTGACTGGAACAGAAAATGGGTGTTTTTTCGCTTGGAAGCAGTCATTTAACTTTTGCTTCAAATTTCAAGATCCAACTGGTAATGTAAACCGAATGATAATAATAGGTTGATAAAGTATTTGTTATTCAAAAGAACATCTTCAACTACGGCTGAACGCGCTTTGAACTGGAAGCTGACACACAAACACAATGGAATCGTTATCTATGCCATGACAGGAGACACAAACAGGATCGGAACTCAACTCCAAGGGGGCCAAATTATCTGCCAACAGACAACACTTTGGTCTCGCGTTCTAAAAAAACAAACACAAAAAAACGGGGTCACCCATGCAGAGCCACAAGGGCTGCCGTGCACATTTCAAAAAGGGTCAAAAGAGGATAATACCATCCCAGGCGAAGGAATACCCCTCAAGACACAAAGAGCAGTCTGTCATCTGGCTATCTGCCCTGTTTTAAGCGCACAAAGGGGTTTGTTGCCAGAGCACGAGTGACAACTCGGCAACAGGGGTGTGAGTTGTACCATATGATCAGGTTGCACTCCCAACAGTCTCCAGGGTGGGGGAGGGAGAGGCGAGGGGGGCTGGGGGGGTTGGTTGGACTTCTTAATTGTCTATAACCCATTTAAAAATTCCAGCCATTCGTTTCACCTTTCTCCCACGGCCAACGCTGTTTCGCGGAGAGAAAGAGCGAACGCCAGCGTTTCATCTCCAAATGTAGGAGGGGGGGGGATCATAATAACAAGGAGCCTACTGAAAGGGAAGACAGCTGCTTGCATAAGCTGCATTACATAAGGCCCGGGTAATGCGGTTATTACTGACAAGAAAAGTTATACAAGATATAGGCTACGCTAAAACACACACACACACACACACACACACACAGTCTCTCTCTCGCTCTCTTACACACACACACTCTCCCTCTCCCTCTCCCTCTCCCTCTCCCTCTCCCTCTCCCTCTCCCTCTCCCTCTCACTCTCCCTCTCTCTCCCTCTCTCCCTCTCTCTTACACTCACACGCTCTCGCTCTCACACGCTCTCTCTCTCTCTCTCTCACACACACACACACACACTCACACTCACGCAATCGCAGAGTTCAAGCGGCACGCACTGTTCCTGCAAGTCATTATACAACACTGCAGGAAATTCAACAGATAAAAAAATAAGTCTTTGTGAAGATGAAACACCCCCCAGCCCCCCTTCATCCTCCCTCCCACACCCACACACCACACACCACACACACACACACACACACGGTGGACAAATGTAAATGCCACTCTGTGATGTTGTGGCCAATCACTTCAAGGACAGAGCAGTGACTGAGCACTTTGATGACCACCTAAACTGTGCCCCCGCCCCGCCCCCATCCCCGGCCTCTCCCTTACTCAGAGTGTACATAATTTACAAGGAGGGTTATGACCAACACTGGGCACCTCATGCATTTTTCACAAAGGCATGAAAACAAGGGGATAGGGAGTATCTGGCTTGCAGAAATGACAATACTCATAACCACAACATGCACTTGTGTGCTTGGAGCATTTGACCCAAATCAAACCAAACACTCACATGCACAAATAAGAAAATTTAACCAATTTAGAATGGTTTGGGTGGGAAGAAAGTATTCCCCCTGAACTGTAAAAAGGCAGTGATGGAAAAGGAAAAGAAGAGTTTCCGAAGGACATAAATCGTCCTCTACTTTTTGTTCTGGGGCGTGTATTTCACAGTGGATCCTGCCAAACGCTCTTTTTAACAGTTGTTTTCGATTGAACCACAGAGAAATGATGAAAGAACAGATGTTAGGAGTTTACCGTTTTCCCCCCTGTAATGTTAAAATGTTTAAAATGCCATACTGGAGCGAAAGTGGGACAAACCGTGTAATCTTGCTTTTTCCAAAGGTGCAACTATGAACATTAAACAAATCATCTGAAGGATGTTAAATTACGCTCACCCCTTTCTGAAACGATCATAATTACGATGCTGTTGGTAAACCTAGTTATAATTTTTTTTTTAAACTATGAATACATTTTACAAAATGTTTTTTCAAACATTTGCTTATCGGATACCCTTTCACCCTCAAATATTTACCCACATTTACCCACATTACCTGGACAAGAGCGTCTGCTAAACGCCTAAAATGTCAATGTAATACGTAATGTGCGCGTTTACAGACACGCCGCCTGCTTGAAAAGGAAAGCGGGTCAGCCGCAACCTCAATGGGAACAGGTTGGTTCCACTTCCCTCTCTGTGACTAAGGGTGCTCTGGATTCGATTCTTAGATTTTAAAAGTTAAACTTTATCTTCACAAAACCATTACCCCCTCCTCCCACCGTACGACACAAGTAAAAAAAAAAATAGACACAAGCGGCTATAAATACCTCGTCCAGTGCGCTCTAAAAAAAGTGTGTTGCCGGATTTTGCGGTAAGGGGCCTGGGCCTGTCCCTGTGCTGTACAAGCTGACCTCTAAAAGCCAGCGCTGCTACGGTGTCGGAGATAAGCCAGGGTCAGCCCTGGCATTGGACGAAAGCCCTGCATCCTCCCCCAAGCCTGAGCCAGCTGACCTGCCCGTCACCCTTCTGTTACATCTCAGAGAGATACAGGGGTTGGATTCTTCTTCTGTTCTTCTTCTTATTATTATTATGACGACTACTATCATCATAATTATGATTATTGGGAGAGAGGGTGGAAAGGGCATTTCTTTTTGCAACTTTACCAAGCTCTTGCGCTATCTGTGATTGTTCTCGCCACGTTTAAATGCACTCATTGTAAGTCGCTCTGGATAAGACCGTTAAATGCCTTAAATGTAAATCATTTTGAACTTTTATGGTCTTGGGCTGACACCAGAGAAATGTTTTAACGCATTCATCTTTCTGTAAAGTCTTTCCTGTGTATTCCTGGGCTCTAAGGTCCCAGGTTAAAGTGTCCATTTCTCCAGCCCCCGCACCACATTCTAGCATGTGGGGAGGGCCGGTCGCAGGTAGGTTTCTGGGACAGGGCTTCCGGCCTGGACTCCAGTACTGTAGAGCAAGCACCAGGGGTATTAGGTGGAACAGCCAGTAAGAACAAGGCCCCAGAGAGCTGCACCTTCCTCACTACCCTTGTGTAACCTAGCAGCGGTGTTCCAGACAGAGCCACTCCCCCCCCCCCCGGGGCTGAGAGGAACCCACTGGCCTGCTTCTATCCTGCACCTGTGCGTCCCCAGCAACGGCCCTGTCAGTGAGGTGCATCAGCGTAAACAAAACATAAACATAAAAAATAAAAATAAAAAAACGACATAACCGCAGCGCGTTTGCTCACTGAAAGTATTTCTGATTCATCCACTGGCACTTTAAAAAACAGTTTGAGACACCTCTCTCGTTCACGCGTGTGGGGGGTAATACTGCCACAGCGGCGGGCTTCTGCAGTCTGAAATCATTATGAACTGGTCTGAGCACCAACACTCACCACACATAGGAGGAGAGAGCTTCGGTGCTGACATCACTACTGTGGACAATGAGAGAGACAATCTGAGGAATGCAGGACCGCACACAACCAGGAGATTCAACTACCTGTTCAAGTCAGGATCTTACTGGACTTACTGGACTTCCCGAGGAATTACAACCAAACACTGAAACCTTTTGGTTTTAATGGCAAAGCAATCCAAAGTAAAGTCAATCCAAAACACTGAATCGGAGTAAAATCATCTCCGTACTGAAAGAGACGGAAGCAGATGTCCGTAATAAAAGACGGTGAACACAAGCGTGTTACAAAATGCACAAAGACACAAAGTGTATCCATCTCTTGTGCCGTTAACGAGGTGCATTCACATTCATTCACACTTGGGAGCGAGGCGCAGGGCCCTGCCTGATTGGGCCAGAGACACTTTCACTACAAGACTGGCTCATCCAGACATTAGGGCATCGTCCATGCCGTCTCCGACAGACAAACACAAACCTCGCCTGGGTGTTCTCGGACCGAATGTCATGTTTCCTATACCCACTAAAAAAAGGCCATTCTCACAGTAACAGTAGCAATAAATCAAGCAGTAGGGGGCAGAAGCGGGTCTATCTGGCAGGCGACAGGGTAGAAGCGAGAGAATCGATAGCTTGAGTGTCACAGCAGTCGCGCCGTGTTCCCCGCGGTGAGCGCCTACTGGGAACAGGGACCGCGTAGGCAAGTGTCAGCCCCAATGTTCCAGCTCTCAACTAACACTCCTGACAGATTACCCCTGGGAATCACTGTGTTTCTCCTGTTCTTAAAAGTTACGGATTTTCATCCTTCGTTCCTTGCCTCTCTATAGAAAAAAAAAAAATACTTGTAAAAATCTAAACCTAATTCACGGACAAATTGCCTCACGCTTGAATACGTTACAGTTCTACGGATGCTTCAATTAAGAGCTCCATCATATCAAGCCGTTCACACACCAAGTGCCCATGCCCCCAACCACAGCAAGGAGCACTGCTGGCCATAGGTTTCAGATGATGAGCCTAACATCCCTTCATTTGGTCTTTCCAGCTGCATGGGCATCCAATTCCAAGGTGCTCCCAACCCAATAGTATGCACTCTCAGGGGGCATGGACAGCAGCACTGATTGGGCCCGCTTTTTTTCAGCATGGCAAATTCTGCTTCAAAACAGACAGGCTACATCTTCGGTCTTCTGCTTTAATTGTGCCCCTACTAGTGAGGTCGTTATTAGGAACTGACGCCACCTCATATGGTGCGCCAGGTGTAAATCAGTTCCTAATTGAAAAGTACCAAACGGCTGCCAAAGAGCAGCTCAGAGAACGACAGCCCCCGTATTCATAAAGCATCCCAGAGTAGGACTGCTGATCTAGGATCAGTTTCGCCTTTTTCTTTTAGCTCATAGTGGATATGACTGGTGAAAAGTGATCCTATATAAGCTTTGCGAATACTGTGCAGGGAGCTGCCCATCCCCTGTGCGGACTCGGGAGTGCCTTGATCATTCCACTCACAGCCAACAGGTCAAGCGGTGGGGAGAAAACACAGTGTTCCAGCACATGAAAGACTCCTCTTGTGCCCCATCTATCGATCCCATTGGGAATGCTGTAGCACGCTTTGCAACAACCTGCTGCACAAACAGAGCGGCGCCCACGGGTATTACAATGTAACACTATTACAAGAAAACCATTCGCTGCAAACTTACAAACGTGCGGTGTCCGCCGTAAGCGTTTAGCAAAAAAACAACTATAAACCGCAAAAGTGCTGATATTAAAATAGTAACTAACGTTATACGACCCCAACACGATGCAGTAATAATGTATCCTCGTCTTTCTGCACCTTCGTATTTGGTTAAGTTCCACGCACTACATATTGAATGCGCTTGTTGTGGTCAAGGAGA
The DNA here is from genome assembly GCA_029706075.1 of Aldrovandia affinis. Classification (NCBI taxonomy): domain Eukaryota; kingdom Metazoa; phylum Chordata; class Actinopteri; order Notacanthiformes; family Halosauridae; genus Aldrovandia; species Aldrovandia affinis. The sequence continues at coordinate 1,809,279 of JAINUG010000122.1, read as the reverse complement.
CCAGACAGCCAGTGTGGAACTGACATATTTTTCATCACCATATCACGCGATGCTGAATAAAAATAAAAATCATTGCAACCACTTTCACACCTTTGTAAAACATTTTTTTTTAAAGGCAATAATTAAGAATCAATAAGAAGAATAACAACAACAATATACGTGTTCATCTCTTATGAACCACCTACACGTGTCAATGTCAATGCGCGTGCACGTATGGGGAACGGTCGAATGAAAAATTCAAATTTCGATTAAGCAAGACGTACATCCACCGAAAAAATGCTCACATATGATGATCGCTACCAAACAACCAGCCAGATGTGAATATCCAAAATACTACTGGACCCTTTTTCGGGGATTACCTCGCTACCTAGCGAAGTTCGATTGTGTGCAGAACTGTTACTTAACCCCATACCCTGGGACAACCTATGCGATTTTACAAGCAAGCCATCTGCAAACGTCTCTTTTACATACCTAGCTATTGTGTCTAGTTATCCAACGTCACCGAACTACAATGGCTTGTTCTCATCTGAGATGTGGACCGTGTAAATCATTTACTTGCGAGAAGCTAGCGAACGTGTATCAATACACACATCTGTACGACTAGTTGGCTGACTCGCTAAGTGGATAGATACACTTTCTGATGTTTGAAAGGAAAATGCTGCATCACTAGCCACTGTGCTAGCCAGACTGCCTTGCATCGCGACCACAAAATGAATTTTGATAGCTAGCTTACCAGCTAGCTTGCTATGATGCTAAGCTAGCGAGCTAGCTAGACATACTAAGTCGGAAGATAACCAGATCACGTTCGTTAGCTTAACTAGTTTTAGAGAGCTACTTCGATGCGTTACCCACTACGTCGCTAGCTAAGTCGGTGTCCACATTTCCTGTTTCTTTCGTTCCATCGAATCTGTCCATTTCTAGTAGTACACGTTTCGTAATAGCCACTGCCACAATGTAACACCGAATAGACACAGTGCACTATGTAGCGGCTAGTGCTACCGAGGCTTAATGATAGCGCCTATTGTCCAGAGTTGACATCAGCTAGCTTGTGAGCTAGCGTTATCGCTGTCTAGCTAACGTTAGATCAGAAAATGCCCCCAATGCACACATCGTACTTTTTTCGTAATAGTTTTTTTTAAATCGCACGAAAGGTAAACATGTTATCTTACCTCTCGCATTCGCTATGCAATATCCCTCTTTGAATTTATATTGTTAAATTTTTGTTAACCAGCAAGCTCTTTTATTTGTTTCACCAGTTTCTTCAAGAGCAACAGCGAGAGTGGTCCCCTTTAGGAATACAAAACAACCAGTTCGACAGTTCCGGGCACGCGCGCCCAATTCTTGAAATCAGCAGCACGGGGAGCAGTTATAGTGAGACACATGATTTAGAAATCATAGCGTTTGTTAACTCAATGAGAATATTTTCACATTTCAGAAATACATTTTGGTCAGCCAGGAATTGACGTTAATAATATAGTGTTTTTATTCACAGCAAAATTCCAGAAACGTGCCTGTAAATATTACAGGTAGATTACAAGTCAATTTTTGTCTGAGCGTTTAAGGAGGACTTCTCAAACAATGTGTATAAACTGGATATTGTAAGAAGATAATTTTTACTGAGCAGGTCTTATCCATTTTGACGGTGTCCTTGCTTCTGAACACCAAATAAACATTACAAGGGGGCAAGTGTAAACTTACATCGCCCACTAAAAGATCTGGATGTTTCACTAAAGCAGTATTTGGTTGATGTCAAGTTCAACCCCAACATTCCTCACAGCAATGATCATTCATAAAAGTAGGAATCAAGATATATATATATTCTACCACAAAGTGCTTCTGAGCTTTGCCACTGAGCTGGATGAGAGATAGTGTGGTTCACGTTTAGTTGAGTGCACAGCCTTTCCATAGCAGCAACGATCAATTCTCCCAAATTATTTTTGTGGAAGAGATGCTGAAAGATTCTCTGGATACATCACCCTCAGAAATTATAATTGCAACTGTCAGCCAATGAAAACTCAAGCCACTCTGTTTGGTTTCAGTCAGGAGGGCTCTCTGTAACCAAGCAGGAATTGAATATCTATACAGTAAGTGTGATATTTTAAGCATAGTCTCCAGTCCTGTAGGCCAATGCTGAGGGACTACCCTGCTGAAAATGACAAGGGATGAAAATGACAATGAGAGACAGTAAGTGATGTTATGAAGCGGATAAAGGGCTTAGGAAGCATCACCTGGACTGACTTCAGTGGGAACCTGCAATACAGGCACTGCTCTCACATCTCTAGACAGAGAGGATCACACATCCTACAGACTCTTGAACACTAAAGAACTGAAGACTGCACACAGAAAAGAGTAGTGGGAGTTGAAACTCACTCAGACAGACGTGGCCTTGAAATCCACAAACACATGTATTAAACAGTCATACATCTATGATTGATTGATCATGAGATGAAACGTGTTAGAGGCATTGTCATTATCACTAACAGTCTGCTCTGTATATCCACCATTCCTTATGTGTTGGAAACCTTAGAGTAGCCATCCAGGCCAATATATCTTGAACCAAATTTAAGCCATCTCCATATTTTTCCTTTTGGTCTAGAACTGGACCTAAATCACATCAAAAGTGCTGCAAAAGTGATCATTCGTTTTCATTGATAGAAATAGTAGGGTGTGCTTGTTATTGTTATTAACTTATTATTATTATAATTTAGCTCAAAATGCACTGTGTGAACCCTAAACAATTCAAGTAAATTGCTATAAGCTAATAACCGCATGTGCTCAGGACTATCCCGGTCTGTTTTTATTGTTCCTTTGTCCTTTCGTCTATTGTTACGTTATTTCATTTGGAGAATGCTTCGAATTTGAGTGTTCGCATATCAGGGGTACTCAAGTAGAAGAGTAGTATGCAACTAGCTCTATTTTAATACCGCTGACTTGTACTCACTTCAACGCCCGCTAAAATTGAGTGTAATAAAATTGAAAATGCAGTTATCCAATATGTCTGTACTGGAAATTGAGTGTTTCATATGCCCTATTCACTTATCGAGTGTGCTTCAATTCATTGAAAGTCTATTCATTAAAATATGTCTCCGCAGGCCATTCAAATGGTTTATTCTTTTTATGTTGGCGACATCTGCTGGACACATGTGTACAATGCTTTGTACAAATCTGTCAGCTGACCTTACCAATATGTCCTCACGCCTCTACCGTAACGTTGAACGTTTACGGTCCTTGACGCCTTTACTGTTGTTGTGAAGTCGCGTTTTAGTGACGTAATTTGGAGTTAATCAGTTGCGGTTGCTTTTGTGCTCAAAATGTATCAGTAATTTAAGTCCCTATGCCTTATGATACCAATGTATTTATTAGTTTTCTGGTGACATGGATTGGAGAAGCAGTTAGGAGTCAGAGGACTCGAAGCGAATAAAACATGAATAAGGGCTGGCTGGAACTCGAAAGTGATCCAGGTAGGTGGGTAGCTAGCTAGCTAGCTAGCTGGAGCTAAACTCAAAATGCTGTGTAGCTAATCCTGAATAAAACCATGCTAAAATATATCGCCAGCTAGCCAGTGACTATTCTTAATGGACATTTATTATATGACTTAATGCTAATTAGCTAGCTAGTTAAATACATTGCTGGCTAGCTTGTTGCCAGCTTGCTATTTCTGTTGTCTAAATAGGCTAACGGGCTCTCGTAGCTGAAGTGGTTGTGTTTATTGTTTGTCGACTCACGATGACTTCGACTTGCCAGTGTCAGTGTAGGTCTAACGGTACCAAGAGACGTGTCTTATTATAATAAGTTATTTTGAAAGAGTTTCTTAACATGGCTAATTTGAATGGGAATACACAATGCAGACGTTTGCGAATGAGCTATCGATTAACGGTGTGAAGTAGATAGGTAGCGTTAGCTAGCTTTCGCTTGTTTATTGTGCATTCTCTCCGGATCTAGATATTTGATATTGATTTATTTCTATACGCTGCGTTTGCACCTGCATTGGTTTGGCGGAAGACAGTACATTTTTATATTATGCGATGATCAACAATAACACTACATTGCTAGCGCCATCTAGTAAGTAGTCACCTCACCCTGCTCTGTTTGTTTCAGGACTCTTCACAATGCTGGTGGAGGACTTTGGTGAGTTGAAAATAAACTGTCAAACTAAAGTGTACACCGTAATAATTTAAGAGTTTAAAGCCTATTACGCATGCGTCTGTACGTTTTTAGGTGTCAAAGGAGTCCAGGTTGAAGAGATTTATGACCTGCAGAGCAAATGCCAAAGGTACAGTATGTATACACTGTTGTTTCTGTGCTGATGTTGATTGTTTGTGTCAAGAAATGATTAGAAGCAGAAAAAAACAACAACCACAGTTTTGCTAAATGGGGGAAAAAAATCTTTCTCCCACTTTTACAGCCCTGTGTATGGATTCATTTTCCTGTTCAAGTGGATCGAGGAGCGGCGGTCCAGAAGGAAGGTGTCCACCCTGGTGGATGAAACGTCAGTCATTGACGATGAGATCGTGAATGACATGTTCTTCGCCCATCAGGTGTGCTTCAGATCGGTGTGAAAATCATAAGCTGTAGATAAATAGCAGTGGATCAGTTAAATGGTTGCAGAAAAGTTAAATATTCATCAGGTGTCACAGAGCCCCAGGTGTCCTTAAGTTGCTGTTTTGCAAGGTCATGTTAGATCAGGAGAACAGGTGATGTCAAGTATTTGAACAGAATGCCTACCATTTATCTGAATGCAGGTCTTTTGTTGCAGTTTTGTTTAATTTATGCCATCTAGCAGACGATTTTATCCAAAGAAACTTACAGTAGTGAATGCATAAATATTTCAGTATATGTGGTCCCAGTGGGAATTGAACGCACAACCTAAGTGTTGTCAGTGCCATGCTCTACCTACTGAGCCACACAGAACCAGCTTATTTACCACCATTTATTCAGTAATGGATTCACACAACTTGAATATTGTACCAGAGCGATTGTTCTGAACCCCCCCCCCACCGTCAGCACTAGTGTGTGTCCTGCTCAATCAGAATCATCCCCGTGCCTCACTCATTCTCACGCTGGTTCCTTTATCTCTTCCTGGCGCAGCTGATCCCCAACTCGTGTGCCACCCACGCCCTTCTGAGCGTGCTCCTGAACTGCAGCGGGGTGGGGCTCGGAGCGACGCTCAGTCGCATTAAGGAATTCACCAAAGGTTTCAGCCCAGAGGTGAGAACGGCCCAGGATTCCATCTCCCTGCTAATCACGCAAGTGTGAGCGACACTTTATTTAACGGCTCACACGTTAAAGGCTAATTAAGACCTTTTTTAAATGACCCAGTGACTACTTATATAGACACGATCTAATGCCTTGTATGATTAAAATGGTACCTGAACAAAGCCCTAGCAAATGGTTAGAAACAATTAGTTAGTGTGTACAAAGCTAGTTGTTGAGTCATTAATAATGTCTTAATTAGCCCTTAATACGTGAACCGTAAAATAAAGGGTTATCCAATTGTGCGTTCTCACCATCCAGGATTTCATATGGTGCATGCACATAAGCGTAATGCAGACCTCAGTCTTTCAACAGCGCACATCTTTTTTAATTGGGGCAACTGAGGTACTGCTCTGTATCCAGAGGCACAATAGCAGTACCGCAATGGGGATTCAGCTGTTTATATTGAACCAGTGATGACAGGGTCACGTGTGGAGAAAATGCTTAGACCGTAGTGAGTTGTGTGCATGGATGTACCATGGGATTTATGTGTACATATCTGTATCTACAGTGACGTACAATTTTACATCTAGTGAACTTTTGTACAAGGCATTGGCATGTAATTATTCCATGTATTTTATCCCGTTTCCAGGGAATAGTGAATATCATTCAGCACTGTAGGGGTTTCCCTGAGTTTGTGAGGTGGTGTGCATTGAGAGCCATATAAATCTAAGGGTATAAATCTAATTTGGGGCAGATTTTGGGGGTAAGGCACCTATTTGTGTTTAATTTGTCCTCAGCCATAGGGGAATTACTTGTGTGTGCAGTTCCATCAAATAAAATAACAGAACCATACAAAGTTCATATTTTTAGCATAATGTGTAGTATTTATTGCTTACAAGAAAGCACTGAGAAATATTTTGAAATGGAAGACTGCACATGGATGATGTCACTTGTAAATGGTCATCATGCTCTGAGGAGGAATTGCTCAATTCCTTAATACAATCAGCACCTGCAAGCCAAGAGGTGATTGTAATATATAGGGGTGTGTATATGTATAAAAACCTACATGTTGTTGAGAGCTTTAGGTCAGTGTGTGAGCATTTTTCCCCATCTAGTATTCACTCTTCTTCATGCCCCTGAAAAATGATTGATGTGCCTGTGCTCTTTTGGGAAATTGATTTTTAAAATGTTTCTATTTCAGAGTAAAGGTTATGCTATTGGAAACGCACCAGAGCTTGCCAAAGCTCACAACAGCCATGCCAGGTAGGCCAGATCGGTTCAGCAAACTTTGCCTTTGCCAATAGATTTGCAGGTGGCCTCCTTTAAAGGTTGTTGTTACACTACCCTATTACACTGCAGTTTTCACTGCTGCTTCTGTTGCACTAAATATTATTGTTTTTATTGTTGTTGTTGTTTATTATTATTATTTACTCGTTTGACATACGATCTTATTCCGAGAAATTTCAAAAGCTGTTGTGACAGGGTACGTCTTGTGCGTGCTGAAAGAGCTGCATGAGTAATAGATTAATTAGCATATTAGTTATGAGTACAGAATTCCTACAGAATTAAAGAAGAAAGAAAGCAAAAACCTTACAGCAGTTGAACTTTTGAACACTGTAACATGAGCTGGCTGTGAAAGTGTGTGGGAGGAGCTATTTCCCATTGACTTGACCCCACCCCCCTGCTTCATTTCCATGGAGACCTGAGCCCAGGCACCTGCCAGAGAAGCAGAACGGGATTAGCGCCGTGAGGACCATGGAGGCCTTTCACTTTGTCAGCTACGTGCCTGTCAAGGACCGTCTCTTTGAGCTGGACGGGCTCAAGGCCTACCCCATAGACCATGGTAAGGAGCTCTGCAGGGACCAGGGAAATGGAGGCAGAAACACTGACAGAGCCACAACGATGGGCTCTCTCTACCAGGTGTTGGTCAAAGGGATGCCGGATTGGTGCAATCCAGCAAGAGATGGCCCGGAAGTGTCCTCGTGACTTCACTGTTGGCCGCGCAGGCGACGGTTAATTTCCTGAAAGGAGCCCCAGGATTGCACCTGCAACCAGGGAAATGACTTCTGGTTTCCGTTCCGGTGCAGTAATTTGATTGTAGAGCAGATGGAAGGGAGACACGGGTCGAGTGATTCTCTCTCCTTCTCTCAGGCCCCTGGGGGGAAGAGGAGGAGTGGACAGACAAAGCTCGCCGGGTCATCATGGAGAGGATCGGACTGGCCACGGCTGGGTAAGGCACGGGGAGCAGCCCGGGGACGTCAGCCTCTGCAGGGAACAGCAGTAGAAGGCGCTGCCTTTACAGTCCGCATCACTGCTTCTACAAAGTGAAATTCTTTAGAGCGGATGTTTCCGTGGCGCAGGCAAACCGGTTAAATCCGATGCCCAGAAGGTCTGTGTGCGTTGTTCACGTTGTGTACATACGCCATTACTGTAGGGATGCTCTCTTTTACGCTCCTAAGCCATTCATGTGCAGTGCCACCGGCCAATGCGTGATGACGCTTGGGTTTTTGGTGCACGGAAAGTGGTACTTCCTGGTTTGTCGATAGGAAGCGTCGTTGGCTGACCTTCAGAAGTGGTGCACAGCACCAATTTAATAATAAAAAAACCCCAAATAAAAGCGCATTAAACTTGCACACATTGAATATGGGGTCAAGTTTTGAAACGCGCTTAATAATGTGCGTAATTCAATATAATAATGGAGAAATTAACCATGTCTTGTTAAGTCCAATGAGTATGAGTATGAGTTTCTGAGCAGGTGAAATATTTAGCGTGGCTTTCTCAACAGAGCCATGTGTGTTGTGTGTGTGTGAATGTGTGTGTGTGTGTGTGTGTGTGTGTGTGTGTGTGTGTGTGTTGTGTGTGCGTGTGTGTGTTTCTCCAGCGAGCCATACCACGACATCCGCTTTAACCTGATGGCCGTGGTCCCTGACCGGAGGATGAAGTATGAAGCCAAACTGGAGATCTTGAAAAGGAACCGGCAGACGGTTCTGGAGGGCCTTCAGCAGGTAGGGTCCATCCCTGCCCCCCCCAGGCTGGCGGCACCAGGCCAGTCGATATTTTACATCGACGTTTTGGCCCTTTAGCAGACGCTCTCATCCAGAGCGCCTTTACGACGAGTGCGTCTAAACACGGCAGGAGTAATGACAGCCGAGGCAGGAGATCAGAGCTTGATCGGAGCGCTGCTACAGGGAGCCAGCGTCGTGAGTACTGGGGCTGATGTGCGAAGCGATGGAAGTTTTATTCCCTGAAAGATCAGAGGCAGTAATCCTCGCTGCTACATTGATTTTATAAAAGGCAAGGCCACCGAGGACCCCTTCCTTTCCACAGCTGCCGCTGCGAGTGTTGAAGTGACAGCCGCGCTTTGGTTCTGACTGGCATCCTTGTGATATGTATTTCTTTTGCAGTTTTGTAGGGCGGTGCCCACTGAGATTATATGTGTCACCCCCAGGACTGTTTATTTAAACGGGAGAGCCATTTTCTCTTTAGGTGAAGGTGGTTACGTGTTTTAATTGTCCAAAACGTGTCTGGTGCTGGCCTGGTAAGGTTCCTGAACCATGTGGTGACTTTGCATCTTGTGAATGAGATTTAAATTGAGCTATCAATTAGGCTATCCAATTCACCCTGTAACATCAGTGTGTCCCACAGAGTAGTAGTGTTAAGGCACTGTGCCTTAACACAGCATCCCGGGTGATGCGAATGTCCGTCCGTCCAGAAATGGTCTTTTGCTCGAAATATAAGTTTAAAAAAGATTTTTTTACATTTAATTACTTTTGTTCCCCCCAGCCTCCCCCCAACCCTCTCTCCAAATGTTTGAGAGGCATACGAATGTAATAATTCAAGTGTTTGAACATGTAACTTTTATTTTGTAATAGTTTTTTTGTCATGTCATTTTAGATTTATCACTGAAATCACAATTTGTGCGCTTTTATACTTTCAAATTACACCACTCTAACGAGGGCTAATATGAAATGTAGTTATATTTTAAAAAAATAATATTTAATGTTTATTAGAGAAGTAAAAGCTTGGGAACTATTGTGTACAGTATGTATGTTTTGTCTCCTGGTTACAAGCCTACAACATCTCTCCCATTTAAATGAATTTGATATAATGACATCACTGATGCCAGGTTGGAAAAGCGTGTCGGTGCAGTCAGACTGCAGCACTCCGGTTCAGTCCAGTGGGGGGGTTTGAGCCACGGCTGCTCTCTTGTGTCCACAGCTGATCCGGATGACCCAGCCAGAGCTGGTCCAGGGCAGCAAGCCTCAAGAGGCCTCTTCTCCCGAGGGCACGCCCCCCACGGTGAAGCAGGAGCCTGACGCTGACCCTGGAGCGACGGGGAGGTCCGAGGGCACCCCGCACACAACAGGTATGTGAGCGACCACCCTGCCGTCAAATAACATGTATGTGGGCAGTATGAGGATCAGGAATGATATCTGTTCGTACTTGCAGGGATTAGACCGAGACTGTTATGAAACGCATTTAAAACATTTAAAACATTGTTAACAAGCTTGGTTATTGTTGTTTATTACAAAAACTAAAATGCATGTTATTAGACCTCAAGATTAATGGTATGCCAGTGTTAAGTCACGAGTTTGACGCTTTGAAAGCACAACAGTTGTAATGCCAGTGAAAATGAGGCTGGAAAATGGGTATTTCCTGTCATTGTGTACAACTTCCTGTTTAAGCCACACCCACTTCCGGTTTTCTATCCGATTACAGACACTGGCACAGATCATTGTGTTGGTTGAACAGATGCATATACCGATAGGGACGTCTCTGTGCACCCCTATTTTACAGAATAGGTGCGGGTACCCTGAGCAGGTTATTGTACACAATGGCAAATGCTGGAAAAAGTGTGAGTGGGGAAGGATGATTTTAATGTGAGTGTGAAAACCCCAGAGAAATGGGGGTCTCTGTATGTTTCTGATTGGAGGGGCCTGCCTACATTACATCATTACATTACAGTCATTTAGCAGACGCTTTTATCCAGAGCAACTTACAGTTTTACATTTCTTTACAATCCATTTATACAGCTTTTTTTCATTTTTACTGAAGCAATTCAGGTTAAGTACCTTGCTCAAGGGTACAACGACAGTGCCCCCACCTGGGAATCAAACCAGCAACCTCTGAGTTACAAGCCCAGCTCCCTAACCATTATACTACTACTATCGCCCCAGTCTGTGCTACACTGATGCTACAGTCTCTCCCCTCTGCTCTCAGACTCCACGGAGGGCTCGAGCGCCCAGAGCCAGCCCCTGTCCACCGCCAGTCCGGCCGGCCGGGCCAAAGCTACGGGCAAGCAGGCGGCCACCACAGGCACCGCCACCCCTGGGAACGCCCCCCTGGTCACCCCGCCCAATCCCATCGTCCAACGCCTCCCTGCCTTCCTCGACAACCACAACTACGCCAAGTCCCCCATGCAGGTGAGCTGCAGTAAGGGTCTCGCTGTGGCTTGGGTTCCCTGAGACCTGCGCCTCTCAAACTCGGTCCTGAGGGGACCCCCTGTGTATGCTGCTTCTCGTTCCTACCATCATTGCGGCCTCTGAGTTATCCCTTGCTGCAAGTTGTTCTTAATTAGACACTTTTAATTTCTATTAAAGCATGATTTACTCTATTAAGGCCGTATTATGTCAGAAATAGCTATGCATGCCACAAACAATAAATGTCCCATATTCGCATTCCCAGGGCTTTTCATCAGATCAACTAATGCTCTCATTTTGTGTAATGTGCTGTATGACACATGATTCCTCTAGAAAGAGGTTACCTTTTTTTTATTGATTCAATTATAGACCGGCAGGTGAAATCAGTGGGGGTCTAATTGCTGGTGTGGACACCTGGTCACTGAAACCGAACCATTTGTGGAAAATATCAACAACAACACCAAAAAAAACAACCTTAATTGATCAAGCGATGTAATAAAATAATGTCTGCAGTAACAGCAGTGGGCCCCCAGGACCGAGGTTGAGAAACACTGCCCCGGGCCGCAGCTGCAGTCGCCCGCAGTCCATCGTAGGCTTGGTGTGTTTGACTGACAGCCCACTGACGGCCGTTGTGTGTCCGCCGTTGCGTTCAGGAAGAGGAGGACCTGGCAGCCGGGGTCGGCCGCTCCCGGGCCCCGGGGCCCCGTCGCCCCCCCTACTCCGACGACGAGGACGACTACGAGGACGAAGAGGAGGAGGAGTGTGTGAGCGCGAAGACGCCCGTCAGGTCAGGCCCGCGCTCTGCCGTTCCGCACCTGCACCGCCTCAGGGCAGGAGTTCCCTCACACGCAGGATGCCTCTTGCTGTTCGCCTCCATGAGAGCGTTTCAGAGTGAACAGCTCGGCCTCAAATTGTATGTGTTAAATGTACACGTTGACTGTGTGAATGGATGCAAGTGCAGAGTGTGTTTCCCTGCGCAGGTTTAGGGGTAAGGCAGACGTTGTGTATTAGATATGCACATTGACTGTGTGAGTGGATGTGACTCCGTGCACCCTGCACAGGTGTAAGAGTAAACCAGAACGTTGTGCTAGAAATGAGAGGAATATATTGAATGAGTGTGGCCTGTGGTTCCATGTTCCATAGTAAGGCAAACGTTGTGTGTTAGATGTGAATATGAACTGTGTGAATGGATGTGAGTGTGAGTGTAAGTGTGGATGTGTGTTGCACATGTTTAAGAGCAGATGTGCATGTTGACTGTGACTGTGTCCCTGCGCAGGTATAAGAGTAAGATGTGTGGATGTGACTGTTTCCTTACGCAGGTATAAGGGTAAGATGTGTGGATGTGACTGTGTTCCCTGCGCAGGTATAAGGGTAAGATGTGTGGATGTGTCCCTGTGCAGGTATAAGGGTAAGATGTGTGGATGTGACTGTGTCCCTGCGCAGGTATAAGAGTAAGATGTGACTGTGTCCCTGCGCAGGTATAAGAGTAAGATGTGTGGATGTGACTGTGTCCCTGCGCAGGTATAAGAGTAAGATGTGTGGATGTGACTGTGTTCCCTGCGCAGGTATAAGAGCAAGATGTGTGGATGTGTGGATGTCACTGTGTTTCCTGCGCAGGTATAAGAGTAAGATGGATGTGGGATGTGTGTCTGTGTCCCTGCGCAGGTATAAGAGTAAGATGTGTGGATGTGTGGATGTGTGGATGTCGCTGTGTTTCCTGCGCAGGTATAAGAGTAAGATGTGTGGATGTCGCTGTGTCCCTGCGCAGGTATAAGGGTAAGATGGCGCTGAAGGCGGAGGGCGGGGCCGGGGCCGGGGCGGACCCACAGCTGTCCCTCCTGCAGCCCGGCTCCATCACGGCGCTGGCGGAGAAGCTGAAGGAGAGCCAGAAGCGCGACCTCTCCATCCCGCTGTCGGTGCGGACGGAGGGGCGCACGGGCGGCATCTGCATCACGGCGCCGTCGCAGCCCTCGCCCACGCCCAGCAACGAGAGCACGGACACGGCGTCCGAGATCGGCAGCGCCTTCAACTCCCCGCTGCGCTCTGCCGCTCCCCATCCGCCCGGCCCCACCTGTCCAAGGTGCTGTTCGGGGAGGAGGAGGGCCGACTCCAGCCCCACCGGGCGGTGCACCTCCCACCTGTCCAAGGTGCTGTTCGGGTGGAGGAGGTGAGCCAGGTGAATCAGTAACTGGTTCAAGCGCTAGCTTTAAAACTAAGTCACTTTGAGCATTGCGGTTCACTCGAAAGTGCTGGCTTGACCCCATGGCCCCCAAGTCATATTATCATTTTAATTTGATATAAAAATTATATTTACCGCCCTGCTGCACCTTTGTTTGAATATCTTCAGGTTTTTTTGTCATATTATGAAACTGAAAAAATGCTTAGCTCGGACTTTTTGAGGAGGAGAAATGAGGCCGTGCACAGGTGAGCCAGGTCCCTTGAAGAAATTATTGGTAAGGAGTCTGACATCGAGAGTGATGCTGATCACGAAATTGACGACCCATCGTTTGTCCTCGACAACGAGACAAAATAGCCCAAGACCTCTAACACAGGATTTTGTCTTGTATTTCCGTATTCCTCAAATGTCATGTTTTAGACTGTCGGAAAAAGGAAACCTCGGTCTGTACCCATTTACGCCTCGGTGATAACACTGTGATCGTTGTAATTACGAAGTGTGTTTATTGCGCTGCGTAGGTGCATGCGTTGTCTTGTGTAGACCTGGGGTGTAAGTCATCACGGTTTAGAAATGCTTCCCTAGCGTGTTAAGTAGCCACCGCATTGAAACGCTGGACCCGTCTCGTCTCAGTCAAGGCCTCTCTGATGGTTCTCCCAGGGGAGTCCCACGCGGACGGGGGGAAGGCTGCCCCAGCCGGGGACGGGGCGAAGGAGGAGAGGAAGGAGCCCGGCGCCGTGGAGGTGAAAGAGGAGGACAGCAAGGACGGGGCGAAGCCCGCGAAGGAGAGGGCGGATCCCGCCGAGCAGGGCGGCAAGCCGGCCGGAGAGAAGTACTCCCCTAAGGCAAGCGTGGCCCTCGCTCCCTCAGGTCCTGGGGGCACAAACGGGCTTCAGAGCCTGCGGGCTCACATGCACCACGGCCAGGGTTCAGCCCCGGGGGATATCCAATCGAAACACTCAGACTCACTGATAAATGTGCCACTTTGTAGGGGCGGTTTCTATAGCAATACAGTGCGCTGTGTTGACACTTTACTGAAGTCTGTTTTAAAATCGCAAGTGACAAGTATGTTCTCAAAGTACATTTACATTTTAGGCATTTCGCAGATGCTCTTATCCAGAGCGACTTGCACATTTCTTTACATACATTTCTTTACATACAATCCATTTATACAGCTGGATATTTTTACTGAAGCAATTCAGGTTAAGTGCCTTGCTCAAGGGTACAACAGCAGTGTCCCCACCTGGGAATTGAACCTGCAATCTCTGAGTTACAAGCCCAGCTCCCTAACCATTACACTACACCCAGCCCAGCTAAGTCATAGAATTTTTCAAATTACTGCACTGTTTGGCATCTGCCTTTTTGCGTCGCTGTTGGACATGGTTCAGTTCAAACAGTGCCGGTGGCGATGGCAGATTTCTCCGTCTGTAAAAAGCACTTTGAAGGAGGTGTTGGAGAACGCACTGCCGAATTATGTTTCAAAGAGACGTCAGAGCTCACCTCTCCTGCTGTTTCGCAACGAGGGGAAACCGCTTCCACACGTTTACTCACGTCGATCATCTGTTGTGTGGGGCAGGAGCTGCTGGCGTTGCTGAAGTGCGTAGAGGCAGACATCGCCAACTACGAAGTGTTTCTCAAAGAAGAGGTGGAGAAAAGGAAGAAGTACAAGGTAGGATTCTAGAGCCCTCCGGGGTCTGCATTTGCAGAGAAAGGACAGAAAGGCAGAATTCGGATTAAAACAGAATGAGGCTTTTCACACAATGCATGCATTTACATTGACATTTTAGGCATTTAGCAGACGCTCTTATCCAGAGCCACTTACACATTTCACATTTCTTTACATATAATCCATTTGTACAGCTGGATATTTTACTGAAGCAATTCAGGTTAAGTACCTTGCTCAAGGATACAACGGCAGTGCCCCCACCTGGGAATCGAACCAGCAACCTCTGAGTTACAAGCCCAGCTCCCTAACCATTATACTACACTGCCGCCATACGTGCGAGACGTACAGGTGACTGCCAAAATAAAGGAAACACTTGAGTAAAAGGGATCCTTTAAACAGGTGCAGTAGTACTGGGCCGTTTGAGCATCACCCGCCAGGTTACCAAAGTGGTGCATTTATTTTGGCAGTTACCTGTGTGTTTGCATCTTTCTAGAGGGGTGTATTCCACATAATAATAATAATGTAAATAAAAATATTATAAATTATTAAGTTATTGACAGCTAATTGTAGCTAATTTATTCTTTGGTTTAATAGTTGTTTTTGATAGTTGTTCGCTCAGTTAAAAAACACCCAGCACTGGTATTTCTAACCAGTATTTCTGTTTAATTAACTAGAACACTAATCGTCACCAAATAGCACAGTAGTCATGTTAGCCTACAGATAGTTTATTATTATAGTTTAATAATAATTTGTGCAAAACATTAAAGAAAATTAAACATTGTGCAGAATCTGTTAATGATGACCTTAAATATTTAATATTATGTTTGTTTTACCCATATAATTTGAAAGCATTCTTTCTGCATTTTAAAAACTATTTCATGTTTCCGTCCATGTATGCCCATGAAACAGTAGGCAGCAAACCAAGGAATTAAAAATCAGGAAAAGTCCCAAAACTTAAAGAAACCGCTTAAAAATTGTCCGTGTCTGGAATCTGATCAGCAGCTGGTTACTCTGGAGAAGGGGATTATGGGTAAAGATGTATTTGATCTTCTTTATTCCCCCCTGCTCACCCAGATTGACGATCAGAGGAGGACCCACAACTACGACGAGTTCATCTGCACCTTTATATCCATGCTGGCTCAGGAAGGTAAGGCCCCCCTCCGTCGCCACGGCCAATGAGCTCTCGTCTCCCGCACGTGCCCAGTGGCTCGGCACATCAGCCTTTGAGGTCATTTAAACAACCTTCTTTCCAGAAATATCCCTCCGCCTCACGTTCTATAATTGCCAAGTTCCAAGTGTATTTTCAGACAGGTTATTCTCTCAGACTGTTCTCAGGTGAAGTCATAACTGAAATCAGGGTGAATCTTCTGCAGTCAGATTAAAAATTGATTTCTTTTAAAAGGCTGTGCTCCCATATTTAAAAAAAATCCATTCTTTATCTCACCTCATTCCTTCATGTGAATTGCTGCAATAAGTCTTTGAGTGAAACCTGGGTGGGTGTGACACCATGTTAGGGCAGACTTTGAGCTAAATATAGGTCTTACTCCCCGTGCTGGCTGAAGTAGATAGTTGGCTGCCAAAATGTTGTGCTGAATTGTTCCTTCTGAACCTTCCTTCTTACCGTTTATGTGCTTTCTTACTTTCACTCCATCCTTCCTGTCTTTCACTCCCCATTTTCTTTTTTTAGTCTCACCCTCTTCCCTTCTTTTCCTCTTTTCCCTTTCTCTCTTCTCTTTCCTCCCTCCTCTCCACTTTCTTCCTGTTCTCTTCTTCTCATCCTCCCTTGCCTATCACTCTTTCCCCTGTGCCTTCACTCTCTCCTCCTCCCTTTTAATTCTCTTTCCTGTACCCTTCCCCACATTACTGTCACATCCTCCTCTTTTCCACCTTCCTGCCCCCCCCGCCCCGCTGTCTTCCTCTCTCCTGTTCTTCCTTTTATTTGCCTTTTCTGCCTCTGTTCTCTCCTGCCCACTGTGTTCCTTCCCACAATCCCTCTGCACCCACATTACTTTTATTCTCTTCTTTTTCTTGTCATTACCTTTTATATTTGTCTAGGTGTTTCATCTGCTTTTAAAAATCCTATACTTTGTTTGACTCCTTTGTTTGACCTTCAGCGCCGTCTCACAAAAGCGCATCGTAAATGCCGCGGTCGTTATTGTTGTCGTGACGATGTCTCTCCTCCTGTCCCAGGGATGCTGGCCAGCCTGGTGGAGCAGAACATCTCCGTGCGCCGGCGGCAGGGCGTGAGCATCGGCCGGCTGCACAAGCAGAGGAAGCCCGACCGCAGGAAACGCTCGCGGCCCTACAAGGCCAAGAGGCAGTGACCGCGAAACATCGCCGCTTTTACGTCACAGCGCTCCAAAGAGGAGGGGAGGGGAGGGGGGGAGGGGGGGGGGGCATCACCACCACCACCACCATTTAGTGAAATGATGTTTTAGTCACCAGTACCAGTGTGTTTTAGTCACCAGTACGTGTGAGTAAGATGGTACACTGCCGCGGATCTCTTCCTGTTTACCCCCCCCAAAAAACGGGCCGTTCCCTCTCCCAGCTACGGTTAGCATTCACAGCGCCGTCTTCAGAGCAATTGTGGAAGTGTCACGCCGAGCGTCCAACGTCTCCATTCGCCAGTGCCAACACACAGCATTGGAGCAGTTTAGTGAGCAAAAAGCATCTTTTTTTTTTTTTTTTTTTTTTTTTAAGGTTAGTCATTCCTATTTTAAGCGAAATGTGCTTTTTAAAACAACACAACCTTCGTGTCACTCATCTTATCGAGCTGTTGTCTCAGTGGCATCCTTCTGCCGTGCGTGTGTGCATGACCGATGTGTGTTAGCCAGACCCCCCCCCCCGTTATTAACGTCCACAATCCATAATTCACAAACTTGCACTCTTTTTGTACACTTCTCTCTTGTGGAAAAGCTCCCACTCTGAGGTGAGCCGTTCCCTCCGGCTTTGCGTTGTTTTTTCAGCCGTGACTGGATCTTGTGTCTGTGTCCGTTTCTGTAAATATCTATTTGTCTGTGTTGGTGTCATTTTTGTAACGGTATACATAACATGCACCCCCACGTTGGAATTTAATAAATGAATGTTCTGTTCGACATCGTAGACTTTGACAGCAGTCACGCGTTTGCCTTTCTGTTTTTGACATTTTATTTTCCACAGGAACGCAGAGAGGTCTGCGCTCCGATACGAATGGGATTTGGCAAATAAAACAAACGGGGAAGCAGCGAGCGTTTTGTCCACTAAGCTTTTGTTTGTGATCGATGGTCACGTGACCAACATTTTCATTACAAGTGGAATCGGAGGGAACTGTGGCCTAGTTTCCTTTGTTCATACGTGAGGGACAATAAAACAAACATTTAAAGTGGAGGATTTTTATTTATTTATTCGAAGTACAAAGGGATTCAATACAACATCAGGGAAAATATCATAACATACTGGGGCAAATATCAAAATTGGCATTCTTAAAGGAATTCTGTATGGGTAAAAGATTATTTTTCATTATTAAAAGATTATTATTATTCAAAATATGGGAATTTTTGCCACTGTCAGCGGAAATGTATTTGCTTTATTAAAATCCTAATCCAACCAATCATGCAGAGGTCACATTGTCATACAGAAGACCCATATTTAAACTACAGTATAAACTTTACAGCACTGAAGATCCAATACAGTTATTTTTCTTAAATTTGGTGATAATTGCAGAATAATGTAGTGCAAAATATTTCTCAACCAATTCCAGAGTAAAACACCAACAAAATGCTTTGCATTTCGAAATTATTTTTATTTTTTTACAATTAACACATCTGCTTAAGTCATGAAAGTCAATGAGTAATGTTCCATAAAATATGAATGGTTTGGTATTTTTAACCCCACCTTTTTATGAATCAAACTCGATACACTAGCGCATGTGCCATTCTTTTTCCTGTAGCTGATGCAGCTTTGTCATTTGCCCACTAGATGGCGAAATTTGCTCTAGGATAGCTTTTGCTGCAGTACTCCTTCACCGTTATATCCTTTTGACATCAAGATCCTCAGTTACCGTAGCGTGTGCCTGTATGTGCGCCCTGTTAAATTCTCTCCGGTTATCGCGATGATCAGAAAGAGGAAAACTTCCTAAGTCTGAGTCAGGTCTAAGATTAATTACCCTGAAACACTTGCAATCCCTTGTTCAATGCCCTACCAATTATGCCACCCCCTTCCTGCATGTCAATTAAAATTCACAAACGTCATATGATATACATCAATTTAATGCTTAAGATCATTTGTCCCCCCCGCCCCCTTTGATAAACACCACAGTTGGCAAACCTCCATTTGCTGCTGTCCCAAGTCATTATTTTTTAGAACATGCGCCTACTTTTCAGGTTGACTGGCACTTGCCTCCAACCATATCTCCCCTGCCCCTAGCCTCTGTGTGGCAGGCCTCTACGCTCTGCTGTCCGGGAGCATTCCCGTGCATCGCAAACACCGGGGACAGATTGCTTGTGCTGCGACTGTCAGAGAGATCTCCCTGTGACGACCACATCGCTCTGTTTGTCGTGAGTCGGACACTCAATTACCTGGGAGGGGAAAAATGTTTGTGTTTTTGCTGCACTCTCCGATTCCGACTCGGTTATGGCCACCTGTCTTTAAGATTTCCCCAGGGCATCAGACGCAGCCCCGGGGACAGACTGCGAGCGGCCCGATGTCTCTCCACCTCACAGGAGCGGACAGCGAGCGGCCTGCTGTCTCTCCACCTCACAGGAGCGGACAGAGGGAGTGTGAGAGCCCCATGCATGAGTGCACAATTTCAAAGGACACAGTTGTGAGCCCAGAACACTAGCCATGTGAGCACAAGGGCCCAACCTCTTGATGGTGACTGTCAACATTCTGTATTGAAGTCTGACATGTTGAACGTTCATATGTGTGGTTCTCTGTGGCTCAGTTGGTAGAGCACAGTGTTGGCAACGCTTAGGTTGTGGGTTCAATCCCCACTGGGATCCCCCACATATACTGAAAATGTATGCATTCACTACTGTAAGTCGCTTTGGATAAAAGCGTCTGCTAAATGGCATATATTATATTATATTAATATCCTACAGCACAGCTTGAGACCTCCAGCCGTAAGTCTTCACTGATTCATGACCCCGCCACACAATATGCAGCTCGAATGTTCATTTCTCTGCCCACCCAACTCCTGCACCTCCCCTTTTCCCTGCCCCTCCTCCTTCTGCCGGGGTGGCAGCTAGCGTCACTTTTAAAACCCTCGTCTTGATACACTTGCAGGTGGCCCTAAACGGCATTACTGTTTCATACCTCCAAACCCTCACCTCACCCCTCACCCCTCTGCCTATCCCACCCTCTTTTTGTTATTCTACCACAGGCCGTCTGTTGGCCCCTCCCTTCAGACTGCCCACATTCACGTTTGAGCCCGTCGGTGGTGGAATGGGCTATGCACCAGCATCAGAACCACGGGCTCCAATCCCCCATCATTTGAGGACTCCACCCTTCAGACTGTAAAATCCAGTACTTTAATTATGAATGGGCCATTCCTATGGTGTTTTTGTAAGGAGACCGGTGACTCATAACTGCAGACGTGGGAAATGCAGATGACTGCATATGGAACTGTCATCTTTTGAATCTAAAGCTCATGCGTTGAAAGCTTTTGTGGAAATGAACAAAATGTGCCCGGTGGGAGATCCTAACAGGCTCGCGAAAGCACCCGATTTTGGCCTTTTCTTCAGTGTTCTCCTTCACACACTGTATTTCAGAGAACCGCAAAGTTCACTCAAGTCTAATGGGAATATATAAAACAATTACTATAAAAATGCTATTTAAAAAAAAGGATACTTTATTAAACCCTGTGTATCAATGCGAAGGTCTGGAGAAAATGATGTGACAGATGATGAAAATTGTTCTCCACTCATTCCAAGCTTCCGAGCTCATTCCATATTTCTTTTTCGCTGGCAACGAGGAAGCTGAAAGCTAGTCTGCCGCGAAGTTGCTGAGTAATGCTTGCGTCCCATTTGTCAGTCAATTCAATACGGCCAATCGCATCCCCATATTTGCATCCCGAGGGCCGGGCATTTCTTTGGCAGAGGCCTCCGTTTAATCCCCTAAGTGTGCGGCGGTTCCACGATGTGAATAATTGAGATGCGATGAGATGAGAATAAGTGAGAGTTTATGTATGCGACAATCGGAGGAAAAACCATCCATTGATTATCCGCTGATGATTTGATACGACTTCCAGTCAGGGTAATAATACGTGCTGTGTCGGTAGGTTTCGGGAGAGGGTTTCCTGAAGGAGGTTTGCAAACTTATATCAGTTCAATGAAGTTATGTTTTATTCATTTTCAACCAGGGAGTGCAAAGAATTTGGCATCTCCGCAACCCACTGTTTATTTTGCCATCAAAGAGTGCTTTGGTACTGGGCGCTCCACACATCGCACGAGCTTAATCCGAGAAAGGCCTCAGCGTTTGATCTCCTGGGCTAGAGGGGCCCTGGCTAATGCTCCGAGAAACCCCTCATTTGACTTTTTGTCTACGGAAAAAATAAATGAAAGGAAGCTGTGTCCAAACCTGATTCCGCGGGATAGACCCCCTCCTCCCGGGACAGGCTGGTGATTATGTTATGTTAATTAATTATATGTATTTTATTTATTTGGTTGACGCATTTACTTTTCAAGGGAGACTTCTATGTCCGACCAACAACCTAAAACCATTCTTTGGTGCGCCTGCTTGAATTCAAATAAAGTATTTTTGCGCAAGGGCAGGGCAGAAGGATTTATGTGCGGTTTAAACCAAAAACCCTGAAGCTTGAAGTTGACTGACCCTAACCCTCTACCTGTTTTTTTTTTTGCTCCACTAAGATATACACCAATTAAAATCAAGTGTATCACAACATCCATTAGCTTAACAAAAACCAATGTCTCTCATAGCACTTCAGAGATGTGTTATATTCCTTTAATTGTGTGTCAGCTTTTAAAATGCTGACTGACACGTCTGTAATTCAGTCTTCCGTTCATCCTCTAGTCCGTGCTTGGTTTGACGATAACGTTATTCCCACTAGCTCAGTAAACACTGTCTACGGCGCTTTACATCGCAAGTGGCCGGGCACGTTCGCAATCGTGCATCTTTTCATTCACGAGTGATCTTTGCTCTTCGAGACGCGAGAAAACATGGGCACTGGAGGCAGGCGCGCGTGCTCCTGCGTCAGCGCGCGTGCTCCGTTGGCTTCTCTCCGTTTGTGCGCGTGCTCCGTTCGGGCTGCTAGATTGTAGGTGATGATGGCGGAAGAGGAGCAGCTTTGAGTTTTCTCGCCTTTAAAAAAATAAATATTAATATAATATTGTCGATAAATATAATCTCCCTCCTCCGTCTCCTTGCCCGGGACAATGGGGAACGAAGCCAGCCAAGAGGGAGGCGGACAACCTGGGGAACCAGGCTCCGCGGTCTCTACGGCGGGAGCTCCGGGATCCATTTCAGCACCATCGGGCTCTGGACAGCTCATCAAGCCCAGTAATGGTGCTGCAGCCGGCGGAGGTGCGGCGACCGGACCGGGAGCAGGCATAAACAGGTAAAAATGGAGCACTTATTTACAAAATGCATGGTTGCAAAGATAATTCCACTTCAAATTCAGTATTCAGTTGCATTTGTATCCTCATGGAGCTATGGCATTGCATAATATATTTTGCTTCCAATGACTGATGCCCGTGTGTAGCCTATTTGTGAGTGAAAAAGACGCTGCTGTTTCATTTAATTATTTATTTAGCATCACACAGTTAGCTACGGTGTAAACGCTTGATTGAAACAGCAAAAACACTTAAATATCCGCCTTTTTGTCGTGTGAAATCGGTATGTCACTCCGTTCTTCTATTCGGAACGTATTAGCCTGTGATGCATGACAAATTATCCCGTGGAGACCGTGCCATTTACGTGTTCCACTCTCACGCGTTCGTCGGTCTCATTAAGAATAGTCAACAGCCGAACAGTAATGAACAGAAAATTTGTGAAACGAACAGGCTGTTTTTGAAAAATGACCAATTTCCGTGTAGCCTATTGCAAGCCATGCACAAGATTTCTGCACGAGTGCGAAGGGCTGTCTTGATTTATGACGGGGAGGTAATCGCTGTGTGTAGAAGTAGCGTAGTAAACCATACGGCTCTGCAATGCCCTTCTCTATGGCATGATTTGCAATTGACTTCAGCTGGGGTGTCCTGGGATGATACGTATTTTTGCTCGGCATCGGTGCTACGGGCTAGTGTGTAGCTAAATGCACGTACGCACTAATGTGGTGTAAAATAGTACATGCATCACTGTGGTTATAAAAATCCCAATGAAAACACACGGACCAATTATGCGTTTTCACATCGGTGCATTTACAGATGTGGGTTTCCTACATCTGTACGAAACCCACACCTGCTAGCTAATGAATGACTCGCTGCTGTAGAAGGTAACAGCAGCCTAAATGCCTAAAGACACCGAATTGTATATTCGTTGTATTGCTATCATTTTCAACGAACTGGTAGGCTATTTGTTTACATTATTACTACGGTCAATTGTATTGTAACATATGGGGAAATACATGATATATACGTCTTTGTTAAGATTAAAACCCACGGTTATGTAATATGAATGAACGAGATTCGTTACATTAAATGACCTATTTATTACCCTATACATTTTTTGTATATTGTTATAAGGAGAATAATGTAAAGAGTTGAAAGAAATACCACCCATTTAGCTCACAATAGTTGGCAATAATGTAGATGGGTTGCTACTGTAGAGATGCTTTTACATTAACTATTAATAATAAAAGTCCATGGGAAGAGACTGTCACGTGCAGCTGAAAAAGCATGAGTCTCTCTCTCTCTCTCTCTCTGTCTCTCTCTCTCTCTCTCTCTCTCTCTCTCTCTCTCTCTCTCTCTCTCTCTCTCTCTCTCTCTCTCTCTCTCTGTAATAATACAAGGCG
The DNA here is from genome assembly GCA_029706075.1 of Aldrovandia affinis. NCBI lineage: Eukaryota > Metazoa > Chordata > Actinopteri > Notacanthiformes > Halosauridae > Aldrovandia > Aldrovandia affinis. Next base: position 1,785,877 of record JAINUG010000122.1, on the reverse strand, counting down.
CGTTTCAGTACCGGAAACAATTCTTTGATGATTTTACTCCTGGTCATCCAAAAACGGTTGTAATACATTCAACTATATTTTTAAATTTGAAGCAATATACATTCACAATTACTATGTATTTTATGATTTATGTTACTAAAACAATACTCACAACCCCACCCCTCTCTGACCACATCCTCTGTTCATTTTTTTAATGAGAAAGGAAGGTCTCTCACACATTTTTAAAAATGTTATGAGCGAAGGATAACCGTTTTTTTAAAAACATGGTTAGGGAAAGATTCCTAGGAAAACCTGTGGTGATCCCTTGAGACGAAGTATAGGCCTAGGGCCCGCATGCCCTTTCTTGCAGATTGAGCCTTCTTCGTCTGCCTTTTTGTCACCGATGACACGGTTTGTAAATCATCGTTAATGACTTATGACTGTTCTTGACAATCAGCCTCTCATTGTCCGACAGAGTTACTCGGCTGTTAATCACTGATTGCGGAGCCAGGTTAAATTGGGGACGTCAAGGTGCTAAACCTGTTGAAGAGGCCCGGGCACTGGTTCGGTTTGTGCGAATGAATGAGTCCTCACATACAGTAGCTTTCAGAGCAGCGGTGCTTCCTGTACGCTGAATAATTACAGTACAGTCCGACTCCACGCTATCAAGATTGACGGTTGAATCATGTCTCCAATCTTCAGTTCAGTGACGTAATGGTAAATATGTACCCTGGTCCTGAATCGTAGTGAGTTCAGGACACAGTCGGGTCATACCAAAAACAATTATACACATTGGCTCTCTGTCTGGGCACTCAGACAGAGCACCAACGTAAAGTGGCTTAATAGGGCGTTGGGACACCATGAGCGAACAGAACAGCTTCAATGCTCCTTGGCATAGATAATGGTGTCTGGAACAGTATTGGAGGGATGAAACAATATTCTTTCACAGGAAATTCCATCATTCCATGGTTCTCTGTGACTCAGTTGGTAGAGCACAGCGTTGGCAACGCTTAGGTTGTGGGTTCATTCCCCACTGGGGCCACATATACTGAAAATGTATACATTCACTACTGTAAGTCGCTTTGGATAAAAGCGTCTGCTAAATGGCATATATGATATTATATACACTACCGTTCAAAAGTTTGGGGTCACCTTCCATCTGGACTATGGCTAATCGGGCACTCCTTCATTCTTCAGCAAGATAACGACCAGAAACACACCTTGAAGTTGTGCAAGAACTATCTGGTGAAGGAGGAATGTGAACAACAACTCAAACTAAAGACCTGGCCTGCCCAGTGTCCAGACCTCAATCCCATAGAACTTGTATGGGACAAACTGGAAAGGAAGAGTCAAAGCAAAGCAACCCACAAGTTTCTCTGGGAATTGCTGCAGGATAGCTGGGAAAACATGTCGGGTGATTTCCTGCTAAAACTTATTAACCGAATGGCCACTGTTTGTGAGGCTATTCTCACGCCAAAGGGTGACTATTTTGAGGAATCCAAGAATCAATTTTCAATATAATTTTCTTGAACATTTCTTTGATGTTCATTTTGTTCATTGTTACATGTGTTTTTTGTCATTTTAAAGTATTTACAGAAATGTATACGATGTAAAGCATTGTCAATTATGAGATAAAAATAGTTTCCAGCAGGTGACCCCAAACTTTTGAATGGTAGTGTATATATTATATTATTGTTGACGCTGGTGGAAAATGCCAGAACCCTTCATTTACTCAAGTGTTTCCTTTTTTTCGGCAGTTACCTGTACATTGGAGCGCAGTGGCCCCTACGACAGACATGCGCATGTAAATCTGCAGCTCTGCCTGACAGTGTGGCACTTACAGGCCTGAACACGGCTTCCATAGCTTGCCTATGATGACTTGATATGCATACTGACTCTGAATGGGTACTTACTCCCTGTGAATGAATACAACCCAGTGCAATCGTAACGAATCAGCAGGGACTGCTGGGAGGGAGGCAGGAGCTGCAGATATTCACTTCCAAAGAGTTCAGCTACTGCTCAGTCTCTCCTTATGTTCCCCCGGTATCATTTAAAGGAGCGGTTCCCAACCCTCTCCTCGCGAATCCCCAATCCAGTCCATGTATTTGTTCAATTCCACTACCTGGTCCAACTAGTTAGCTGTTTAATGAGTGTTGATTGGTTGAATCTGGTGGTGGAATTTCACAACACATTTTTCACACACACTGGTTGGGGGATCGTGAGGAGAGGGTTGGGAACCACTGACTTAACGCACTGAATAATGGAGGCACCGAGGGCTTGGTCTCATGCAGACTTGATAGTAGAGCGAGGGAGAACGTTGCTTATTTCTCAATTGCTATGTGAGAAGGAGTGTCTCCGTTGAATTGACTTGTTGAGAGCAGGTTACATTGGGTACGTGACCTGAATGTGAATGGGAATGTGAACTGAAACACAAGAATAAAGAACTTGAAAGTTAAGGATGTTAAAGTCAAGAGTTGATATTTACAGAGAGAGACAGAGAGAGAGAGAGAGAGAGAGAAAGACCCAGTGCTTGTCATTCACTCCCTTCTTCTTGAAATCTCTTAAAAGGTTTACAGGGCTAAAGAGGGATCAGTAACAGACTCCCTCAGATCTGTGCGGAACATGTGCGCCGATCATTCACAGAGGTCATGTCGGTACATGAGAAATACCCCCCCCCCCCCGCCCCCCCTCGATTGCGTGAGTCTCTGTTCAAGTGGCTACAAAAATCATGATCTGAGATGGCATCCTCCACCTTTTCCCGGAAAACACGTGAATTTGGACTAAGGGGTGATCAGAATTGGTTCTCAGTGCATTTTAATCGTCTCTTGAGGCATCTTTCTTACAAATATAACAGCTCTATGTATATTAATTGTCCCCTTTCAACTCCTTTGTTGGCACCTAATTAGTCATTTTTTGATGATTCAATCTTAGTTGTGTTACAAGTTAAGTGGCACAGTGGAATTAAAGCCTTTCGTGCACTGACATTTCAATCAAACTTTATTTGTGTAGCGCATTTGACAAAACATTTGTCACGGTACGCTTTACAGCAGACCCCGGCCTGAACCCCCACAAAGGCAAGCCTAAGGGCAGCAGTGGCAAAGAAACACCCCCTTCAGAGGAACCGGACTCAAGAGGGGGAGCCCATCCTCCTCTGTCCGGCTCAGGGTACGAGCTTGTAATGGCCAACAGCAGTCAATGAGCCCATGGGCAAGACAACTCAATATGGGACTTCATTTATTTCTCGGCAACTGGAACCAAATTCTTTGTCATTCAGCTGTGCCGTCAATCTTTCTCGTTTCATTCAGCACAGTACAATGACACTTACGCATTCGCCGAGATTGCCAAAATGAAGTGCAAAAAGAATAATAATAAATAATGAAAACGCTGAACAATCACATTACAAAACATGCTGAACAATCACATTACAAAACAAGGATTTTAATTTAAATTAAACAAGAGACAACAAGATGATATCAGATGTGTGTGTTATGTTTATTCCTTTGATACCAGCGTGTACTGATTTTGCCTTTATTCTCCTGATATTAGTGCTCTGACTTCTTTGTGCAGTTTTGAATCCATAATTCCCAGTGCGCCTTGTATCTGTTATCCTCCATGGTTATCCTCCATTCAATTGTTCCATTGGGGGGGTCGCTGAGTTTTCCTCAGTAAATATCCAGCGGTACACATGGATGACGTGTAAAAATATAAGCAACCCAATTCAGTCTGGACAAGGAGCATCTGCTATGCACATGGAGTGTAAGACTGCAAGTGCGCCGAGACCAGACAAGGACATGCTCACTGACCGTTAGGGAAACATGGAAGGGAATTGGGTGGGTGGAGGGGAATATGTATGTGGGGGTCTGTGTATGAATCTGTGGTGGAAAAAAGGGCAGTCATGTCATTGTCTCTTGTAACAGAATATGCAGCAGATACAGAATCAAACAGTGCCATTATTCCATTGGAGAAATACATATCCTTCTATGGAGTCTCTATGTGCATTGGTTTTGCTAGAAGTAAGGAATTTCTCTCATGTCATTTGTGTAAAAAAATTTCTTTGCACCTGTGACTCACACCATGTCCTTTACGGCTATCCACATGACTTGACTTTACCACAATTTGTGAGTCACGGCCTTACTGCAAAATTGATAAACCAAAACTATTGCGAGACACTTCCACGTTGTAGTTTCTGGTTAACAGTGCAAGTATTCCATACTGCTCAGGGTATACTCCTCGTTTAAAAAAAAAGTTAAAAAAACAAAACGGTTTTATTACAGCTTTATTCCAGTCAGTTAAGTCCATGGTTCTGTGTGTTTCCTGGTGAGTTACTGAGGCAATGCTTTTGGCCTCCGTCCTCATCGGTGAGTGATGAAGGGCAGGAGACGGGGAGGCCAGCAGCGTCCGTGGATCTCCACAGGTTGTCGTTCCCACTGCTTGTTCCCTGTCACCACCGATACATCTTTGGGAGATAAAGATGGAATGCTACAGCCGGCCCCCCGCTTCCAGCACTACCCTTTCACCCAGTTGAAACGGTGCCCTATCACCCTTTTTAAAACAGGACGCATCATTAGCTAAGTTCTGTGATTAGATCATGTGGTTAGATAGTGTGTGTGTATGTGTGTGTATGTGTGTGTGTGTGTGTGTACAGGGGGAATCCCTCCTCTAAGGTTGGATTGACGGATGGACACTTCTCGTAAAGTGCATTACAGTGTTGTATTTCCAAAAAGCGATTTTCTTCCAAGCACGAGGCAGACGCGTGCTCCGGCGATTTGTAACGGTTGACACGGCAGCGTAAAAACCGCAGCGACACTGAAGAACGCTCAAAGGGAATTACGCCTGCCTCCCAACATCCCCGCATAACTGTCTGGGAGCGTGTGAAACTCACAAGACGCTGCGAGAGAAAGCCCATGGCACAGCGTGCGCCGCTCGCCGGCTCTACCGTGCCAAGCACGGGCCGAGCGGCTGCACGGTACAGCGACAAGAACCTCGAAGAGGTGGCTCTGACTCTGCCCTCGCCCCAAAATATAACAAATTCTCCAGGTGATTCTATTCTATAAGTATACCTGCCCCAATTGTTCTGCTGGCTCTTGTCGTCTCCTTCACCGTCTGCGCCGTTTCAAATTAATCATTTTGTTAGACATAGCATGAAATAACTGGCACAAGCTAAGCAATGAGGGGGCTATGGGTATCTCCAAAAACAAGGCAGATACAGAAGCAGCAGATACATGCTTAAGGGGGCAGGCATTTTGGAAGATGCTGGAGGTTTAGCGTCTGAGTGGAAGGGTAAAGCTGTGGATGATGATCTGGACATTACCTAGTCCACTCAGCAATCTGTCGTTGGCCTAGGGCAGGGGTGGGCAAACCTGGTGCTGGAGAGCTGTTGGCTTTGTGTTGGACCTTTCAAATCAGCAATCAATTTAGACCCAAGAGACCAGGTGAATTGAGTTAACTGTGTAATCACCTGCTTTAATTGATCAATTAAGTGAAACCAGCAGACTCTGTGGCTCCATTGCCTACCCCTGGCCTAATGATGGCACTGGCTGCCTAACTGGCACTTTGATTGGTGCCACATTGGTCCTATGGTTAAGAGTCAAGATATCGATTAAGGAGATATCCATACAGGACAGGAGCTGTGCATCAAAGCTGCTTGAATACCGAGTTTGTGACCAGAGGAGTTACAAGATTACATCCTAAAGATATTGTCCAGATCCAAAATAGTCAACTCTCTGTTCTATGGGCCGCAGTGGCTGCATGTATTTGCTCTAACCAATCAACTGAACCACCTGATGCCAATTAGCTCACCTCTTAAACCAATGAGTATAGCACACTAATCAGTGACATCATTTTTTACATTTACATTTTAAGCATTTAGCAGACGCTCTTATCCAGAGCAACTTACAAGATGTGCATTAATACAACAATCATAGGAACCATCATAGTTCGTGTAAGAGATCAGTGCAATAATACAGCAATAGACATCGTTGCAGGCAGCTGCGTACCATGCCTGTAACACTGGGAAGGAAAAGGTTAGTAATTATATATTTTTAATTTAGTTTTTTTTAATAAATGAGGAGTAAGCAGGGATACATATACAAGAAGTGTTGAGCAAGTAGGCAGTGGTGATGACAATTGGCTAGATGTACAGAATTCAGTGGTAGTGCAGTCTGAAAAGGTGGGTTTTGAGTCTCTTTGAGGGGTCTGGCTGGGATGTAGAGTGTCTGGAGGTATGGGGGAGCAGTAGTTCTAGCCGCTTGAAAAGCAAGCACCAGTGATTTGAATCTGATGCGTGCTGCGATGGAGAGCCAGTGCAGAGAGGAGATTAGAGGGGTGACGTGGGTGAACTTCGGTTGATTGAGCACCAGACGTGCAGCAGAATTCTGGACTAGTTGCAGTGGCTTGATGGCATAGGCCGGTAGGCCTGTCAGCAAGGAATTGCAATAGTCCAGACGTGAGATCACCAGGGCCTGGACCAGGAGTTGTGTGGCCTCTTGGGTGAGGAATGGTCGGATCCCCACGGATGTTGTGGAGGGAGAATTGGCAGGTCCGGGTGATCGCTGCGATGTGGACCTCAGGTGTAGTCAGTGCTCGGCCGAAAAAACCCCAAAACCTGCAGCCACTGTGGCCCTGAGGACAGAGAGTTGATATTTCAATGACCAGTTCATACTCACCAAATATCTTACCCTGGGTAAGGACAAATGAGTAACGTAGCAGCATGAAACATTTTCCAGTTGTGTACCATCTGTAAATATACCTAATAGGTATACCTTTACCAATACCTAAATCCAGCATATAAACTGGACCCAATGAACCTGCAGCCCATTCACAAAAGAACAATCTCTATTAGTGAGACTTTCACGGTAGAACATAAGAAAAATCTTCTTTTTTTTTTTTTTTTTTTTTCCTCTCTCCTCTCCTCAGACCTTTCCCATTTTTCTTCCAATTTGGTGGCCAATTGTACCCTCTATTGATCCAATTATCCCAGTAGTGGTTTCAACAAGCCCACCACCTGCAGCTATGGGACCAGCCACTACTGGGAATGGTGGTGGCAGGGACGGCGAACTGCCTCCTTCGAGACGGCTCTCGCCCGAGCACCGACCGTGATTCCGATACGTCCAGAGAAGCTTTCTGTGCATGCGACAAGCTCATGCTGGCTTCCCTTCCCCCTCCCCCTGGGATGGACAGCTAATTGCCGCCCCTGAGCGGGACTCCCGGCCAGATCTGGTCTGGCACAGCCAGGGAATCGAACCCCAGCCGCAGTGGGCAACCTGCACTCCAGGCAAGTGCCATCCAGGGGCTCAAAAATGATAAAACATGATTGCACAACACTTAATGGTATAGTTTGATCGTGATGAAATATGGCACATGCATTGTCCATAGTGTCTAATACATGAAATACAGTTTCTTCACCCTAGGTCAGGGTTCCTCAAATCACGGCCCTCTTGGGCTGAGCACTGCTAATTGTTCCACACTCCCTTTACCTGGGAGTCAGGTGTGAAGACACTCTGGCCAATCAATTGCACTAATTGTTCAACTAACTACCTGAGAGAAAGGAAGACCAAGATGGAATTTGGATTTGTGGGCCAGATTTGAGGAACCCTGCCCTAGGTCATACGTCATGCTTGTTGTAGCTGTCAGATTCACTGTGTCATTCACACGTAGGTAACCTTTGACAGCAATTCATTGATTCATCACACATTTAGGGCACACGTGTCAGGGATGGTACGCAGGTTTATGCATCCTTTTTGTCATAGCTCTTGGTCCCTGGCCACACCCAGTAGAACTTTAAACCACAATTTGTACATTAATTCTCACATATCGCCTGACTGAAATCACATGTTTATTGGCCTCATTCTGAAGATGTACCCTGTGGACTAGAAAGAACATGAGGCCTGGCCAATATGGTCCACAAACACTTATAAAGGATTGCTAATAGATCACTTCTAGTTTTGCATATAAACTCTCTTATCCCTTGGTCCCTGCCCACGCACAATATGGCCATAACAATTTTTTTTGCGTAGCGCTTGTCAGCCCTCATTGCACATGTGAAATATCTCTTAGGCATGCTCTCCAATGTCTTCTTTAGAACACCTCTCAGAATCGCCAGCAACTTGGCTTGAAAACCTTTGTGGCTTGAAAACCCTTCTCTGGGGGCCGGCTTGTGCATCACGTTCGATCGCGCGCGGTGGCCACAGCTCTGAGGACTGACTGTGTTTCATCAGACTGGAGGCCTGCTCTGATCCAGTGCCTAGCCTAAGGGAAGGAGTGTTCTCTCCCACTGCAGGAAACAGCTTGGATGTGTTTAAAGAAGGAGTTATTGCATGTTCGCCCCAGTGCCCATTGAAAAGGAAGTGATGCGTGTGAGAAAAGCGAGATCATTGCCTCCTAGATCCAGATCTCATGTGAAGGATTTAGCAGACACTCTTATCCAGAGCGACTTACACAGTTTTACAGCTGGATTTAGTGAATCGATTCAGGTTAAGTACCTTTGCTCTAGAGTACAAGGGCTGTGGCCCACCTGGGAATCGAACCCGAACCCTTTGAGTTACAGTCTCTGTGGAGAGAGATTCCCCCTCTGTGGAAGTTATAACTTAAAAAAAAAAAAAGATTATTATAAATTATTTTTATTTGAATTGATTGTAACTGAGATTGTGCCCATCTCAGACAATAGAGAAATTGTATTTTGCAACAAGAGGAATTCTGGAATAATTAATCTTAGTATTTCTCTATTTAACTTTGCCGCGCTGCGTATACCCCGACACTTTAGTGTGTGTTAAATGGATGAAATTCTGTAGACGTCTCAAAGCTCCGGAGACAGGCAGCACATCATGAGCTAAGAATACAAAGTAGTAGTTGGTTAATAGATTATTCGCCCTAAGGGATAGCATAGCAATATGTTTGATTAAAAAAATGCTTTGCAGCGTTTTTGCACTTGTCCTGTCGCTATCTGTCAGCAATACTGAGGGAGGATTTTAGGTTGCCAGGGTGGGTTTTGCAGACTGTTTTAAATAGTACAATAACTCCCCTTTGTGCATGAGAAAATAAATGTGCACTGGCTTGCGCTGTAGGTGCTACCATCTACACACAAAAGTTTTAGAACACCCCCATTTTCCAGTTTTTACTGAAATTTAAGCAGTTCAAGTCCAGTGAATAACCTGAAATGGTACAAAGGTAAGCGGTGAACTTCCACAGGTAAAAAAGTTTAGGTTACCAAAAACTGAAAAACAATGTACATTCCAGAGTTATAAAAAGAGGCCCTTTTCAGGGAACAAGTAATGGGTTATCGTGGGTTAACAGTCACTTTGTGCAAGTCACCGACTCTGGATCCAGCAAAAGAGCTCTAGACCATCACGCTTCCTCCTCCATGTTTGACAGTTGGTGTCACACACTGAGGAACCATCCTTTTGCCTACTTGACGGCGTACAAAAACCCTGCGTCATGAACCGAAGATTTCAAATTTTGATTAATCGGTCCATAAGACCTTCTTCCAGTCTTCAGTAGTCCACTGGCGGTGCTTTATGGCCCAGGCAAGCCTCTTTTTCTTATTTTGCCATCTTAGCAATGGCTTTCTTACTGCCACTCGACCTGTCAAACCTGCAACTCGAAGTCTTCTCTTCACAGTTGAAACTGAGACTTCCTTACTTCAACCAGTGTTAAGCTGTGCTTGAAGCTGTTGTCCTGTGAGCCACTTTTTTTTTTTTTTTTTTTTTTTTTTTTTTTACACTTAGTGTGCTTTTCTTTGTTTTTGTCTGGAATGTATGTGTAAGCCTGTGGTGAGTTTGTTTTATTAGATTGAAGGCTGGCTGTGTAGTGTAATGGTTAGGGAGCTGGGCTTGTAACTCGAGGTTGCAGGTTCAATTCCTAGGTGGGGCACTGCTGGTGTACCCTTGAGCAAGGTACTTAACCTGAATTGCTTCAGTAAAATATCCAGCTGTATAAATGGATTGTATGTAAAGAAATGTAAACTGTAAGTCGCTCTGGATAAGAGCGTCTGCTAAATGCCTAAAATGTAAATGTAATGTAAATGTAATGTAAATGTAATGTAAATGTAATGTAAATGTACTTATCACGCAAGCCGTTGACTCTCAGAAACTTTTGATTTTGATTTTGTTGGCTTTGGGTCTGGCAGACCTCTTCCTGTCAGAGTTTCGTCCAGTTTCCAAGTGCCTTTTGATGGTATAGGATACTACTCACTGTCAAAAAATGTACATTATTTTTCAGTTTTTGGTAACCTAAACTTTTTTGGGTTTTTTTTTTTCCTCTGGCAGTTTACCACTTACCTTTGTACCATTTCAGGTTATTCACTGGACTTGAACTGCTTAAATTTCAGTAAAAACTGGTAAATGGAGGTGTTCTAAAACCTTTGACTGGTAGTGTATATATATTCTTTCCCTGTTTTTCCTCCCAATTTGGTGGCCAATTGTATCCTCTATTTCTTGAATTCACCTGCCCCCACAAGCCCGCCGCCCGTAACTATGGGACCAGCCACTACCCATGGCTGACAATTAACCGCTTTCTTCGAGATGGAACTCACCTATTCGTTTTGCCCACATGGAACACAGGCCGCATTGGCCACCTGTGCTCGGGGCAAGTGCCTTTACCGGTTGCGCCACCCGGGGGGGAGGGGCGCACCATCGACATTCAAGATGGAAAATGCCAGATAAGATCTTTCACAGTAGCAAGCTGTCCACCATGATCTGTGGACATTGCACGAGTGATGTACAGTAATTGTATAGAGAGGACATGTTCAACACCAGAATAGTGATGAAGCAAGCACACGTCATCAGAAAAAACAGGATCTCAGGTGACAGCTTAATCACTGGGGGAGTAGCACGTCTTTGCAGCTTTGCAACTATGCTCTTTGAGTCAGCCACCAAAATTACAGTGATTTACAGTTTGTCTTACAGATGTTGACTCACTAACAAGCACATTGTCGAGAGTTACAGTTCCTAATCATTTATATCAAACAGACTTAATTACAATCATTGTGTAGCTTCTCAGGAATAATCTGGCACAATTCATTTATATGTTTCGTTGTGGTATAAAACGTATTTATAGTGGAATTGTTTAGGTTTTTTATCTCCTGGAAAAGCATAAATACATATTGGATTTTGGTGGTGGACACAGAGAGACAGTAATGGTAAAAAATAAACAGCTATTTCATTCAGATTGTAAAGAAGAGGAGATCAAAACTTTGATGCAGCCATTGATTAAAAAATGCAAAAGATCATTTGTAGGGTGGGAAATGTTTGTGGTTATTTCATTTCCATGTTTTTCTAAGAATTCCTTTTCTGATTTTTTCCCATTTCCCCCCAATTTAGTAATCAATTACACCCTCTATTTTTCATGTCAATCCCCCCCTTGTATTGTGAGTTCGCTGCCTTGGCCCTGTGACCGGCAGTGACATGGGTAAAATATAGTCTCCTCTGAGACGGCACTCGCCAAGCTGTCAACCGTAACTCAGGTACTCCAGAGCCACTCCTGTGCGCAGCGAACTTCCTGTCAGCTTACCTTCCCCCTCCCTGGGGCGGACAGCTCTTCTGTGCCAGACAATGAAGAGCGATGCGAACGCAAACACAGATGAAAATGACACTGTGACCATGGGGGTGATGATTGAATTTGATTTCCCTCAATGGAAGCTGGGTTAATGGAGCAGTATAGCTGCTGGTTAGATCTGGCTCATTGGGTAAAGACCATGGTAGCATTGGTCCGTGCCACACTACACACATCCACATTTAGAAGCCTCTGTTTTCTGAGACCTCAGATTGATGCCTCCATTTTATGGTGCTCTGACCAGACAGAGAGGGGAAGTGGAACGGCGTGCTCCCAGAAGAGTATACTCTGTTGGTGAGAGTGGTGCACTCGTTCAAAACCAGGATTTGGCTGTATATAAATGAGTTTGTGAATGACAGTTGATTTCGTGGATATGAAAGAGGCTTATCAAACTGTTTCAACTTTCATCCTCAGAAAAAAATGTGTCCTCTGTATCTTTCTTCTGGAAAAAAACCCCAACAACAACAACTTAAAACCCCTGTCACAAATGTAGGAGTTTCTACATTGCATGCATGCGCTTCTGCATTGAAGCGTTTTTATCTCTAGAAATTGAGTTTATTTATTCTTGAGACTAGAAGGGAATAGACTAGAGAGAATAAACGAGCTGGGTTTAAAATCCTGCTGCTATCAACCCAGTGCAAGCATCGTTCAGCACTCCCCTGAACAATCCTGAGCGGAAGGTTCTGGAAATCCAGGGAGAATTAGATGCCTCACAGAAGAAGAAGAAAAAAACATGCCAGGCCTTTATTTGTATTAAGTCCTTGTTAATGTATTCCTTTTTTGTAGATTTTAACTGGTAAGTATCTACAAAAAAAGGGAAACTTGGAAGTAGAAACACATTTTACCCAGCAGGGTTCACAGAGTAGATTTCTTTCTAACTATAATCACGGTTTGGAAATGAAGAAAAGCAATTATCACGGGACCCTGGTCGGTCCTCCTGCAGCAATCTCTGGAGAAAGGAGCTGTAATTAGCTGAAATGTCAGATTGACCAAAATCTCTCTGGGAACGAATTACAAACACACACATATATATATATATATATATATATTGTAGATGTGGGTATTAGAGGAAATATCAAACTGCGCGTTTAGAGTAGGCAAGAGGTACAGATTAGCCGAATGCCCTTGGAACCAGATTGGGGTGGGGGAAAGGGAGTCTCGTTTCAGGGCCTATATCCAGACCACAGAGAAATGGAAGGACTTTTTTGGGGGGGATTTTAAAAGCTGTGTCCCTCCTTAGTGCCAAACGGTCGTCTCCGCTCTCAGCTCTGGCATCAGAGGGTCAGCCCCGATCACAGCAGTCACACTGTGACTGGCTGGCAGTGGAGGATGCGAACAGCATCTTTGTCAACAGGCTTATTGACATGCCAAACTGCCACGGAGGAAAATGGCAGCTTAAAGGAGAGGATCGGTTTCTCAGGCACTGACGTATGGGACGGAATGCAAAGCAGCCAAATTTTTCACAGCGGGCCTTGTCAGTTTAGCGCTACCAAGCGTTTCCCTTTTTATCAGTCTTGCAAACCTCCGTTTCTCCAGGTCGACGTTTTCCCACGGGCGCAGACTTTAAGCAACGCACGTACGGGACTGTGGAAGTGAAATACACGTTCATTACCATAATTTAGACTTTGCATCTGTTTACCCATATTTCATCGGGAAAATAAAAATTGGCCTCCAGACCTGTCAATCATCTATCAAATGAGCTGAATTTACAATTGTCCAGTTATGTGTGTGTGTGTGTGTGTGTGTTTCACCCAGATGCCGTGGCCTACCTAACAAATAGCTACTGATAGCAGTGCTGAGTACACAAAGCAGAGCAGATAGGCAGAGAGGCTGAGAGGCTGTTCTCTAAGAGACTGGGCTTTTGAGCTGGTGTGGAAACTCTCCAACGACAGGAAGCATTCTATTGAGGTAACAGCTGCGGTGGAAATTGGTTAGGGGGAAGAAAAGTGGACAGCATGGGTGCATATGCACAGTGTGTGTGTGCGTGCATGCGGTGTTTGTGTGTGTGTGTGTGTGTGTGTGTGTGTGTGTATTTGCATGTGGTGTGTGTGTGTGCATGCATGTGGTATGTGTGTGTGTGTGTGTGTGAGAGAGAGAACATGTCTGTGAGAGAGATGGTGTATTTGTGAGTGGAATGTGTGTTTTGTGTGAAAGATTATGTGTGTGTGTTTGAGAGAGAAGAGTGTGTTAACATGTGTGTGTGTGTGTATGTGTGTGTGTGTGTGTGTGTGTGTGTGTGTGTGTGTGTGTGTGTGTGTGTGTGTGTGCGTGCGCGTGTCTGTGCCTGTACATGCGTGTGCATGTCTGTGCCTGTACATCATCCACATCTATGTGTGTGAGTGTGAGGGAGAGAGACAGAGACAGGGAGATTTCACGATGGAGCACTGTATGTACCAGAGCTTGGTCCTCCAGGAGAGACCCACCTGTCAAGAGATCAGTGTGGCTTTAGCTGCTGGCACAGATTGAGCATGTTATTACGATGAGAGCGGAGGGGCCAGGTGTTGTCAAAAAAACAAAGAGCGCTGTTGCTCTCCCGTGTCCGACAGCGGGGAGCGGGGAGCTACTCAGAGGAACAACGTGTTAATGCAAGGTCACGGATATAGCGCTGTCATGGAGCTCACCCTTCAGCATCCTGCTCCCTGTTGGGAAACACACAGGTATAGTGGAGCTCACCACAACTGGAGGGCACATTTTATATCCCTGTGTTCAGCTCAGGGAAATCAATACCTACAGAGTTGTGTCCCTTCAATTGCTGTGAAGGGGTATTTGGTAAAGGGCCTGTTTAAAACGCCTTGTTCAGATATCAGGACCAGGGCCAGCCATAAAATAACACTGTCACGATGCTACTGTCATGCGTGTGGCACTTTGCTGAACAAATGTACAGAACATTGCAAGGACATTATACGCCGGCCGTGTCAACGGCACTGCTGTCAACTGGCCCGCAAGTGCATGCTGCTGCATAGAGGATCATGAGGGAGCTGGGAAGGGAACCAAGACCAAGCCTGGTGTCACAACTGTGATCCAGACTGCACAGCGCAGATTGAGACAGAAACAGAGATGCCATTATGCACTGTGATGTAAATATGTATAACCCTGCATTTGAATGAGATCAAGACCAAACATATTTCCTTAGACTAAATAGAAAATTGAAATCGAGAGCAAGCCCGGAGATTCCAATCTCCAGACCCTTCCAAACCCCCGACAGTCCAGACATCATTTCATTTTATGCGTTTCCAGTAGCACTGCCGCTGGATGTGTGATCGTTAACTTGAAAATAAATATAAACCATTGTGTGGGTGTGGGTGTGTGTAGGTCTGTGTGTGTGTATGTGTCTGTGTGTAGGTCTGTCTGTGTGTGTGTGTGTTTCTGTGTGTCTGTGTGTAGGTGTTTCTGTGTACCTGTGTGTAGGTGTGTGTGTGTGTATCTGTGTGTCTGTGTGTGTATCTGTGTGTATGTGTGTGTGTGTGTGTGTGTAGGTGTGTGTGTGTGTGTGTGTGTAGGTGTGTCTGTGTGTGTGTAGGTGTGTGTGCCTGTGGCTTGAATGCTGACAGAGACACTTTGAAGGTTAAAAAGCGCAATCTCATTGTGCAGAACAATACTTTCATGTGTGTTTAGTGGACCTGCCGGCGTGAGCGGCAGAATATGGGCGCGGCATGAGAATAAGCAATAAGAGACAACAAACCACTACTGCTACTAAATGTGAATAATCAATGAGAGAACCACAGACCAATGTGAATAGCACTCTCAATGTGCAACACTGCGAATGCCACTCTCACTCTTCATTTTCAAAGGTCTCACCTTTTTCTTCTATTGGTCCATATTGGCTCTGTATTGGTCTGTATTGGCAGTATCGGTCTGTATTGGCTATTTATTGGTCCGTATTGGCTCTGTATTGACTCCTGCTCTTGACTGCTTCATTGTGATGCATCTTGCCATTTGTTTGTTGTTCGCCTCTATATTTTTCCAATATCTCTCCCCTTTCTCTCGTATTGCTTTGCTCATAAGGTGCTTCGAAATAAATATTTTATTAAAGATTTTATCGTATATGTAATACTTCGCGGTCCACGGGCTCACATGAAAAAAAGAACAACATTCTTCGCATTCATTCACACTACGGCTGCGGGCGTCGCGAGCGAGCTGGCCACGTATCGCCCGTAACACTGAAGTTTGTTAACTTGAGAAAATGCAAACGTTGTCACAGTGTGAAGTGTATTAGATATCCATGTTGAAATCCCTTGCCTGCCGCCAGAGATTTCAACGATGGCTTTAATTGAAAGCCTTTTGATAAGTGTAGCAGGTGGTTCCAGTGTGCCTCTCCTACCGTATCCTTGTTTATTGATGTTTGTTTTAGACCTCCTCCTCGTTGGTCTCTGCTGGACTCTTCAACCACTTGTTCACGAGGGCCAGATTTAAAGTAACTGGCGCAGACTGGCTAAACATTTCCCACTTCCTATTTATAAAACAGCGTATGAATGAGTAGCGAGTGTACGTGCATGAGCAAAGTAGATGCATTCCTAAAATATGCTTCGCGATTATTTATCACGGTCGGAGTTCAGCACCATGAATATATTTTAGTTGAGGGTGGAATCCAAAAAAACATCACAACTAAAAACCCTTCTCTTC
This sequence comes from Aldrovandia affinis, assembly GCA_029706075.1. Lineage (NCBI taxonomy): Eukaryota > Metazoa > Chordata > Actinopteri > Notacanthiformes > Halosauridae > Aldrovandia > Aldrovandia affinis. Next base: position 1,769,728 of record JAINUG010000122.1, on the reverse strand, counting down.
CTGAGAAACACGATGGTCAATTGTGAATCGTCCCACAGGACTCCAGTAAGTCAGACACGGTCAGGAGTCGATTCTGGGTCTAATCCCTATAGGAAACATTATAGCACTGAGGACTAGTGCTTTAGCTCATAGGATATTTTACTGTTATTTGAGACATATTCATGGCCAAACGCCATGTTCAGATGAAGGTTGAAAGAGCTGAATTATTTACATGTGACCAATTTTTTTCCAACGGTGCTGCGTTTGTAAGCAAAATAAAAATGACCGTACCTTCTAACAAGAGGCTAAATTGAGCTGGATGGATCTTGGCACTTCCGTGCTCCTCTCCATCACGAAGATGTGTTTTTTTGTGTGTGTGGTCTGATTGATCAGACAGGCTGAGCGGTATAATGGAGTCTTATCTTGGAGACTGAGGTACAGATTTAAAGTCTTGTCAAGGAAGAGACTATAAACCATGTCACACTTAAATATTTGTAGTTTTTGTTTAAATTCCAATTCGGTGCTAATGTGATGCAACGTGAGCTAGGATATGTAAGTCGGTTGTCAGTAGATGCTCCAAGTGAAGCCTGAAAACATGGAACAGGGAAATACAAAAAAAACAAATACTAAGATAATAATAATAATAATAATAATAATAATAATAATAATAATAATAATAATAAAATACTTTGGAAAATAGAATAATTACAGATAAATTGTCATGTATCATGCAAACTACAGCATTATGTTGAAACGGCTAGAGGATCTTTTTTTGTTGTTGCAAGCGACACTTTTGAAGAAGGCCCAACAGGAAATGCTGTTGTGAGGAGAGACGACGCTGCTCTGCTTTTTAACTGTGGGTGGTGGATTCCTGCATTCCCTGCCCTTAGAAGAGAAGGAATCCAGGGCCATCGGTGTGCCGGTATTCCATGCAATGCCCATGAAAGAGCCTTTGAGGCAGGCAGACTGCTTGATGAAACGCTCACAGAAGCGACGCTTTTAAGAGGCCCATTTTTTCCCCTCGTCCTGCAATTATGAAACGCCCACGTCGTTGCGAAAGCGAGGTGCTGCGTGAGCGACAGCCTCCTTTGTCGCCCGCAGCATGGGAGGAATCTCGCTCTCTGCACCCTGCGATGGCTCGCTTCTGCTGCCTGCGCCGGACCCGGGCGAGAGATGAACTCATCTGGAATTCGGTGGCGCTGGCTGGCGCTGAAAGGCTTGGTCCATTTGAGGATTACTCAAATCCTTGTCAATATATTCCCTCAGCACTCCTTTCCTAACTTTGGTCCTTATGTTTTGGATCAGTCAGGAATATTTGCAGTTTGTTGAGTGGCCCAGGGAGCCCATGGATTAGATACATCTCTCAGTTGCATGTTTTATTAGAATAATAAACTGCAAGCCATTGAAGCTTTTAGGGATGTATTTCCGAGGCTGTGATAAAACCCCATCCAGGGATATTCAGACTCGTAGTTCTTTGAGGAGCTCTTCCTTTGCTCCATATGCTTTCAAAGGTATATATATTATATACTGTATATATAAATATCTCATCTCATCTCATTGTCTAAGCCACTTATTCCTGGTCAGGGTCGCTGGAGCCTATCCCAGCATGCATAGGGGCGAGAGGCAGGAATAAACCCTGGACAGGTCGCCAATCCATCACAGGGCACACACACCATTCACTCACACACTTATACCTACGGGCAATTTAGACTCTCCAATTAGGCTAACGTGCATGTCTTTGGACTGTGGGAACCGAAACCAGAGTAAACCCACGGGGGAGAACATGCAAACTCCACACAGAAAGGCCCCCAGCCTGGATTCGAACCCGAGACCATCTTGCTGTGAGGCGACAGTGCTATCCACTGCACCACCGTGCCGCCTATATATAAATATATATTTTTTTACTGTTTAAAATTTTTTTTTTTTATCCAACTGAAAATAAATATTTGCCATCCTAACCTCTTTATTGTTACAAATGCACACAGTCATTGGCAGACCCCAGGTAAAAAATGTTAAAATCCCTCAACCCTAAAAAACAATTTGCACTAGCATTTCAATTCATTGCTTCCTTGCTAGTTATGGCCGTCCAGCTCCTACTGGTGAAATGTTGTACATGTCCGTCTGTGGGTCTCTGCTTGGTGGTCTCAGAGTGCTGTTCAATTTCCAGTGTCAGCTGCTTGGACTGTTAACGTGGTCGGGAAGCACACAAGCTTCAACAGGGCAAAAAAAAAAGTGTTTAAAAAGTAGAAGTTAATCGCGTTAATTGACCGCTGGTGATTTAAGTCTGGCTGTTGACGGAGGACTGGCAAAGAGCACCCTGGGGAAATGAACGTTTTGGTGGCTGTAACCTCAAAAAGGGTTGAGTACTGGGTTTCCCCTGAGCACTGATCTGAATTCAAAGAAGAATGGATTGGAAAAACTGTCATTTGTGGGGGGGAAAAGATGATTGAGGATAGCGACATTCCGAGGTTTTTGGTTGGGTATGAACTGCGTACAAATTGATTTTGTTGTGTGTGTGTGTGTTGTCTTCAAGTTGCTAAGGAACAACAAAACAGGAGTCTCATGTTTGGTTACAGTTACAGTATACCCCAGAAGAATGTTTTGGCTTGGGCACTTACAGCCCCCATTAAATATGTATGTATTCATTTCGCGGCAGCGTTAGTGCCCTCAAATATCACATGATAATCAACCCGTGAAACAGTCATCAGATAATAGCCACTGGCATTCTGCCAATCCTTGATCCCCTCAGACACTGTTCCGTCCAGTCCTCCTCTTTCATTGATCCATCAAGGCAACCATACTCCCAAATTCAAAATTATTATTATTATTTGTATTATTATTATTATTATTAATAATAATAATAATAATAATAATAATACATTTATTTATATAGCACGTTTCAAGCATTTAACATAGATACAATTGGGAACAATAGCAAGGAGTATGAGAAAGACATACCAACATGTTGTTGAATATGTTGAATAATAATGAATGACAACAATCAATACAATGAGAGAAGAAAAGACATAAACATTCCCTAGCTTCTCCTAAAGCCACCGTTATGTCCCCATCTTCCTCACTGTCGAGACAAACTCTACATCCTGGCTCCTCCAAACAGCTAACTCAAAAGTTGGGCAGTACCCCCACCTCCAAGAAGGTTGGCACAGTGCTAAAAATGACAAAAAAAAGAAAAAAAGTGTGAGACATGGGGAAAATTATTTTGGGGGGAGGGGGTCAGACAAATATTTTATATTGTTATCCATCGCCTGTTCAATACATATCTGAAATCCGAAAACATATCCATTCTAAATTAGTGTTCACGTTTGTGTTCACGGCTGTTGTTTGCGGTTCATGTTACTTAGTGACTGTCGTTCCGTTTCACAGTGCCAAGGCCTCTTACACACACTGGAGAGACAGAACAAAACAAATAAATAAACAGAGCCATAATGCCTGTGATGAAAATAATCACGTAGCTTTTTTTCCGCGTTTGGCAGGTGGCTTGTTTTTGTCATTCGAATGTTCTCATTTCTACTGTCGGATATAAGTTTGGGGCTGGCCCGAGGGCCTGCGATGTACTGCAGCATTTCTTCCTGTGTTTTTTACGTCAGAAACGGCAGAAGGATGAAGTGGAAGAAATGTTGTGCGATGCTACGCCGTTGCTAATTAGGAGCCGAGAGAAACCCCCTAAAGATTAGAGCCTCTGACTATAAATACGCTTTGGTGATCATTAGATATCAAAGGTGTGGTATGTTCAGTGAGAATAGAATGAACAAAACTGCTGGGATAGCGGAGAACAAAATACCACCTTCATTGCTGTATGCTCTGCTTGTTTATACATCTTGGATAAGTGACCCTCTAAGAAGGAACAGCCGGGTGGTGCAACCGGTAAAGGCGCTAGCCCCGAGTGCAGGGTGCCTAGTGCGGACAGCTTCAATTCCTTGGCCGCGCCAGCCCAGTGCTGGCCCGTGAGTCCCGTTCACTCTGCCCACCCCAGAGGGAGGGGGGACATGAGCTTGCCCTATGCACTGAATGCTTCTCTGGACGTATCGGAAATCACTGCCGGCGCTCGGGCGAGTGCTGTCTCAAAGGAAGCGGTCCTCCTTCCCTGCCTCCGCAGGTCCCAGAGTAGTGGATGCTCTGCGGGCTTGTTGAAGGGGGATAGTTGGAACAATAGAGGGTACAACTGGCCACCGAATTGGGAGGAAAAAGAGACAAAAAATCTGAAAGAAAAAAAAAGAACCAGTATTGACTGTATTGAAAGAGTATAAACCGTATTGAGAAGCTATGGTTGGCCCATTTGCTTTTGGTAAAGCTCTATCCGAATATGACACATAGCAGTTAAAGATATGGTGACAAGACACTCTTAAACAAGTGTGATGATAGAGCTACTTACTTGACAGGTTATTTTTAACGGTTAAGTCAGACTGCCGCCGAAGGTTTGAGCTGCGTTAAGCTGTGGCTGTCTGTGTTAATGGAGGAAGTATTGGAAGTCAAAGTGAAAAGGGAGAGAGAAAGGGATCTTGGATGTGTGAGGGGGGAGGAAAAAGTGATAGCTTTGGAAATAATTCTGTCTGCGATATCCAATAAACTTCGTGTGGCTCTGGCTCCCCGTGTCCTCTTTAATAATGAAAATAAGACAGGCAAATGGGGTCTAGGGATACTTATTTGCTAGCTACAGCATTATTAACGTCTGTTTGAGACCTGACAGACGATAATGACTTTAATGGTTATTGGGAAGAGGAACCCCAGACTTGTCGAACTCTGGTGTAACACATCCGTCTTCTGAAAAGCACGAAGCGGAGGTATTGTGTGTCGTTTGTCAGCTCCACAAGGGGTGCAAAAAGTAGAAGAAACCGCAAGAGGCAATCTGTCACCGAGGGTAGCGAAAGATTGGAGGACTGCTGATGGACTCTTTTCCATCAGCAAGACTACGACAGAAACACAGAGAGACTTTTAGAGCCCTTACCTGTGAAGCCCGTCGAGTAGATTCCCACCTGCCGTGTTTGCGTGGTCGCGCTGTTAGCGGGACTTCGAGTAACTGTCAAACACGGCACTGCTTCTCTTAAATGCAGGGAGACTGGGTTTTTAGAACACTGATGTGGGGCATGCCATTTCGTTTTACGACCGTTAAAGATTGATGCTCGGTTCAAGACTGGTCCACAATTTGCCATTTAATAAGATTGATGTATGTGTGATTTAATTGTAATCTTAATTAGGCAGATGCAGTCGGTTATGTTCTTAGCAGAAGTGATGGGAACAAATGATTATTGATGAGCCTATTGGCAGTTATTTTGCCGATAGATGTTATCCATTACTGTGTTAATGGGTGCTTGCAATTACTCTTCAGATATTCTGAACAACCGTTTCAAAAACGTACAATATTTACAGAAGCTTTCAATGCCAAATTACAGCATTGAAACTATCAGTTATTTACAGTGGGTATAAAAATTATTCACCCCATTTGGCATTTTTTACATTTTATTACTTACTTCATGGAATGAAACATTGGGATTTCTTGCCACTGATCAACACAAAATACTCTATAGCGTCAAATAAAATAAAATAAAAAACAGTGTTCTTTGGTCTTCATGGTTAAGCTCTTGTTTAGAAATGCACAAATCAACAGTAGGACTTCTCACAGGTGTATTTAATTTGAAACACCGTAATTGTACACAGGTGGACTCAAATCAAATAATTATATGATCTCTGAGGACAACTGATTGCACCAGTTTATTTAGATGTGTCTTAACAAAAGGGGTGAATACTTATGCAATGAAATATTGTCTGTTTTCTATTTGTAATTAATTTTAAAAAGCTTTAGAGTAGTTTTTTTTATTTGACACTATTGAGAATTTTGTGTTGATCAATGGCAATAAATCCCAATTAAATCAATTTTGGTTCCATGAAGTAAGAAAGTAAAATGTGACAAATGCCAATACAATGTGAATACGTTTTATACCCACTGTAAGCACACAGGAGACATAATTTCCCATATATCGTTTTTCTATTGAGTTTTATGATGAATCTCAAAATGGCCTTTGGACAGCAGCCCCTGTGTATTGCATGACGATATTGAATAGGTATTGTATAAAACCTTTTAACAGCAGACGTGCATTTGTGGTTACTCATCTCACAACTCACAATCCCCCTTGTAAGAAAGACCTTGACAGGTGGCCGGCATTGCATCTTTATACATAAGAAATGTACTATCTGCCTTAAGTATACAAGCTGGTAGATTAGTGTTGAAATTCTACATGGCAGCAACATGCCACACAGTGCCTGGTAACAAGATCAGCGGCCTCTTACTCCTTCCCCTCACCTGCCTCATGCTAACGCAGGGTCACGGAGGTTAAAGGCCAGCTGTCAGTCTCTCTCTCTCTCTGACAGAGTGCCAGGATGAGGTAGTGCTGACTGGAGATGGCAGTAACGCAACACCGTCCTGCTTCACGGATGACATCACACCGACACCCGAGCTGACTCGCATGCGCTCGGGCAGACGCTGGGGCAAAATAATACAAATAAAACAATGGAGGATAATATCATATTAATGCAGCATATACTATACAGGAATACTATAGTTCTACAGGTAACTGCCAAAATAAAGGACATAGCTCTGTTATGGTGTGGGGTGAGGGCAAGGTAAACATTGATAAATGCAAAGCCATTCTGAGTGGTCGCCTTCATCCTATGGTGAAGCATTTCTATCCTGATGGGAGCGGTCTCTTCTAGGATGACAATGCCTCCACCCACAGGGCACAAGTGGTCGCTGAATGGTTTCATGAGCATGAAAATTATGTAAACCATATGGCATGCCCGTCTCATTCACCAAATCTCAACCCAATTGAACACTTATGGGAGATTCTGGAGCGGCGCCTGATGCAGTGTTTTCCACCACCATCAACAAAACACTAAATGACGGAATTTCTCATGGGAGAATGGCATTGCATCCCTCCAATAGAGTTCTAGACACTTGTAGAATCTATGCCAAGGTGCATTGAAGCTGGTCCGGTGGCTCTATTAAGATGCCCTATTAAGACACTTTATATTGACACATATAATATATGTTGGCACATACAATAATTTATAATGGCACAGATTTTTTAAGATCAACTTTTTAAAAGCCTTGCAATTGTGAAACTGTGTGACTACATCAGTTAAAACCTAGGGACCCGGGTGTGTTGAAAATGGGCAACTTTAGTGTGCCTTGTTTCACTGGGAGATCAACTCAGGCTCAATTTAATGATGAATG
>JAINUG010000122.1:1487500-1757500 GCA_029706075.1 Aldrovandia affinis | reverse complement strand
TTAAAATGAGTCAGTCCGGAGTCAGGGATGAAGTTGATGTTTTTTTTTTTTAAGATTACAAAAATAAATGGTAGAGGAACAGACGCTGACACCAATTCAAGGCCAATTCAGAGCTCAGACCCCTTCATGGCAATTTCTCTCAGTTTATAATAATGATTGATATTTCAACAATTATTTGAAAAAGCTATTATTTGAAATAGGACAGGTAAAACATGGGGTCCCAGTTAACCAATCGATAAAGTCACCCTTACATAAACGTACAATCAAATAAGAATTATGAAGACATGTTTTCATCACAGTTAGATTCCTTTTTTGTTTGATTTCACGCTGGCGTGTCCTCTGAGCCGTCACACGCAATTAATTCTCATAGCTTGACAATAATAAAAATGTAATCAATAGAGGGTACAAAAGGGAGAAAAACAGGGGGCGGGGGAATCTGAAACAAACAATTTTGAAAATAATACAGTTCTAACCACAATGCAGATTTCATATGTTTCTTACATGTTTAATTACTTCCAGTAACTACTGAAGGCAACACTTCCTTAAATGTCTTAATCAAAGTTAAGGACAAACCACAAAGGGTGCGGATTGGATTCCCCCCCCCCGATGTTAATTAACTGTGGTGTTGAATTCTCTCCATCTTCTCTCCATCCCTTACCTCTCTGAACCTACAGCAAGTGTGGAAATGACTTACACTATCTTATCTCAATGTCATCCAGATAGTTTGTTGCTTATTCAGGCTTATTCAACTTAAATTATACTCAATTAATTGGGTTTTGGAAATGGCTGTTTACGTGCTCAGTTGGGCATACCGTTTTATATTACACTATATAATATCTTTGACTTGTTTTATTTAATGAATAAACCTGGTATGTGTCCTATTTCCTCACCTGTAATTACAAATAAATAATTAACTCAGGACTGTCTAGTTTGGACTATTTTAGAGGGAGCCATATAAAAAATAAAGAGGACATTATAGGATAATTGAGGACAAGCTGCCCTGCATTTGCATGCTCTCAATACATTGAATGAGAACACAATGCTGGTAGTGAAACTTTTTATAAATATTAAACGACTATTGCAATTTGCACTACTTTAGACATTAAACCTCTGTGACTGCCCTGACTCAGTGTGTTAAGGTAAAGTATATAAGTATATACAGCATGTATGTCTGTCTAGTGCATTGGCTGATGGCCACTCAAAACCAGCCTAAAACCAGTCCAATGACCAATCAATACCAGCCCAAAACCAGCCCAATGGCCAATCAAAACCAACCCAAAACCAACCCAATGGCCAATCAAAACCAACCCAATGTATCAAAATGCCAAATTGCCTCTTTTACAAAACCACAAACACTGTGGCATTACAACCGTTGTTAAATATATTGTAGAACTGTAAATTAGTTAAATATTATCATAAAAAAACCTATACTCCATATGTGTGTCTCCATTTTGCTGTGGTTGTGAAGATCACTATGATGAGCTAGTTTGTTAGTGTCACTGCTGGCAGGGAGGAAGCGGCTGGCAGCGCGCAGGCGGGTGCGTTTGTGGCCGTGCGGCGCACGCTCCGGTACACCTGTCAGTGTAGGTGGACGTCGACTCGTGTTGTTTTAAAGTCTGGTTGGCTTGTTTCAGCAACACGGTTAAGATTAGGATTTCACTAGAATGATCTGATCTCAGTGCTTAGGGGCAACGGCCTCTGCCTGGGATGATCATACGAATGAGCAAAGGAACGCCGACATGACGTACGACGAGTGGAATTTTGAATGATTCATTCACCGTTGAATCCTCAACCTGCGGATTTGGGGCGTCCCGGTCCTGCTATAGGCCAGCTGACATCTATTAATTTCACTGTTGCCGTGACAACCTGAGGAATTATGAATGGGGTGTGATTCAAGATTTTATTCAGCCAGTCGACTGTGGGGGATGATCAGGTGGACATTTTTAGAAAGCCGACTTTGGGAGCTGGCCAGGTACCTGGCGTTAACACACCTGCTCGTCGAGGTAAGTACTATAATCTTCAGTGACCGCTGTCAGTCTGCTACCATCCTCGGTGACCTCTGTCGTTTTAAAGGGTATACCTAAAAATCACATTTTTATATATTTTTCATCAACTCACAATATTCAGTATGTGTATTTAAAAAAAAAAAAAAAAGGGGGCTGTTCTACCTTCCGTGCAGCACATTGGAGAGCACAATTGCAGTGCACAGTTCTAGTGGACATATTAAGCCCATTGCATAGCAATGATGACATCGAGGTGGTTCTGTGTGGCTCAGTAGGTAGAGCATGGCATTGACAATGCTCAGGTTGTGGGTTCGATTCCCATTGGGACCACATGTACTGAAAAAATGTATGCATTCACTACTGTAAGTCGCTTTGGATAAAAGCGTCTACGAAATGGTATATATATATTTACCAATATTTCTTTAAATGTTTACATAAGATGGAGTTTTGGATCCTTTTTTCCCCCAAATGACTGAAAACTGAAATGCATGGACATTGTTGCAGGCACAAGAATAAATTAATTGTAAGAGATTGTAGTTCCACTAACCTGGAACTGGAAGTTGGAGAGAAAAAATAATTGTTGTTTATGTTAGCATGAATAATAATAATTATTAGTATGCTGGCGGAAACAATAAGTAGCACTGGGACATTGAGTTTATTGCGCCAGGCCCTGCTGCCCAGTTAATGTCTTTCCCATATTTTTCCTTGGAGGCGCCAACAACCGAATCATGTGAAGATTACTTTTATCTCGATATAGTGTATCGTCGGCCTGTTGAGTCAGGTCAGCAGTAAAAATGATGTAACTGACAGGGGAACCGTAGGGCAACTGATATAGAAATTCAGTCATTTTCATGTCTCCCTTTGCATGGATATCTTCAGGCCAAAAGGACTTTGGGAATGTCCATGGGACAATATGTATACGAAGCCATTTGCGTGAATTGTCAGCACTTGTTATTCTTTTTGTAACAGTCAGTGAAGCAGAAAATAAAATAGAATTGTGTTGAATACTAGTGGGTTGTACAGGTAGCTGCCAAAACAAAGGAAACACCAACATAAAGTGTCTTAATAAGGCGTTGGGCCACCACGAGCTGCCAGAACAGCTTCTACAAGTGTCTGGAACTCTTTTGGAGCGATGTCAATATTTTGTGTTTTGTTGATGGTGGGTGAAACCACTCCAGAATCTCCCATAAGTGTCCAATTGGGATGCAATCTGGTGACTGAAACAGCCATGGCATATGGCTTACACAGATTTCATGTTTTCATCAAACAATTCAGTGACCACTCATGCCCTGTGGATGGGGGGCATAGTCATCCTGGAAGAGACCACTCCCATCAGGATAATAATGCTTCACCATAGGATGAAGGTGATCACTCAGAAAGGCTTTGTATTTATTATGGTTTACCTTGACCTATAAGGGGTTGAGTGGACCTAAACCATGCCAGGAAAATGCACACACCACAACTGAGCTGCCAGAACCCTTCATTTACCCGTGTTTCCTTTATTTTGGCAGTTACCTGTAAATATCAGTAATAACTCAGAACTTTCCATTAAGAAACAAAACATGTAGCAAGGCAGCTTGCTGTTCCTTTAACAATCAGTAATAAAATAACGTACTTGGAGTGTTTTAAAACAAATTGTACTTTCAGGTTTTACTACCGTACACAGATATTTAAGCTACAAATAAAGACACAGTGCTGGATGCCTATTGTGTTGACATCTGGAGACATGAAACATCAAATAAAAAGTGGGTATAGGCATTTGTAAAAACATTCATGGAATGACCCATTTAAACCACACATCCTTGTATTTTGGATCTAATATTTTTACATTTTTCTATTGTTGCTATGGGTTTAATAACATATTCATAGTAGGGTGCGTGTGCGTTTGTGCTCTGTGTGTGTGTGTGTGTGTGTGCATTTGTGCACACGTGTACCTGTGCGTGTGTGCGCGTGTGTGTGTGTTTGTTCGATGCGTGCGTGTGCGTGTGCGCTGCGTCCGTGCCGTGTGTGTGTGTGTGTGTGTGTGTGCGTGTGCGCTGTGTGTATGTGTGTGTGTGTGTGTGTGTGTGTGTATGTATGTGTGAGTGAAGCAATCTCTTGCTCTCTCCAAAGGAGTCGGGGGCGGGATGATTTCCCTTTGGGTAAATCCGTACGAGTAGATTTCTGTCTGTAACTTGCAATGATTTTCTGGTTCAGTGCAGTGAGCTGTAGCAGGTTCTGAGGGTATCGATCTCAGGCCGTGCGCCGCTCTCTGATACAACGAGCCAGAAAGCCTTCAATGTCAGGGGGAGTAATCCCATACTGGCCAAATTAACCTCCACCCATTCCGCCCGATATTTGTTTTTCTTTCTTCGCCGTTAGCCGGATCAGCTGTAAGGTTTGAAAGCTGTTGATATAAACGAGGGAAGGAAACCGCAGCTGCGCAGGCGCAAATGTTGTGTTTTCTGTGTCTAAATCTGAAAGCCCAGAGCGACTTGTTGCTTATGCGTGACCTCTGTGCGTCAATGTTTATGTTGCATTCATCGTATATGGTGGGTTTATTTCACTGTTACTTTTTCATTTTTAAACACGATTACATAAAGTGTCTTAATAGGGCGTTGAGCCAGAACAGCTTCAATGAGCCTAGGCACAGATTCTACACGTGTCTGGAACTCTATTGGAGGGGTGCAACAAAAAATTATATCATTTGATGTTAAGATTTCACACTCTCATGCCTTGTGGATGGGGGCATTGTGATCCTGGGAGAGACCACAACCATCTGGATAGAAATTCTTCACCATAGGACGATCACTCTGTATGGCTGTATTATAACATTGTATTTATACAATAGGATAAATTGTATTTATTGCCATTTACCTTGCCCTCTAAGGGTGTTGAGTGGCCCTAATCCATGCCAGAAAAATGCACCCCCACACCATAACAGAACCGCCAGGATCCGTAATTTACTAGTGTTTGCTTTATTTGGCCAGTTACCTGTATATTAAAAGTTGCAATACCTGACACATTTTGGCACGTAAAATAATTAGTCTTGATTTTCTTTACATTTCATATTGTTTTTTATATTTTTGCATCTGATTATATCCTCGAGCACTGCATGTTGTTTCCTGAGCCCATCGGCCAGTGCGCCAGTGTTTCGTAATGATCATCATTATCATCACTGTAAGTTCTTATTCCAAGCCGAAGATGCCATAATTACAACAGAAGCCAGCAGAGAACTAGTCCAACCACAGATTTTAATTAAACTCCTTGGGCTCAAATATATCCTAAGTTTTGCAATTACATTTCCTTTATTTTGGCAGTTACCTGTGTGTGTGTGTGTGTCTGTGTGTGTATATATGTACACTGTGAATATGCATATATGTACTGCTTCGATATTAGTACCATATTTCAGTATAGCTCACAGTTTATTTAAAACAGGTAGTGTTGTGCAGAGCATCTGCCATCTTCAGTCATCTCTAATGGTGTAATTGCTCCAGAAACGCCTCTTTTCTTTTTTGCTCACTTTTTACGCTCCAGAGACCGACCCTGGGGCATTAATTCCCCTCTCTCTCCCCAAAAAGGAAACCAATCCTAAATGTACAGACTGTCTTAGAGGATGTTATTTAGCTCTCGGGCAGCGATCTACCCCTCTCTCTCTCTCTCTCTCCCTCTCTCTCTCCGACCCCCTCTCTCTCTCTCTCTCTCCCCCCTCTCTCTCCCTCTCTCTCTCCCCCTCTCTCTCTCTCTCTCTCTCTCTCTCTCTCTCTCTCTCTCTCTCTCTCTCTCTCTCTCTCTCTCTCTCTCTCTCTCTCTCTCTCTCTCGCCGAAGTGTGTTACATCTTTATTTATCTCTGTGATGACCTCACGTCGTCCTAGCCGTGGAAACATCAGCTGTTTTGAAAAGACCAAAACTTCCTGAGAAAAGTCGCTCGCCCCCTGAGACTGGCACTTTGCCTCCCTGCACGGAGAGACGTTTTTATGAATTTGTCCCTCGCCCCTATTTGGTTGACCCATTACCAGACTTTGTCCGGGATTTATGTTTTTTTATTTATTTTATTTTTCCATTAACTTCTTTTCTCGTGATATCTTACCTGTCAGCATCCATTCGTCAACTGCTCCTACAGGAAGCGGTAAATAACATGTAGGCTACCGGCGGTCAAACCAGGGGCTCGGTCATTTATCCCAGACTTGGGGATTCTGAAAATATCAAAGTCATATTATATCTGTTATACCCAAATATAGCCGCGTACCTCAAACAGCCCCGTTCTGCACCTCTGCGATCCTAAACGTGGCGCAATTTGATCCGAAGTATTTCATTTTGGCGTTCCCATTTTTTACATCCCGAAGCTGTCCTGGATATGACAGCACGCGGTAGAATGCGGGGGTGTCGGGTTTCATCTGGGTTTTTGGGGGAATGATCGCCCCCCCCCCCCGTCCCGACAAGGTCACCTGCGCCGACGTACACGAGTGTCTGAGAGACAGGGGGTTTGAGTCCCACGCGCTCTACCAGCATCTAATAGAATCACACTTTTCATTTGTGTGATTAGTGACCCCTAGCGTGACATTAGCGTTGACTGACGTGTGCTCAGCAATATTACCACAAAATCAATGCTCGGCCAGTGGAATGCAGGAAAGAAATACGGATGGAAAACAGAGACATAAGTCAGAATTCGAAGTTCAGAGATGATAAAAACATTTCATTAACAGACCAAATGGTTTGCATCTAAAAATAAGCTTTCTTATTTAATATTCTTCTGTTAGAATGTATAAATAATGACCTGATTTCCACGCTACTCTGCAGGAAAGCAATCACAGGCTTTTGTTAAAAAAACAAGTTTTGGTTTAGAAAAAAAAAATCATCACTGGGATAGACGCATATAAAATTTGGGGACTTTTCATTGGATAGCTGCATTGCCGTTTGGACGACCCTGTTGATTTGAGCAGTGGGAGACAACAACAAAATCACTCAAAGGGCCCTCTTAACGCACATGGGGCAGTGCCCACCCAAACGGACTACTGTTTTAAATTAATTGTCAGTTTCCAATTTTCAATTGGAAAATATGTAACCAATCGTCAGTTTTATTAGAAATGTTCGAAATACGTCAATGTAGCAAATATTTAAAAGGAGCAATTTGATTATAAAATGTAATAAAATGAACAGTAATTACAAATGTGTTTCATGACTGAAATAATGTTACCCAAGTGCCGATAGTCTGTGGTAGACCCCCTCATACATAAACAAAACTGAGCAAAATTGTTTTATTTTCGTGCTCAATGTGGCCCTCTCCATGAAAACCGGATGCCCGGCCCTTAGATTTGTTCTGGCTTCGACGCTGACTGCTAGGGCCAGTTACAGGATGACCTGGCAGACGTTGGAACACACCTGCCTGTTCACCTGCCAATGAGAATTCGGGCTCCTCCACTGCCCCTCCCCGCGCAGTGGAGCAGGAGCCCACTCTGCTGCCGATCCCCTGTCGTAATGGCCGTTTAACCCTGCTCACAGCCTCTCCCGCTCTTAATCGATACACACTGAGGTGCATCTTTGGGCAAGCGTGGAGTCTGGGTGAGTCAGTCCCGGCCTGTCAAATCAAACAAAGCACGGAGCGATGGCTCTTGTATCTTGGCCAAGCTCTCCACAGTAACGATAGCCAGGGGGCAAATCTTACCCTGCGAGAGCCGGTGTGGGCGCAGGCTTTTTTAATCCGAACTGAGCAGTAACACACCTGATTTTACCAATCAATGAATCAGTCTTTAATCAGGGGCTTTGATTAGTAGAATCAGGTGTGCTTCTGCACCCACACCGGCCCTTTCTGGGTAAGACTGGCCACCCCTGCTCTGAGTGGGGGAAAACTTGCAGCTCATCTACTGTCTGCTGAAGTAATTTTGACTGGCTGCACTTGGAAACATAACACTAAGTAACGATGTGCTGATTAAGTGTGACTCCAGTCCTGTCCCAGGAGGATAAGAGCGCAACTTCTGAGGCCTCTTCTCCCGTACATGACTGGATAATATAAATATCCTGAGCGTCCAGCGTGAGTATATGTGTGTGTGTGTGTGTGCGCGCAGCTCCAGCTCCATTTAAGTTTGTTGAAGTAAATTCTTTTGATGTTTCCTGGCCCAGTTTTCAGAGGTGGATTGGAATCTTCATTAGAAATCCTTCCTGTCACAAAATGCAGCGTTCAGCAGCTAATTCTCTCACCAGATTCTTTGCGTGCGCGCCCGGGGAAGAGGGGGTACACAAGGTCAGGATGTGTGTGTGTGTGTGTGTGTGTGTGTGTGTGTGTGTGTGTCGTTATTTGCATCAGTGTGTGAGTTTGGTCTCGTGGGGCATATGTTTACAATTTTCCTGTAGCACACATGCAAACCCACCCATTACTAATCCACACTCGCCTTTCTCTCTCTCTCCTCTGTGTGGGAAACAGAGGAAATTATAACTCATCAATGTTAAGGTTCACCTGGTTTCGTAGGTGTGCATAACAATGTGCTATAATCACACTTAACTACAGACACAGGTAACTACAGGTACAGGTACACATACAGATGCAAACCCTCACCGGCCCATGAAGCCTTAGAGCTCGGCTCTTATTTTACATTTTTATGTCCTAGGATCAAGCTTTATGTGACATATTCATAGTTGCAGCGCCAACCTTGTATTTTATGGAACATATTTCAGATACGTCTCCGAGAGGCTCACCGCAGATATCGGAGAACGAGATCGGAGATCTCTCAGTTCTTCTTTTCAACACGTGATCCTCTTACTGTCCCTGCCAGTACATCGGTAACAATAAACGTGGAAGCGCTGGGTGTGCGAGACCACAAATAAATGGATGATGATGGTGATGAGGATGTGGATGGTAACTAATATTATTAGAGGACGGTATTAATAATGATATCAATGCAAAGGCTTTCCGTTGTCCATTTCTGTCTATTCTTGGCTTGTCTGTGTGTGGGACCCTATAAAACTAAATCTGTCACGCTGTCGCCATTGAACCAATAAAAGTGCATACATGGTGGCAGAAACTGCTCTCTTGCATTTACGTTGTCAGTTGCTGTGACATCTGGAGCCCGCTGTTCCGACCAGTTTTATTGTGTGCCGTTTAAAAAGGAAATTCACAAATCATAAAACACTAAATTCACATGGCATGATGACACATGACTACTTAACCGGGTGACCAGATGACTGGTTGAGACTGGTTGAGACTGGAACATTATCAGTGCAAAGGAAAGCTGATGAATGCTCGCCACAAACTGGACGGTCGACAGCAAGCTAATCCTTTATCCTGTGCAGAGGCCTCCCTCTCCCTCGCCAACCTCCTCCCTCTCCCTCGCTAACCTCCTCCCTCCCTCTCTAACCTCTTCCCTCTCTCTCTAACCTCCTCTCTCTCCCTATCTAATCTCCTCCCTCTCTCGCCCTCCCTATCTAATCTCCTCTCTCTCCCTCGCCAACCTCCTCCTTCCCTCTCTAACCTCCTCCCTCTCTCTCTAACCTCCTCCCTCTCTCTCTCCCTCTCTCTCACCCTCCCTATCTAATCTCCTCCCTCTCCCTCGCCAACCTCCTCCCTCCCTCTCTAACCTCTTCCCTCTCTCTCTCTAACCTCCTCTCTCTCTCACCCTTCCTATCTAATCTCCTCCCTCTCTCTCTCTAACCTCCTCCCTCTGTTTCTCTAAACTCCTCCCTCTCTCTAACCTCCTCCTTCTTTCTGTCTAACCTTCCTCTTTCTCTGGCATTCTCCCAGTTCAGTTCAGTCCAGTCCAATTCAATTAAATTTAGATATGCTTTATTGGCATGCCTATACACTGTAATGCATTGCCAAAGCAAATATTTTGTTAAATAAAAAACGATTGCAAAAACAATACCACAATAACAATTGAAGGAACAACAATTTAACATGAATTGTCAAAAGACCACTTTTTTGAACACTTGGCAATTTATTAAACTCTATGCATTAGTCAAATAAGCAAACTTTTATACACAATTTAAATTTGGCGAATCAATCAACAAATATAATGAAGTTATGCTATATCCTAATCAGATTAATTTACTCACTTCCCATATATATACAATTTCAAAATGCTGGTACCACCAATGCTGCTTCACTTCAGCTTTTCCAAAAAATTCTCCTTTGAAAAACTTTTTGGCGCAATGACTCAACGCTGTTCAGAACTAAAGCAGCATCATCATCTTGAGTCTGAGATGGAGATGCCATTGTTGACTTCAGCTATATCTATTTAAAATGGTAAGAAAGCTAGCTAGCGAGTAGTGAATATTATCGATGTGTTGTACACTACCCATTATTTGTTCTGTAGTAACAACATGGCACTGTGGATACAAGCACTGGCACCTAGTGGTTAGAGTGGGTATTGCAGCTTAGTACATTAGTTCTATTGTCAGAATCAACATTTCTGCACAATATATTTATAATATTGACTTAAAATGCATACAAAATGATAAAATAATAATAAAAAAAAACTTTTTGGGAGGCCAGGTGGGGTGGTGCCTGAGCGCCCCCTACTGGCAGCCACCACTGGTATGTACAAATCTGAATGATAAGGGTTGTAAATAACAATATTGATCATATTAGCATGGAAATGTATCACCTCCTCCCACTCTCTGGCCTCCTCGCTCTTGCTCTCCCTCTGGACTAGGGCGGTGGTGTGGATGCTCTTAATGCTGCACGGAGGAGAGCAGCGAATTCCCTGCGGCTGATCCCGCACTTACCAGCGGTCTCCTGCCCGGAGCCGTACTCAAATGAAATGGATTGCTTTGGAGATAATCTACCCCACCCCCCTTCTCCATCGCCTGGTCTTTCAGTTTCTCTCTCTCTCTCTCTCTCTCTCTCTCTCTCTCTCTCTCTCTCTCTCTCTCTCTCTCTCTCTCTCTCTCTCTCTCTGTGCGTTTCAGTGTGTGTGTGTGTGTGTGTGCAGTGGGTCACGAAAGGTCATGTGTCACAGCAGTCTGCACTGGCCTTGGTTTTCTTGAGACTGAAGTGCGTTCCGATACAAATTCCAGCAACGGCTCATGGTGAATTGAATAGATTGGCTTCCATTGTGCTTCTGTGTGTGTGTGTGTGTGTGTGTGTGTGAGTCTGTGTCTTTGTCTGTGCCTGTGGTTGTACATGTATGTATGAGTGTGTGTGTGTGTGTGTGATGCCCCCCACGAGGCTGTTAATGGCTGCCGCTTCTCTGACATCCCTGCACTCTGCCTACCTGCAGGCTAAAAGCATGCAAAGACACAAATAGTCTTGAGTGCCTTTAGAATCACATTAACGCTTTGCACAGCCCAGCAATTCCCTCCTCATAACGTGGCTTCAATAAGCCAACCAAGACAAGGTGGGACTGAACTAACTAAGCGTGTGAGAACGGCCGGGGGCTAGGGGCCGTGTTTGTTTTTTGAAACCCGCTCCTAGACCCCAAATTAACAATGTCCATTCCAGACTAGGAGAATGGGAAAACATGGGCGTGTCGCAGGTGCACATTAGAGACTCATAAATGCAGTGGCAGGGCTGGCCATGCTGCGGAGGCCATTGGCCGTGCTGCAGCCTGGTGCCTGGCGTTACTGCCACGGTCCGACAGCGGAGCCGGGGGTGTCACGTCAAGGGGCAGCGGCCGAATTAAAACAGGCACCGTCGCCTGTGCTTTTGGGTCTGGCCGCGGTGTTCGACATGCCTCCGGGTTCAAAAGTGGGCTGATCCCAGGCCTGTGAGGAACACAGCGGGGACACGAGCGGGGACAGATTAAACGCGCGTCCGCTTGTCCGTCCTGGCAGGAGCCCAGGTAGGTTTGTCTGGCATGTGACACCGCCAGCTCACTCGTGTAGGGCATACACAACATTCGTTGTGTATGCAGGCAAGTATCTGCCTAGTTTTTCCACACCTGTAGGCCTGCAGGAATGTTGTGCCCTCGGGTCGTAAAGGAAAGGGATTCGGTAAGCAATGTATTCTGTCTCCACTGCCACGAACGACTTCCTCAATATGCGATCAATGTCGTTAGTATGTAAGATGCGCTTTGAGTCAGCGGCACTCGCTGTAAGTCACAGGTGATCTCATTGGGTATGCAGTGCACACGACGTGGTGCATTTGCACGTTTTTATTGTAAACGTTGCTGTCGGAAGTGCGTTACGATGTGCTTCATTTGCAGAATAACGCCGTCTACCCCCCGAGAAGATGTGTTAAAAGATGATCTTACAGTTAAAAATCTGGATTTCTTATTTAATTGCCTCACTCTTCAGCTAAAGGCCCTGCTAGATATATTAGGCTAATGGTGGTCATTAGGGAGTACAGCTGCACCATAAACATCAGGTGAATTTCTATCATTTCTTCCGCAATGATAAGGTATGACCACTTGAGAGAATTTGCGTAAGTAAGCAGTACAGGCTGTATGCTGATAGGGAAAAGATTACATATGAAAAGCGATGTTTGGAAGACGCAGTATTTGGAGAGACTTATGATTATAAACTCTTCACAAATTCATACTTATTTAACCCATGTGCCATTCCTTCCCTTCCTTTCTTGTGTGTGTGTGTGTGTGTGTGTGTGTGTGTGTGTGTGTGTGTGTATGTGTGCATTTGTTTGTGTGTGCGTTTGTGCGTGTGCGTTTGTGCTAGTGTGTGTTTGAGTTTGAGTGTGCCTGTTTGTGTTTGTGTGTGTGTGTGTATGTGTGTGTGATTGTGCGGGCGTGTCTGTGTGCATGTGTGTGTGTGTTTGTGGGCGTGTGTTTGTAGGTGTGTCTGAGTGTCTGTGAGCTTGTGTGCATGTGTTTGTGTGTGTGTGCGCGTGCACGTGCATGTGTGTGTCCGTTTGTCTTTTATCTGTCTGTCTTTTATCCTTTTTAGTTTTTTCTTTGAACGGCTCAGTAATATCGTTATTATCAGGGGCTCTCTCCAGGGAGCTCTGTACAAGGTCTAGCCCTAATTGCTCTGGCTCAGCAGAACGTTAGCGGTTGTCAGGTCGGCTGACTGACTGTCACTAAGGTTTTAATGTTCACAACTGCCATCACAACGAGCACTCGTAAAGATGCACTTAAAGGCCATGACTCGGGAGGGGGGGGGAGGGGTGCGGCGCCCTGTTTCCATTCCCATTACGCCTCATCAGGTCAGTAAGCGGTGATGGACACAGTGTAAACCGAGGCAGTCTATCCCTGACCTGCTCAGGGCTGTAGAACGCTCAGCACTGCATATCAAACGCACTCAGAGTGTTTGGGGCGCCTCTTGTTTTGGCTGGCATGTTCACTGGAAGGAGAGGCGTCCCTTTTACGGATGGTTTCCAGAAAGCAGGTTTGGGGATGTGCGTAGCTGAGGAAAGGAACGTGAGTGGGGAGCGGGAGATTGGAACTTTTTACCAGGCCATAGAAGTTTTTGGGGGGAGGGGAGGGGAGGGGAGGGGAAGGGGGGGTAGTTTCTCTGCATTTTTCCCCATTTTGCTGCAGTGTGTGTGACGTCCTGGGACAGTGCTGGTGGAGAAGCCCCTGAAGAGCTTGAGGGACAGGGCGGGGTGCTGAGAGCGGGTCCACAGAGTCCCGGGAAGCTATTCTAGGGAACAGGCCCACTGAATTATACATGCGGCCCAGGCTCCATCAACAAGGCGCACACAGGCTCCAGCCGTAAGGGAGGAGCAGACGGATCAGCCCCTCGGGCCTCTGGGGGGGCTGGGGGGGGGGGGGCACTCCTCGCAAAAGCCCAGGCGTTTTGCTCTGTGGCACGTACGCCCCCTCCGCCGCGACCCCGTTTTAATCGACTCTGTGAATTCCTCCCCCAGAGCATCGCCCCGATCCATTACTGAACGGGTGGAGGTGAGAGAGATGATCCTGTTGCAGAAAATGATCTGACTTGTCCCTCGACACTGTGGTCACTTCACGGCTCAGCACAGTCCTGTCGTGGTCACTTTGCTTGGTCTATAGAGCTTCGTCAAAGGCTTTAGATTTTCAGGTTGAGTATTAAATACACAAGCATTCAAATAATATATATATAAAGGTAACCATTAGGTTGGAAACACTAACATAAAGTGTCTTAATAGGGCGTTGGGCCACCACGAGCCAGCACCCAGAACAGCATCAGTGCACCTTGGCATAGATTCTACAACTCTGGAACTCTATTGGAGGGATGCGACATCATTCTTCCACAAGAAATTCCATCATTTGGTGGTTTGTTGATGGTGGTGGAAAACCGTCTCAGGTGCCGAATCCAGAATGTCCCATAAGTGTTCATTTGGGTTGAGATCTGGTGACTGAGATGGCCATGGCATATGGTTTACATCGTTTTCATGCTCATCAAACCATTCAGTGACCACTCGTGCCCTGTGGATAGAGACATTGTCATCCTGGAAGAGACCACTCCCATCAGGATAGAAATACTTCACCACAGGATGAAGGAGATCACTCAGAATGGCTTTGTATTTATTGGCATTTACCTTGCCTTCTAAGGGGTTGAGTGGACCTAAACCATGCCAGGGAATTGCACCCCACACCATTACGGAGCTGCCAGAACCCTTCATTTACTCAAGTGTTTCTTATATTTTGGTACCTACCTGTATATCACATAGTGTGTCATTCCTGGTCATTTCATGTGTTGATCAAAATAAATCTGGGGAATGCGTTTGAAATGTACTTGGATCAGTTATTTGTCTAGGTTTCAATTGATAGGGCACTTTGTATTTCTGAACTGGCACTCTCCTGGATTCATTTCACAAAATAAGATGCGCTTAGAGAGAGACAAGGGGGGTCCATGCGTTGAGCTTGTCTTGAGATCAGAGCAAATACAAAGCGGTGAATGCAGATGTAAAATACACAGCGTGCGGCGCTGGGTTTGTGGGGACGCTCCGTGTCGCTTCTGCTGGCTCCGTCTGAAAGCCCCTGACGTGGGCCGTCTGCTTGCGCAAACATTCCGCGAATGGGCTGGGATGTTATTGGCGTGGAGACTGGCTTTACAGCACTTCAGAGATTAAATTAAACACCTGTTTTACATTTTCAGCTAAATTAACATTGGCAGCCTGAGTTTTTGGGAGATGGGGTCTTTAAAAAAAAAAAAAAAAAAGTCCCACTGTAGCAGGAGGCAGTTGAATGGTGGTGGAAGTGGTGGTGGTAGTTTTTCTTCTTTTTTGTTTTCTCTGATAAACTCAATTTTATTCAAATCATCCTGAAACATTTTTTTGGAGCCATTGAATTTTGATCCACTGAATCAGTTCTATGTGTTTTTTTAATGTATAAATATATCGAAACAGCTATTGGCTGTTACAGATGTACTTGGTAGGCGCTCACAACGACTGCAGGCTGGGCCCTTGGGCCCAGGCATTGCAGGTTTTAGTCTAGGCTGTGTTGGTACTGACTATAACCAGATAACCAGGGGTCTTCAGTGGCAGGACATGATTGACTTTATCTCAGGTGGGTAGGTAGGGTAAAGGCAGGCTCAGGGTTCCTCAGATCTCCACTCAGTTACTACCAATGGCGCGCCATGGCACCCACAAGCTATCAGTTGCAATTGGTTGAAAGATACTCTCCTCCAATCCGCACTAGTTCTCCTGTAGTACTGCGTGGACTGTGTGATTGAGTGTAAAATAGTCATCGACTCGCACACGTCGTCGGAGCGCACCAACTTCAGCTGCAGCAGGGGTGTAGACTGACAGGCCCCAACCGGTTATCCCAAATTGGGGATTAAAAAAAAGTGGGGAAAGATTTTTTCAAATGAAAGACAAAGGATTGAAACAGCTCCTCTTTAATAAGTCTGTAAGCACAGTTTGTGATGGTGAATATTTAAATGTGAAGAATATTTTTTTAATCAAAATGCTTTTTTGCAACTAACAGATTATCAAAGTAAATGGTGGCAAAACAATCTGTATGCAATGTAAGGGTGTAACCACACAGAGGCGTAGCGTGGGGGGTGCCACCGGTGCGGTTGCACCGGGCGCAAAATTCCGAGGGGCGCAAAATTTCAGAAGAAGACAAAAGTTAGGGCAGCGGTCCCCAACCTTTTTTGCACCACGGACCGGTTTCATGCACCGGGTGTAAAATTCTGAGGGGCGCAATTTTTTCCCCTCATGCACCCCCCCGGTCCACCGGTCTGTGGAAAAATGGTCTTGCATGAAACCGGTCCGTGGTGCAAAAAAGAGGTTGGGGACCGCTGCCCTAACTGGTGGAAGGGAGTGCTAACGGTTCACGGATTACCGTTACGTGCCTCGCCCCGGGTGCTGGCAACCCACGCTACGCCACTGTAACCACATATTACATATTGGGGGGGGGGCATAATGAAAGGGAATTCTTTATATCTGCAAATTATTGGGTGGACAGATATAACTGTTTTGAATATTGGGGGAATATTCCTTACGCCTATGATGCAATTTGTAGAAGTCCCACTGTAGCAGGAGGCAGTTGAATGGTGGTGGAAGTGGTGGTGGTAGTTTTTCTTCTTTTTTGTTTTCTCTGATAAACTCAATTTTATTCAAATCATCCTGAAACATTTTTTGGAGCCATTGAATTTTGATCCACTGAATCAGTTCTATGTGTTTTTTTAATGTATAAATATATCGAAACAGCTATTGGCTGTTACAGATGTACTTGGTAGGCGCTCACAACGACTGCAGGCTGGGCCCTTGCATGAAACCGGTCCGTGGTGCAAAAAAGAGGTTGGGGACCGCTGCCCTAACTGGTGGAAGGGAGTGCTAACGGTTCACGGATTACCGTTACGTGCCTCGCCCCGGGTGCTGGCAACCCACGCTACGCCACTGTAACCACATATTACATATTGGGGGGGGCATAATGAAAGGGAATTCTTTATATCTGCAAATTATTGGGTGGACAGATATAACTGTTTTGAATATTGGGGGAATATTCCTTACGCCTATGATGCAATTTGTAGAAGTGTGGTTGTCTGCCCCAGGCAACTGATCCAGAATCAGTTTAACCACCCTTGATCTTATTCTCAAACCTTTTGTATAAAAGGCCAATACTGATGATCCTGGATCAGTGTTTGTGCGTGGAATCGATCTACACTACTTCCTTTCACGCCTTTTCCCGACCTTGTTTCTGTTGTTGTCCCAGGCCACGCCCTGGCCACGTGGAACATATTGTTTTTTAAACCTTTTTCAAATTCAGTATTGACTGAGGTTGCCTTGCCCTCGATGTTGTTTTTAATGATCGTGAACGAGGACCTAGACATATCTGCTGAGCCAGGTTTTTAATTAAGTAAGATGTTGGTAATACCGATCAATGCCAGTGATGGATTGAGGCGGCACGCGTCGGGTAACGGACGAGCAGGTCTGTCGGCCGGTCAGCGCAGGTGCGGCTTCTCGCGCTCACTCTCTCCGGTCGCGCGCTGCAAGCGGCACTATATCAAAGCCTTATCTTCCGCACACGCCCCTCCCTCACTGTACGCAGCGCCGCGACATTAAAAGATGAGATCGTCTCGCAGACCGGGAGATTGAGGTGTCTCGGTCTCTACTGCACGGCACGGCCGCTCAAAGGGCAGATTCAGCCACCGATACAGGACGAATCCTCAAGAATAAAAATAGCACAAAACCTTTGAAAGAAAAAAAAGGACACTAACTGTGATTTGTGGTTTTGTCATTAAGGGTTATATCAATACGGTAGAGGGCAATACGCTCGGAATGCTGAACTTTGGAGGGTTCGTCGCCAGACTACAAACACATTGCTTCACAATTTGTATTCGGTATTGTGTTACACTGGAATTAAAATGTCTCATTCAGAAGACTGACGCTCATATTATGGATAAGTACACACTGAAAGATAGGATTCTGAAACAATATTTGTGTATTTACGTTTTTGTGGGGGGTGGGCAATAAGTTTCTCTGCACATAGTTTTGAGTAAAAGTTCATCCTAAATTGAAAAAAATATTTTAAATGTTTTTAATAAAATGAGACACAAGGATGCACTGAGCCATGTAAATACTCCACTCCATTATGATGGGCACTTACAAAATAACCAGGAGCAATGAGGTTACTGATAGGTACTCACTAGCCAATCAGAGGTCATTAAAAGAGAACGCCCATACTTACATTAGACCAACAAAGCCTTCAATCATATTCATCTAGGCCTAATGTTAGCATTATGTGTTTGCACAAAGTCATCCTCAGCAGGCAGAGAGTTACAGACCTGTTTTGTGACTGGTTAATTATTCTATGTGGGCCAAAGATGGGGTGTGCTGGTAAATGGGGCAAATAAGTGTATGAGGTGAAAATTCATTTAATTCTTACTTACAAAGAAACTGGATTAGAACTGTATTTTTGGCATTAGTAGTTGTTGGAAAAATATTTGTGTGAACAGATAATAACTTTCCATCAAGATATGTATCTTTGAGTTTGAATAATATTTTTCAAGAAGCCACTGCGGTAATCTTGTCCCCATTACTTGGGGACTGTTGTCAAATTTATTTCCAATTTAAATGACTTCACGACGTGAGGTGAAAACATTATGCCTTGCCTCAAAGCTGAGCAGGGGTGATAGCAATTGTTATTAAATTGGAAATGACTGTGCTGTGCCGGCTGCCTCCCAAAACACATAACTGTGTGTAATGTTCATTCTTGGCTCACATAATTTAGAATCGGGAATATATTTTGGGGAATTTTCCAAAAACATTTTCCAAACACACACACACACACACACACACACAAACACAACCACACGCACACCTGAGTTTAGCATTGGAACATTGATGGACAGGTCTATTAAAAGGCTCATTCTATGATTTGGTTCTCATGTTGAGTAACCTTTGCTTCTGACAGGTTCAGTAATGAGGTTTTCCGGCACAGGTTGCTGTTTCTGCCTGAGAATTTTCAATACAAAATGGTTCAGTTACCAGAGTCATGACAGTGGCTCCATACTGGGGCTCATCAGGCTTGGTGATAAAATATTACAGAAAGCTGAAACTACTGAAACGTTAACTCTGCTCCATACAGAGACGTGAATACCGTGACATATCTTAATGAATGGAGTATATGATGCTGTTGAGTCTCGCGTGTGCCATGCATACAGCCATTGAACCAAGTGAAAAGTGTGTTGTGTTCAATGTTTTTGTTAGACAATTCAACGACCTGTAAATGCAATCTCAAAATGTTATGGCTGACATAATCATCCAGGTGTTAAAGATTTGATTATTGTCCCTCAAACAAAGCACTAAAACACATACTTCAGCTCTAAAAAACATGGCTCTTAACATGGTTATGCTCTATTTACATACTTTATATACATTTCCTATGATGAGCCTGCACTGCCTTTTCTAGCAGTTTAAACTTATATAAACAACAATTTGTTTAATAATTTGATGATTTAAGGGTGGATTAGTGCAAGGGCGTAACCACATATTAAATATTGGGGGCAACATTTTTTATTTAATTTATTCGTTTATTTGTAAGGGACAAGCACAGAGAGCGTTGACAGCCGCAGAAGCAGTGCCTGATGCATTGTACATGTATATATAGCCGAAGCTAATTTCCAACACCAGTCCCTTGATAGGCATTACAGTTTAAAATCAGTGCGTACAATGACCGAAAACAACAACAGCAACAACAACCATACATGACACGACAAAAACAAACAAACAAACCAAAAAAAAACCACTTTTGAACATGAGCTCAAATACATTAATGATTAGTTGGTGTCATGATTACAATTTTGGCCAAATTTTAGCCAGGACTTGATTGTTGTGGAAAACATTTTCAAATATTGGATTTGTTTTGAACTGCCAGGTAGAGAATTCCAGAGTTTTCGCAAAGGAAGTCCTGCAATGTCTGATTCTACAGTTTCCTTCCGATATGCTTCGGGTGTTAGTGGCAGTATAGTGAAGTCTAGCTATGAATTTATTGAAAATGATTATGAATCATAATTTGTATTGAAAGGGAGAGTTTTATATCTACAAATTGTTCTTGGGGGGGACAGATATGACTGTTTTGAATATTGGGGGTGGACATGTCCCCCTCCTGTTCCCCCCACTTGTTAAGCCTATGGCAGGTTGGAGCATCAGATGATGGGTGGCCATCCAGGTCGAGATGTCCATCAGGCGAGCAGAGATATGATCTGTAAAATGGCTATTGGAGGGAAAAAAAGACATAAACATTTGGGTGCGACCGGCATAGTGGTAAGAGAGACCATGTGAAGAGATAACCTTACTGAGTGATTTAGTATAAATAGAGAAAAGGGGGGGGGCAAGGATCGAGCCTTGAGGGACACCGGCCAAGAGTGTGTGGGGAGGGAGGGGGTTGAGGTGAAGGAGTTGCAAATGTCACATCAAAGAAGGACACAAAGTCAGATGTGGTGAGAGAGGAAGTGGGGGGAGAGGGGGCAGGGTGAGGAGAGAGGAAAGGGTTGAAAATAGTTTGCGTGGCAGCAGATTGAATCTTCGTGTGGAAAAAGGCAGATTTAGCAGAGGGCAGCTTAGCAGAGAGAAGGAGACCAGGAGGGTGTGGAAATAGGCTACGTAGGTCTATTGGGGCTTTAGATTTCCCCCATTTCCTTTCAGCTACAAGGAGTTTAGCTCAGTCTACACGAATGCAGTCAGTAAGCCAGTGACTGTGAGGGGACAGACGGGCAGGCTTGGCGGAGATAGGGCAGGGTGAATCGGAGAGAGAGGAGAGTAGAGTGGAGGGTTTCTCCTCGACAGACTGTAGAGGGAAGGATTCGGCAGACGGTAGGTCAGAGAGGACAGAGGAGGGCAGTAGCAGTGGGAGAGAGGGAGCAGTGGACAGAGGCTGTAGGGGTGGGTGTGGAGGGTTTGGGTACAGAGGTGAGGGGGAGAGAGAAGGACAGAACAGGATGATCAGAGACATGGAGAGGTGTCACGGTGAGGTTGGGAGCAGAAGAGCTGGTTGCCGGCCTTGTGTGTGGGTGGAGACGGCGCCATGGTGAAGTCGAAGGACTGGAGGAGGGGGAAGAAGGCGGAGGACTGTGAAGCGTTGGACATTGAAATCGCATTGAAGTGTCTCCCTCGGGGGAAGGAACTGAGTAGGGCATCACCTATGAAGCATCACCTATGAAGCTCCCCAGAGGGCCTTGGTTGGTTCCCCTGTGGGTCCTGTATAGACACTTGTGTTGAAATAGCACAGCATAGTCATGCTGGTAATTTATCCTGAAGACACAACAAAAACCTGCCGTCTTAAACGTCACATCACAGTGTGGAGCAATGACGTGAAGCCTGCCTGAAACTGACAACAACAACAACAAAAACATTCTGGGATGCCGTAATTATCTGGGTCACATGGTCACATGATGCGCAAGCTAGTAAAGAGCCCCCGCCCCCGCCCCCTGGCTTTCCCTTGGCACCTGGTCTGAATCTCCAGCAGTTTGTCGATATTAACCAGCACGCCCCCTTTCCCCTCTCGCTCCGTGTCAGAGTGGTTTGAGGAATGGATCTTCTGTCGGTGCTAAATCAAGGATGCCGCACGTTGACTGTCTCTAAAACGCCTCTAAACGTCGAAGGCAGATGCGGAGGGGAGGCACGTGAGACCCAGCCGGGCGGTGGACGGCTGGATCAGTGAAAATAAGCCAGTATTGCCAAAGCTTGTCTTCAAGAGTGCCTGCATCAGCTCCCAGGGCTGATTTCAGAGGGACAGTTAACAAGGGTGGAGGGGTGGGGGGGCGGTAGTTAGAAAGGTAGAACATGCCCGGAGTTCCATGTGCAGGCTATTCACATCCCCTGCTGTGTCCGCCTAATTTCATTAGGGATTTTATATAATCAAGTTACTGTAAAACTGACAGCGCTTCCACACCTGGTGCACCAGTTTGATGCCAATTATCAGAAGCTCAGCAATATGCCACTCGTCTGTCAGGCACAAAATGAGTTCTACTTCAGCACTGGCCATGAGCTTGAATGCTGGATTTATAAGGAGAAAAATTTTTATGTTATTATTATTATTTTTTTACATTTTATTTGTTTCAGATTTTTTCAGTTTTTCTCCCAATTTAGTAGCCAATTACACCCTCTATTTATTTAGATTTACCCTCCCCACACGGGTCCGCTGCTCATCTCTACGAGGCAAGCTAATTCTCTGTGGGCAGCGAACTCTGCTTCCTTCGAGATGGAATTTGCCCACCCACGTCCTGGAGACTCCTTACGTGCTTTGCGAGCCGGCCACCCTCCCCCATCCCCCTGGGACGGACAGCCAAATTCCGCCCCAATCGGGGCTGACGACCAGGGCCAGTCTGGTAGAGACGTGGGTTTCGAACCGCATCCCTGACAGGCAGCGCACACCACATCGGACCAGCCAAAATGTGGTGCATTAGACCAATATGCTATCCGCCACCCCCTAGTTTTTTTGAAGGAACTTCAGGTAACTGCCCAAATAAAGGAAACACTTGAGTAAATGAAGGGTTCTGGCAGTTCTGCTATGATGTGGGGTACATTTTCCTGGCATGGTTTAGGTCCATTCAACCCTTTAGAGCACCCAATTGAACACTTATGGGAGATTCTGGAGCGGCGCCTGAGACAGTGTTTTCCACCCCCATCAACAAAATACAAAATGATGGAATTTATCATGTACAAATGGTGTTGCATCCCTCCAATAGAGTTTCAGGCACTTGTAGAATCTATGCCAAGGTGCACTGAAGCTGTTCTGGCAGCTCGTGGTAGCCCTACGCCCTGACACTTTATTTGACAGTTTCCTTTATTTTGGCAGTTACCAGGAAGTCTGATTTTTACAACCCCACATTTATTCGGTAAAGCCAAAAACACAAGAAAAATCTGTAAGGAAAATCACAATTAAAGGAGAAAACCTGAACTACAGAAACCTGAACACCCTGCCATTGATAATTGATTGTTTCAGGCAGGTTGGTTTGTAGGACTGAAGATAGAAGGTAATTTTGGCTGATGTAAAACGCATACTCAGTGCTCCTCTTATCACTCCCGGCTTTAGCCAAAGCGAAAAGTGGCTCTCTCCGCGGTACGGTATTTGAAAAATGTGTCAAGGGACCCCCCACTCCCCAGCAAGATCAACTACTCTGCAACTTTGCCAAACGGTTGAGTCAGTAAATGCTATTCTGCGAGGGGCTTTTTTTGTCGGTGGAAGTATTTTTAACTGGCTTGCGCCATGAATATTTCATGGGTGGCATCTGGTGCCTTGATATCGCTGTTAACTGCGTGTCACCTCCGCATGTTGGTGGGAAGCATAAATCACAGGTGACGTGGCTGAGGGCCCGGTGGCCTGACAGGAGATGCCGTCGATGTGAGACGCCGTCGATGTGTGAGACGGGTGTGGCGTTCCCTCAATCGCGAGCTGCTCTGTGGCACCGATTTCCTGCGTGACACCCAGGGATCCTTCAGCATGAGGAAAGGGGGGGAGGACATGCCTGCGTTTAATTAACGGTGAATTTGATTAGAGCGCTCCTGAGCGGGTCCCTCTTAGAGCAAGGGGTGCCACGGAAACCAGCTGAAGCCTGATAAGGAGCCAATCGGTCTCCTCTCCCGTCTCCATGTGATCCAGAAACTTTCCACAGTGCAATGTTTAAAAAGGACGAACAGAAACAAAAACAGACACGTGACTGGTGAGATGGAGGATGGAGGAAAGGCCCAGAAGTAGCGTTTCCATTGATTGTAGATCAAAAGACTGAGTTTAGGATAGTCAATAGTGCAGTGCCACGTCTGTTGAATTTTTGTAATTTTTTAAATTAAAAAAGTACTCATAGAACTTTTGAAAGGTTCAAATGAGAAATGAAACAATGAACCTGTCTGTGAGCCAACGTTCGTGCTTCCTCGGATCTGGGACCTGTCTGTAAGAGGGATAATGGGGGCCCAGGGGCCTAAAAGCTGGGGTGTGATCAATAGCAGTAAACTTGTGCCATGTTTCATAGAGGTGCTGCTTGGAGGCAGAAGTCCAGTGCTAGTTTAGCGTTGCATCTCAATTGCAGGCTGTAGATTTCACCTACTGCCAGCAACATTTCTGCCCCTGAACTCATTCCAGGTCGCAGGCCAATTAGCACTTTAATTATTTGCTCTATCAGGGCCTTTTTCGTTCACACTGCGAGGGAAAGCGCAGTGGTGCACTCTTGGTGAAGCAAACACAAGGGGGCTGATGTAACCATATCTATTGTTCACTTCAGAAGGAATGACAATTTTCCAATTTTAGCAAGTTATAGTAAGAGGATGCTGTTTCAGAAGCACAAGGGATTAATAAAGTGAACTACCTAAATTCGGTTAGCAGAACAAGAGGCCACAGGTGGAAATCAGTTAAAGGAAAATTCTGCACAGATATTAGGACATTTTCCCCCCTTTTTACAGTTGTCAATGCCTGGAACAGCTTGCCAGGTCAGGTAGTAGAGGCAGAAACACTTGGGCTGGCTACTGGATACACTTTAGATTAGCATTTGACAACCCCAGATGGGCTGAACGTATTATGTATTCTTACATTCTTATTTCATCTTATTGTGTTTTTACTTTTGTACATCTTGCCTACAATCATATCTTGTTTTCTGTTCTGCTATGCAATTTGGGCAGAAAGTGTTGTATGAACGGTGGCTTACAATTAAAGTGTACCATTATTATTATTCAATCTGGCTAATAGGACAGTAAAGCAAAGACTAGACACTTCATATTGTAATCAACAAACGATACTCTCCACTTCACAGAGATTTGACAAGTGCAATTACCGCTCACTGCTTTTGGTTCCAGTACCCGCTTGTCACTGCTTGGCTGTAGCCGAAGATCCGGTGATTCACCCATTCAAAATAATGTCAAAACAGCCTTTGTCTTTGTTATTTATGCAAAACAAGGATATAATCATAAAGCCTTCTGAATATATATACTGTGTATATGTATATATATATATATATTTATATAGTGACACTTGGAGGAGTTGAGGAGGAGTGGAGAGGGCTGCATCTCCTCTGGCTGCTGTCCTGGTTCCTCCCACAGCCTGGGAAACCTGCAGGACTTCAGATAGTAGCGGCCTCAGCTACAGACACAGCTGAGGTTGATTGGTAATCAGCTAAGCTGCTGCTCGTTGCCTTCGTCAGGCTCATTATAAAGGCACCATTTTCTGTGCCTTTAGAGAGAGGAGAATGTTGAGGCTAGCGGGGTACCTCTCCCAGTTGGTTTTCTTGGTTTAGTTTTTTGGAAGTTGTTTTGTTTGAGCTGCAAGTTTGGTATTGGTTTTGTTATTTCCGCACCTTGCACCAGAAGAATAAAACAGCCCTGGGCCAATCCACTACCTTTTTGTCTCCTTTCTGTCCACTCACCACCTGGCTCGGTGGCCACACCTGGCGCCATGCTACAATATATATATAATTATTTGCAACATTAATTTCCTTTTCTTTAGCTATTTTTGATTTCTATTGCCTCTTTTGCTCCATAGCCTCTGAAAAAATAAAAGAGGACACCACATCGATTTGTCAACGGGGTTGATTTCAGATCTATATATATATGAATAGCAATGAAAATGTAATGTTTAATCGATTACATGTTATGTACACAATATGGTTAGTTGAATAATTGTCTACATAATTTCATTTTCAATGATCTTAGTCTCCTTTATAGAGTGGCCCGTGACTACTCAGCCCTCACTCTTGTATTAGTCTTTGTCTCCTGTCATCTGGAGTGCTGGTCAAGTGCCGTTTTCTTTTTACTAGGATCCTTTTCATTTTTTAAATCACCAAATCTGATGGCACAGTTTGTCCCTCCTTCTTTCCCCAAAGCCTGAGGAAGGGGCCCCTCCAACTAGTCAAAATGTAGGCGAGACTCAACTTCCTAAACTATTCTGGAGCGGTGCCTGAGACAGCATTTTCCACCACCATCAACAAAGCACAAAATTATGGAATTTCTTGTGGAAGAATGGTGTTGCGTCTCTCCAATAGTTCCAGACACTTGTAGAATCTGTGCCAAAGTGTGTTGAAGCTATTTTGGCAGCCCGTGGCCCAACGCCCTACTGAAACACCACTTTATGTTGGTGTTCCCTTTATTTTGACAGTTACCTGTGGATGGTATACTAATGCTCTGTCAGTTAAACAGCCCATTGCAGTCGATTTTTATTTTTATTTTTTATTTATTTCTGATTTTCCCCCATTTTTCTCCCAATTTAGTAGCCAATTATACCCCTCTATTTTATTTTCAATTCCCCACCCTCACAGGTAGTGATGCCCGTCCTCCGGGAACGAGATTCGTATTCCTGGACCTATTTCCCGGCCTTCTTTCGAGACGGAGATCTTCCACGGACTCCATTAACCTTCTCCCTCGGGCGGACTCGTGCCGGCTCTCCTCCCCCTGGTGGAGGCGGACAGCCAAATGCCGCCTCGATCGGGCTGACGACCAGGGCCGGTCTGGTAGAAACACTGGTTTTCGATCCGCGTCTCCCTGACGGGCAGCGCACACCGCGTGGATGGTGCACTAGACCGCTGGGCCATCCGCCAGCCCTCCATTGCAGTCGTTTGATCAGGCAAAAGAAACTGAGCACAGCGAGAGTCCTGACTGACTGACTGTACTGTACTGCACATGCCAGCGCTGTCTGTAACAGACGA
The DNA here is from genome assembly GCA_029706075.1 of Aldrovandia affinis. Classification (NCBI taxonomy): domain Eukaryota; kingdom Metazoa; phylum Chordata; class Actinopteri; order Notacanthiformes; family Halosauridae; genus Aldrovandia; species Aldrovandia affinis. The sequence goes on along the minus strand of JAINUG010000122.1, from coordinate 1,731,076 downwards.
AACGTTCCAGCGCACGGTCGCAGAGAGAGGTGTAAATTATATTTATGTGTACTAAGCACAACTGACTCTGGTTAGAATCTTCACAGCTACAGATGCTAGGGGCAAGTCTTTTTTTATTGCACCACTGAGATGCGTTTGTGAATAATTCTTTCCGAGTTTTATCATAACGAAGCAAAAAGTGACACGTCTGTGAAGATATTTCTCCATGGGGTGCCTGCTTATTGCTGCAGTGCCAAGATAAAAAGAGAAGATGTTGGGTTTTTTCAGTGCTGGTTTTATGGCCTCACAATTATTCAGTCATTTGACCTGCAGCTGAAAAACCCTTGTGTAGGTGATTACATTCTGACAGATGATATTCTCTCACTTTTACTCTTTCAGGAAGTGTTAGCAATGATGATCTCCATGTTCCCCCTGTGCACAATCCCTCGAATCAGAGATGACCCATGACCCACATTCTGACCCAGGTTCTTTGTTGGAGGACCTCACTCAGAAAGCTCTCCTCCATTCAGTTTTAATACAGGAGCCACGTATGTTGCAGATTGTTCTTGTACAATGAACAGGGGAATGGCAAATCAATTATTGTGGATATTTATTTTATCTATTTGCAGAATGGCACAGCTCCCACTTCACTTGTAGGGAAAAAAGTATGTTTGAAATGTCTTTATTAGCTGAAATCTATGCACATGGTTTGGCACAAGGGAGAAATGAATGAGGGGGGAGTATGAAAGACATATGGGAGAACAGGGCAGTTGTATCCTTCGACAGAGGTGTCTGTGATGCTAACACGTGTTTTGGTTGTGGTCTGTCTGTCTGTGTGTCTGTCTGTTAGGTCCAGGAGTGGCTGTGCCTAAACTGCCAGATGCAGAGAGCCTTAGGAATGGACATGACGACTCCACGCTCCAAGAGTCAGCAGCAGATCCATTCTCCTTCTCACCAAGCCAAACCGGTCCCCCAGCCCCAACCCAAACCTCAGGTCCAGCCACAACCCCAGCCCAAAGTCCAGCCTCAGTCTCAGCCAAAATCCCAACCCCAGCAACCAGCCTATCAGCAGCCCCAACAACCAGCCTATCAACAGCCCCAACAACCACCCTACCAACAGCCCCAACAACCACCCTATCAACAGCCCCAACAACCACCCTATCAACAACCCCAGCCCAAGCCTCAGCCCAAGCCCCTGGCCCAATCACAGGGCTACCCCTCGGCCCAATCACAGGCCTACCCCCAAGCCAATCACAGGCCTACCCCCCGAGCCAATCACAGGCCTACCCCTGAGCCAATCACAGGCCTACCCCCAATCCCAGCCTTCCCCGGTCCTACACAGACACACTGGGCCATCTCCTGCCTCTCAGCCAGGGCCACAAGGTGGGCCGACGCCTCAGCAGATGAGGTCCGACCCCCAAGCCCACCGGGGATTGCCCAGTCATGCCCAGGCCCAGGCCCCAGGTAGGCAGGAGCCCATGGGCAGGAGCCCACAGCTTGGGATGGGGGGACCCATCCAGGGCTTGGCCAAGGCGCCCTCTCAACCTGACCTGTCCCGCTCCTCACCCATACATCAGCCGGGCCGGCAGGCCCAGATCCGCAGCGCCGGGAGTTCTCCCGCCAGGCAGCCGGCCCCGCCCAAGGAGCAGCCGCAGGATGGCCTGACTGGGAAACTGTTTGGCTTCGGGGCATCCCTCTTAAACCAGGCCAGCACCCTCATGTCGGTGGACCCCACACAGGGCACGCAGGCCCCTGCCCGGGTGGCCCAGAAAGTAGTTTTCAGTGATGCCAGCTCCTCAGCCAACAAACCACAAGGCCCTGCGGCTGTCCCCGGGACCGTCCCAGGCAAGCAGGGGGGAGCCCCTTCCCACGTGGGACCACATGCCCCACCCCAGCAACACCCGGCTGCGCATCATCAGCCGGCGCCCCCACAGCAGCAGTCGCCACACAAACAGCAGCAGCAGCAGCAGCAGCAGCAGTCGCCACACAAACAGCAGCAGCAGCATCATCAGCCGGCGCCCCAGCAGCAACAGCACCCCACGCATCATCAGCCTGCGCCCCCACAGCAACAGCACCCCACGCATCATCAGCCTGCGCCCCCACAGCAACAGCAGCAGCAGCAGTCGCCACACAAACAGCAGCAGCATCATCAGCCGGCCAGGCAAGAACCCGCTCCCAAGCCCAAGGAGCTTGAGAAGCCCAAGGCCAACTGCCCGCTGTGCAAAACGGAGCTGAACATCGGCAGCGCGCAGCAGCCGCCCAACTACAACTCCTGCACGCAATGCGGCACGCAGGTGTGCAACCTGTGCGGATTCAACCCCACGCCCCACCTGCTGGAGGTAAGAGCGCTCGTTTATTTCCGTCCTCTCGGCCGTCGGCCTGACTCGTTCTCTCGCAGTCAAGAGCGGCCGATTCATTTCTGTATTCCCGCTGCCCTTGACCCGCCGAAACAGTGGCGACGGTTCTGTTTCCATTAAGCACGCGCAATTTATTATTATTATTTCTCGCAGCGATTGAACTCGACGCAGGCTTGTCAGGTGGCGGGCTGCGATGTGAAGAAATTCCACCGCGCAACTCATTCTTTTTTTCAATTGACGAAAACCACTTAGTTTTCGTTTTACTGCTGCCTCGAGAGGCCTTGGTCAAACGCTTCAATGATGTGCCATTACCTTAGATGAAACTGTTACAACCCAGAAAACACAAAACATTTCAATTTGAATGAGACATTTCAATTTATGTTCCAACAGAGCTCGTTCCCATAAACTGATGAAAAAAATGGCTCTCTCAAACCAAGGACATTCAGTATGTAAACTCGGAAATAAAATACGGAAATAAAAGGCAGACAATACCTTTTTTCCCTCGCTGTCCTTTTCAGAAGATAGAGATGCAGGCCTGGAAAAACGTTGTGTATATTAATGAACTCAAAAACGAAGCTGTGTGGAGCAGCAGCGGTAAAGAAGTAAACATAAGAGACTGACTGACAGCTCCAGGGGAGATGAGGCTGACCCGTGCGACATATTTTCGGGGTGTGTGTGCAATACCGCCCAAGCATCAAATGTGTGTCAGTAGTGTGAGTGATGTCACTATGATGTTGAAAAAATGTCTGGAAAATGTCTCTGAAAAGCCTAGAATTATTCAACAGATTCAAAAATGCATGTGTGTGTGTGTGTGTTAATGCGTGTGTGTGTTAATGCTAGTGTGTGTGTGTGTGGGGGTGTTAATACGTGTTTGTGTGTGTTAATGCATGTGTGCGTGTGTGTGTGTGTGTTAATGCATGTGTGTGGGTGTGTGTGTTAATGCTAGTGTGTGTGTGTGTGTGGGGTGTTAATACATAGGTGTGTGTGTTAATGCGTGTGTGTGTGTGTGTGTGTGTGGCTGAGCTGGCAGAGTCTGGGTAGAGGGAGATAAGAGTCTGAGCTCAGCCCATACTCTGCAATGTTCCCGTCATGCTGAGGTAAAAATAACCAACACAGGCATCTAATGGGATCTCGCCCGGAGAAAGGGAACAGGCGAGGAAGAAGAAGGCCCGCATTTGAGGCACTGCATCACTTCAGCGCAAACCTCATTCACTTTAGCTCTCTGCTAATTGCGCCTGTTACTTTGATGTGACATGTGACTAACTGGAAACAGTGATGTGTAGCTGGTATCATAAAGGAAGACCAAATAAATAAAAAAATATGTATTTTTTTTTATCTCTCTCAGAATTTGAAAAGAATCTTCTCTAAGAACTGGGTTATTATTAATTTGCATATTAGATGTGCCAGTTTCCAAGGCGACTTACAGTTCTTACACTCGGCTGCACAGCTGATTGTTTATAGGCCGAAGAGCAGCCCTTTGCTGAAGCGCATGACAGCTGCGTTCCCCGACCTGCGGGCGTGGAGGGGGTTAGGGTGGGGCCGGAGGGTTGTGTCATTATACGTTTTAAAACATCACCCCCCCACCCCCACAGCCACCCACCTTCCGCGACGTGTGCATGTGTGCTGTGCCAATCCCCCCCGCCCCCTTAGTTCCAGGTCAGAAATCAGAGAGCGATTTAATTGGCCTTGCGGTACTAATTAGATTAGCGAGCCTCTCTCCCCAATTTCCCAATGAATGAATATGTTTGCCGCTGATTGATCAGCCTTTCAGGGAGATTGCGTGCAGGAATAAATCCTTGTTGTGGTGTGCTGAGTAACGCCAGGCCCAGTGGGCACACACCCCTGTCACAGCAGCCCCCTGCTTGACTGCAGCCCGGCTTTGATTGAGCTGCCAATCTTTATATACAGCGCAAAAACTCACAGCGTAAGTGGTCCACTGCCCTGCGCCAAGGCAGGGAGTCACAGCTTTGTGCGTGCTGTTCGTCTATCGTGTATTAACGACTCATTAAAAAAAAGCCTATGGAGTTTTTTTCCTCTCAATGCACTCAGAGAGGTAGCAAGAGCATTGTTACAATGTAAAAAAAACAAAAAACATCAGATGCATTGCGTTAAGTGTTTACAGCCAAAGGCTAATTTCCAACACCTGTCCCCGATAAACCACTGGGAAAAAAAGTACGCATCAAAAAATAAAAAGAACAAAAACAAAACACATGCATGAACACGTTAGAAAAAGTACATCCACTCAATACAGGAAAATAGCAATTCATAAAACAACAAAACACAAGCAACTGTAAATTGCATAATGGGAGCAACCGTATCTATTTATAAGAAAGTACAACTCCCGTTGTACAACGCTCGATTGAAGAACGTGTGTTTGGAGATGTGAGCGGAGGAGATGCTGCTCACGCTCCGTTCACCCGTAGGCTACCTCACACTAAATCCGAATTAGGACGCGATAAATACGGCGTGCTTCGTTTTTTGTGCAGCGTTGGCCTTGAAACAAGTGTGAAAATTTCACCGTGATGCCGCCGTATTCCTCTCCTTCTCCTGCTAGTCCCCGGGGGGGGGCTATTGGCCCTGAACAGCAGCTGCTGGGAACGTAATGCATTCCTCCTCCATAAGTGCACCCACAACAAGAGTGCTGGGATAGCTTTATGGCCCATTATCTGAAAGAGATGAGTCTCAGCTCCTGGGTGTTTTGGTGAAACGAGTTATGCTCGAAGCTCTTAAATTTGTGACCCTGGTTAATATGCTTCGGGAAGCGGTGGTGTGGTGGAGCTGGCGCGGCCGGGAGAAATAAGTGAAATTAGAGAAGTAGAGGTGAGAGGTAGTTTTTATATGTCGTGTACAAGTTCGTATACTCCTACATACGTGGTTCCTGTTGAGGTAGTAGCTGCATAACAATTTATCAGACAGGGATTGATGGTCCTCTTCCACTCTCAAGTAAGAATGTTAACATCATTGTTTCACATTTAGCGGAAAGCAAGGAATGTTTGAGAAAGAGAAAGAACGAATGAAAGAAATAAAGAAATTTCCCACACAGGGATGAGTAGTCTTATTCTGTCCTGCTCTACTCTAAAATAAAGAATACTAACATCATCGTTTCAAATGTTGGGGAAGCAAAGAATTCACGAGAAAGAGAGAGAAAGAAAGAAAGAGAAAAAGAGAGAAAGATGAAAAGAGCAGCTATGTCTTGTTGTTTCTCAGCGAGCAAAGTGAATAGTGGAAGGAACGTTGTTTCTGTACAGTCAACCCAAATGTCATTTGTGATGGTGTGTGGGCCAGTTTGGCTGTATCATGCAGTGTGATCTTGCCATGTGTGGATGGGGCGTAAAATGATGCATTTTGGCTAGTGCAGGGTGGTGCGTGTTTTGGAAAGCTCGCTAAAGTGACGGCGCCTGACCTTTTGGAGCTTGAAAGAGTCTTTGCCCATCGCTGCTGACAATCAAAATGGTGGCATTCAAGACAATGTCTCATTACGTTGTTATTTTTTTTTGCAATCAAATTTCAGGCAAAGTGTGATTATGCAAATTGAGCCAAAATAAACACTGGCAGTAATGGAAGCCCTTCATTAAGCCTGTGTTTTTTGAAGGAATTGTTAGCCGCACTGTCGAGCCAGCTGCTCAAGTGATATTGAAATTGCAGTGAGGATATTGTGCTGTAATTTGTCAGCCAAATATAGCTGTTCTACGGCGTGCATCCGATGTGACAAATGAGCTTTGTAGGGCATTGGGAGTGTGCACAACTTCCTGAATAATACCTCTCTGCTTGGGTGCCTTTAAAAAGTATCCTGCATCAATCTCTGTTGTCTTGGCCGGCCGTTCTGCTCCCCCCCGGTTGTTTAAAATTCCGCTCTCACTCCTGCATCATGTAGATTATGACAGCGTGCTGGGGTTTCAAATTTTTCAGTTCCAACTCGTCGAGGCTGCTTGAAGTGTGTCTCTTTGCGGGCGATGCAGCCCACGCAGCTGTTTGGTGGCGTTTTCCATTCTAGCATCCCTTTGGTTTTCTGCTTGTAACGCATCATCTTAACCCTCCTATGGTCCTCGGGTCAATCTGACCCGTTTTAAAATTTCAACATCAAGGAAAAGTATGTTAAAATATTGTTTTTTCTATGAAACTTCTTCTGCTTGGCTCATTTACTGTACTAAACATGTGATATAACGACTTTAGAATGGTTGAACATGAGCCGGGTCAAATTGACCCGAATGCCCTGGGTGTGACTAAAAGACGAAGACCATAGGAAGGTCCACACCTTACCCCCACCCCCACCCATAGTCCTAGTCCTCCTACACTGGAACATGGTGTGTGCCCTACTACCCATTCAATAGTTTTTGCTCTTAGCTGTGAATGCATGCTTCACGTCCTGTGCTTACTGAGAACGTACGTTCCCACGTGCCAACAGCTCTCAGCAGTTACTTCTGTTTAATGCACCACACTGCAGAATGTCTGCAGCTTCTTTCTCATTAACGTTTAAAAAAAAAAAATATATATATATATATATTTTTTTTTCTATTCATGCTTTTTTAAAACATAAAAGTCTTTGTTGTTTTTTTTAAATAGGCCTTGTGGGATTTTTCAGGAGAGGAATTACTGTGTATGCACAGAGACAGCCTATCAGCAGATGCCCGGCGAGTACAGTACAAAGCGATTAGACCGATTCTGCAGTGACAAAAAAATAAAATCCGAGCCAATCTCCTGTCTCTCCTCGGCAGCGGAGCGGAGAGCTGTGACGGCTCACGGCGGAGGGCGAAGAAAGGCGGAGGGAGAGAAAAGGACTGAGGAGGAAGGCTAGAAAACAGAGTGAAGAAAGGCACAGAGAGAAAAAGACTAGTTAGAGTAGGAAGGATGGAAACACAGTGTGCTTTTTGCATTGTTCTGTACATTTCAAACGGGGGGATAATTAGTTCTTGAGATGTTGAAGGAGGATATCGACATAAATGTGTGCACCATACATGCCAGCACAACACGTAAAAATAGTCAAATGCTAAGCACAATATCTACCTCTACCATTGCAAATAATTTCAGGGAGGGTAGTACTGTATTGTAGCGAAAGGGAGAGTGGCTTGCTCTCCTGAAAAGTTACGTACGTCTTCTTTTTAGGTTTTTTTGTGCGTGCTGTTTTTGGAAACGCTGTGGACACTAGTAAATGTCACAGTAAGTTGCATGGTGAGACTACGGTGTGGTTTCTAGGCACAACCAGGAGTGTCTGTCGGTGATAGCCGGCTGAACCTTATTTTTTTTAAATAAATGTTTCTAATTTTATCTCATTTTCTCCCAATTTAGTAGCCAATTACACCCTCTATTTTTCATGTCAATCCCCCCTCGTATTGTGAGTTCGCTGCCGTAGCCCTGTGACCGGTAATGACAAAGGCAAAAGTATTGTCTCCTCCGAGACGGCACTCGCCAGGCTGTCGACCTTAACTCTGGGACTACAGAGCCACTCCTGTACGCAGCAAACTTCCTGTCGGCTTCCCTGCCCCCTCCCTGGGGCCGACAGCCAATTGCCGCCCCCCGGTGGCACTTCCGGCAAGAGCCGACTCTGGCGCGGCCGGTGTAATCAAACCCCGTTCGCAGTGGCTGAACCTTTAAAGAAAATTGGGGGGGGGGAAGCGTATGTTGCTGGAGAGACCTGGCTGAAGTGAGCCTGTGATGGCAGCGGAGGCGTGAGCTCCCAGGGCATGGCCATGGAGGAGTGTCCAGAGGAATGGCTGCATCTGGTAGAGGCTGCTGTGCCAGAACCAGTGGCAGTGCTGTGGTTCCTAGGGGGTGGGGGGGAATGCAGAAAGAGATAAGCAGCACTTGGCACAGGCTGTGAGAGAGAGAGAGATGCCGTTTGGCATCCCAAATCCTCCACACAGGGTTCACTGACCGAATGCCAAAGGGGATCGTTTGCCAGAGGGGTAAATGAAATGGGTAGCATGGCACGGCAAAGAGGGGTTAATGGAGAGAGGGGAGTGCCCTGGGGGGGGCTGCCGCAGCCATGTGTGGACTTAAGCGCGCTGCTTTAATTGCTTAATTAGCACTGTAAGCGAGAGGATGCTCGTTAAAGAGCTGACTGTAAGGCAGTCTGGCGAGGGGGGACTTGCGTCGGGGTGTCTTTGCACTGCTTACTTGCCGCTGATTGAAGACTCTTGAGGGGGCCCTTAGCCAGCACATCCTTAAAGCAAACATGGATATTCCTTCTTCTCGACCTTGATCCCCCGTGCAGCCGGCTCAGCCTTTCTCCTGCCCTATCGCCGGCTTGTTTATCCCTGCAGGGGAACTCCTGGGTTTCCTCTAATTAATTGCATTAACCTTTCTACGGCGGAAGGCTTTGCACTGCTGGGGATTTTCAGATGGCTTTTCTGTCTGTCTGTCTGTCTGTCTGTCTGTCTGTCTGTCTCTGTCTGTCAGTTAGTCACTTGCCAGCTCTGCATCCGATTGGCCCAGATGTGCTGCGGTTTCTGGTGGCCAATCACACAAGGGGAAACTTGCGTTGTCGTGATTCAAGGAAAGCGCGTTCATGAGGGCGCACCGGTGCCTGAGACGCATTCATTGTTCATTTCAGATTGACGCATTCATTGTCCGACACCTGGGAGACAAGTTTGTCCCCGGTGAAAGGTCCTCAGTAGCCTTTTCCCCTTTTTCTCAGTTGTCATGGCACCCACCTGTGGCAGCTTGGAGATGATTCTGCACAGTGCTGCTATGAAATTCATTTGCTGCAGAGAGTAATTTTATTTGTTGTGAAATATGATTATGTGTATGGAGGATGCATTTTCCTGTGGGGGGATTACATTATGAAAACTTCAGAATTTCAAGTGCTGTTTTCATTCCATCGTTAGTGGTTTGAAGTTTCAAAGTAAAGGTAGACTATTTTCCTGTAAGGAAGATGAAGCATTTGTCTAAATGAGTTTCTTCCCCCTTGCCAACACCATTAAAGGGTTTGCATTCAGATCACCTGGGTTTCGAATGGAAAAAGAGCTACAGTCAGTTTATCAGTCAACTCCTGGCCACAGTCTGTTCATGTGAGGGAGGGTTTCAGTCGGCATGGTAACCCCCGCATCATAGCGACTGCTCTGGTCAATAGCTGGCCTGCACTCAGCTGGTTTCTGAAGACCAATAAAAAATGTAAAAACTAGACCAACTAAAAATTCCAAAATGGTATCAGAGGTGGACGATGGCCCTTTTCTTTCCCCTATCTAAGTGTTTGTGAGTGTCAACGTAGAATGTGAAGCACAGTGCTTTCAAAAAAGATACAGAAGAAATCTTGAAATACGGCAACAAAATGTAATCAATTAATTTAAGTCTGTTCATCGATTAAAATTGCCCTTGGTCATGGAAAGACATAATTTATTCAGTCTGGGTGCTGTTTCGTTGGTCTGTACTGTATCAAATGTACTTCTGCTTCCCCTGTACTGTACAGCTAAGCTAAGCTAAAGAATCAGCAGGCACGCTCTGTACACGGTCTCAGCTTCGCACAGACAGAAGGTCATGAGTCCCGGCCAGGGAGAGGCCCAGTGAATCAGCTGATTTTTGAGCGTGATTCTATTTCTGTGCGTCCTCCTAGTTTAGCCCTTTACATTGGCTTACTGTACATCCACTCTCTTTGTATTTACTGGCGTTTACCTTGCTCTCTAAGGGGTTGAGTGGACCTAAACCATGTCATAAAAACGGCCCCCACATTATAACAGAGCTGCCGGAACCCTTCAAGTGTTTCCTTTATTTTGACAGTAACCTGTAGTTCATTAATATACTTTCCATGTTTTCACGTAACACACCGTGACCTACGACCTCAGCCGATGACCCCTATGGAATTGAATAATATCAATAACATACTACTGACACATCGATACCATTAATCTCCTAGGAACCGCAGCACTGGCAAAAAAAAAAAAATGTCTGAGCCAAAAAACATATCCGTGCATTATTTTTCATCAGAAAGCACGCTTTTTTTTGTCACAGTTTATTTATGTGGCAGTAAATCACCTTTATTCTTTTAGGGAAGTAGGCATTAGCTACAGATCACTAATCTGGGAGGCGGGGGAGCTGAGCCATTATTTTGTAAAGCCAAAGGGAAACGTGCCTCGTGTAAAGGCATCGTAAAGAACCGAGTCTCAGACACGCTCTGAAGACTGAGAACGTGTTGGGTTAGATACAGAAGGGACGGCCGCACGCACACACACACACACACACACACACACACAACACACACACACACACACACACACACACACAAAGAATTGCGGAGATAAAAAAGCTGGCTATCAATAATTCAGCATGTGATTAAAAATAGTCATAGATTAAAATATGCGAGGCAAAGACTTTACTCGTCTCTCTCAGATTTTTTGCAGATCTGATTTTGTCCGTCAGGGTTTTTCTCTGTGAGGCCAGGCCGAGACATATGGGTGGGTGTGCGCCTCTCCTCTGCCGTTTGAACACAGCGTCGCTAGCCTCAGCTCCATGCGGCCCAGCCATGCGTGCTGGCCCTGCAGGCAGTGTCAAAGTCCTTAGCCCTTTCCTGTCCCGAACAGCGAGACTGCTGCTTCAGCGCCAAGCCACAGGCAATAGTGCTTGCTGGAAAACATTGAGCCCCTGAGTTTCACCTTCTTTTGGTTGTTTTCTTTTTTTTTAAAGCACCATTTCATTTGGACCACACTAGAGCAGTTTTTCCTCCTGATTTGAATTGCTATGATTCTTTTTGGTCAAAGCCTAAATACGATGTCATGGATTTTTTTACTTTTTTTATACCTCGTATTCAAAAGAAATGTACAGAATCTGTGGTACGCATTGTCAGTCTTGGGGATTTAAACCACAGATTTCAGATAGCTTGATTGATCTTTCATGGTCCAAGCGACATCCAATGTTAACAGGGAGTGCTAGAACGGACTGTTCGCGGCCGTGATTGGCTGGCCCCGCATGGTAGTCAATATTCAGGTCACATGTTCGCATACCAACAGAATCTCCTGACTCTGCAGGAGAGCGAAAAGATAAAATCCAGTCCGTCTAACGAGAATACTGTACTTATGCACAGTGCCGATCGAATGACCCTCCATCCATATATTTTCCAGGCCCAACGGGGTCCAGCTTGATTCAGAATCTGCTGAGAAAGCACAGTATACCTCACATTCTTTTTTATGACCCCTTCCCCCATGATGAAAAGTGTCTCCCCCAGGAACACTAGGTGTATAGGGCTGACCCACCTGGGTCACAAGGTGTACTCAGTACTTTAATCCAGGGGGTTTTTACATAGAAAATGTTTTTTTATTTGTTTGTTTGTTTGTTTGTTTTTTTCCTGGAAATGGAAAGATAGGTTTTGTTTTTAAATGCAAGGGAGTGGAAGTGGCCATGTACCAAACAGACTGAGGCACAATGGATGAAGGGAGAAGAGAAAGAACTATGAAAAGAGAGAGAGGGAGAGAGGGAGCGATAAATCGTGGCTTTGTTGATGAAAAGAGAGGCTCTCGGGGTAATGGGCGGAGGGGTTGCCAGATCGGAGGATCCTCTGTCGTTCATCAAGGACACAATACAGTACTTTATTTTGCATTGACTTTACTTAATCACTGTCTTGGGCACAGATAGGCAACCCCAAATTGCGAAATTAACATCACACCCCTTTGTTGACTTTTGTTCTTGCGCAATCGATCTTGGAATGGCAGTGGGCAAGTCTCTAATAATATTTCTGCTGCCAAATCAATACTTCTTTATAGCTCCTATTTTTTAATCTACCATAGGTGAGTTTGAATCAATAGCATTGTAACATTAAACCAAGTCCCCTCTTATAGTTACCTCAAGGGCATTAATCTCTCTCTCTTTCTCTCTCTCTCTCTCTCTCTCTCTCTCTCTCTCTCTCTCTCTCTCTCTCTCTCTCTCTCTCTCTCTCTCTCTCTCTCTCTCTCTCTCTCTCTCTCTCTCTCTCTCTCTCTCCTGTACAGTAAACACCCCCCCACACACACATAAACACACACATTTTTAAACGTAATATAGTGCTCTTTAAAAAGGTATTGTCACAGTGCTCCACAGAGTGCACTGCATAGAAGACGTAGAAGAGCACATTAAAACAGATATTACAAGTGACAAAAAAAATGGATACAAAATTTGATTGATTAACACTTAAATAATTACCAAGTGTTTGCCTAGTCCTTAGTGAAATATGCATAAACACTAGCGGTGCACCGATATATCGGTGGACTATCGGTATCAGCCGATGTTTGCCTTTTTGACTGCAATCTGCTTATTGGCCGATACAATGACATTTACCGATGGCAGTGGCCGATAATTATCTGTCAGTTTGTTTTGCATCAATCTGATCTAAATGTTCTGTAGCATATGTGTAATGTTGGTTGCTATGTTGTATGTTACTAAACTGGAATACGGCCGAGCTCATTAGGACAGTTACCAATTTACCTGTCATGCGCAGGGTGTTGTTCCTTGTTTTGTTATACCCAGCAGCAGATGAGTAAAGTTCCCTTGTCTGTACTCCGGTCTGATTGTTCTTATTAAGTGGATACTACATGTTCAAACTTGAATGGAACGGCAGCATCTTTTATTTACAGGCTAAACTGACTGAAACCATGCCTACTTTACTCGTCTGACGATGCTGCGATTGACCAACTATTATTAGCATGATATGTTGAATAAATACTTTGATAACGATATTGAAACGATCGCGGAAAAAAGCTGAGTATATACAGATATTCAAATAACTTTATTTAATATTCAATGCTTGTACTGTATGTGCGTTAAATTTTCAAGCATAATTTCAAGTATAAAGTTTGCACTTTGCGTAAACAAATACAAAAATGTACCTGTATATGGCTGCCTTTTCGCGTCTGCATATGATTTATTGCTTGCCTTTGTCTCTCTTTTTTGCACCATACATTCTTCGTATTCCGTTTCGTGATAACTTCTCAAATGATGGAACAGATTAGACGCATTCCCGTCTGCCACTGGGACCGCTTTGTTACAGTAGGCTACTTGAAGAACACGTCTTATTTCTGGTCTTTAAGTAACCCCACGCAACTGACGTGCAGCCATTCTTCGGGACCAAACTCGGTTCGTATTCAATCTCGTTGTCACCTTTTGTCTGGGCCTACCCTAGTTAGTGGGTTTACTGATAACAAATTCACTCCATGCTTCACTAGCCCCAAGTGTGGCGCTTTTATGACGCTTTCCTGTGGCTTCACTACAGTGAAGTTGCGCTTCATATCAAAGGTGGCCGCGATTGGCTATGTTGTGTGTTGGTTGTGTTGCGGATGGAAAAAGGCTCAAATGAATTCAGGAATTATTCTCCTCCACGCAACAATGTTATAGCCTAACCGCAATCATTGACATTTGTACATTTTCCGCGGTTGATAATTGAAATTACGATAACGGTGTAAACTTCGGTTATCGCCCAGCTCTAATGCACGCAGTTCTCTTTGCTTTAAGACATGCTGTTGTTTTTGACACTGTCAAGCGAAGAAAATGTTGGCTGTGTGGACGCATTACATGGTGTAGGAGAAAGACAGCCTATTTGCTATTTGTAACAAATGCTCCAGTGAGATTTCAAGAGGAGGCAACTCTAGCAACGATTTTAATACATCAAATCTGATCAGCCATTTACAAGTAATTGACATGTAGCACAGCATAGGCGCCGATTTATGTTTCAAGTATTTGCTATCAAATCAATGTAAATTTGGCTCCGTGCATTATTTTCCCCGTTACAATAAAGCACAGTACAACAAGTATGTGAAATAATGTTACAATAAAGGCTGTTCCATACACTTTTTTTTTGCCAGGGCAAAAATAGGACACTAAATATAAATGATCGGTATCGGCCGATTGTGTCATTTGAATGATCGGTATCGGTCCAGAATTTTCATATCGGTGCATCCCTAATGAACACTGCTTGCTTGTGAAAAGATCCTCTGATGCCACAACTATAGTAAGAGTTTGTGTATGCCTTGGCCTTGGGAAAATAACAATGACAAAAAACATTAAGAATTAAGTCAATTACTCCTGTTAGGGTAATTGAGTTAACTACAAGGAGGGTGATGTCTCATCTGTACATTGGGCAATTAAGGTAACAGCGACAGACACTGATGTAACAGAAGCAAACCAATAGCGGTGCTGTCAGTTACTGAGTGCTGCGGACAGACTAATATAGTCACAGGCTTCCATAAAACAGTCAATCAATGGAAAATTGCCAAAACAATTACAGAACAACAGCCAAAGTAAAGGGAACACCAACATAAAGTGTCTTAATAGGGCGTTGGGCCACTGCATGCCACCAGAAGAGTTTCAGTGTGCCTTGGCATAGATTCTATAAGTGTCTGGAACTCTATTTTGAGGGATGCCATACCATTCTTCCAAGATAAATTGCATCATTTGATGCTTTGTTTAATGCTGGTGGAAAACACTGTCTCAGGCACTGCTCCAGAATCTCCCATAAGTATTCAGTTGGATTGAGATCTGGTGGCTGAGACGGCCATGGCATATGGTTTACACCATGCTCATCAAACCATTCAGTGACCTGTGCCCTGTGGATTGAGGCATTGTCATCCTGGAAAAGACTACTCCCATCAGGATAGAAATGCTTCACCATAGGATCAACAAGGTGATCACTCAGAATGGCTTTGTGTTTATTAGTGTTTACCTTTTAGTGGACCTAAACCATGCCAGGAAAATGCACCCCAAGTCACACCATAACACCAGCCACCAGAACCCTTCATTTATTTAGGCAATTATCTGTGTCCTCCATGGGAGGTCAGCTCGGCATTCCTTTGCGGTGGTTCAGGTAAAGCAGGCCCTCTGTACTGAGCCCAAACTCCGTTGCCCTAGTGCAAATCCAGAGTAAAGCCCGTGTTCAGTAGGGAACCTCAAAGATATCCGTGAGCAACGAGACACTGCAAAAAGAGCAAAGGGCACTGGGAATTCTAGGCTAAGCGTCGATAGTACAAATGTTATGGTTCTTTACTTCTGCCCCTTATTTCAACCTTATTTCAACATCGTAACAACGTCGCCAGCAGCGGAACTGCTACCTGGTGGCTATGGATAAAGCAGTGCACTCTATTTGGTGGTTCCATAAGCAGGACTAGAGAGATAGTTACTTTAAATATTGAGATATTATGCTTCTGATACTTGACTCTTAATTGGGTATAGGGTGGGTTTTAAGGGCCCTGTAGTCCAAAGGGCGCTGCCACCGTTTAACCTTTTAACTTTTGGGCAGGCACCCAGCTACATAGAGTGCAGGAGTCTGGAGTCCAGATACAATTGTAAAATCTCACAATGTAGGAAAATCCAATGGAGAAACGATTAAGAATGCACGGTGTAGTGCAAAATAATGGGGTACTGCAGTTTATCACGTATTCTGAATATGAATGTTTCATGGCAGAATTATCATTAAACATTTACCAGTGAATCTAACATGCTTGAAGTTTGAAATAACTTCTCATCAAGTTTATTTTGTGAATAAAGTCTAGAACTTTAAGTAATAAATCGTTGAAATGCTTACGGTTGCATGGAGCTATATCCTACCAAACATGCTCTCCGGGTTAATTTTGTCTTTGAGCACAGTTGCGGAATAGAATCTGCTAGTTTTATTTTAATAGACAAGAAGAGGTGATTGCATTTTCTTCCTTTTTTTGCATTTGAAATTAGTGCTGAAATATCTGTAACTGCTATTCCACACTGATTTTATTCATGACAAATCGTCTCAATTCCCATCAGCAATTTTTTTTTTTAATGTGTTAAATATCACAGCGTGCATGGATTAATGAACAAGTACAGTATTTATACTGCAATTACATTCTTGGCACGTGTTACACACACATGTACGCACCTATCCATATATAAATAAAACATTTAAGTCTGCATACGTTCAACATGCAAGGTCACCACTGTATGTTGCTGCATGACTTACCAATGCACGCCCAAGTGTTTTTGTTCTGCCCCTTGCGGTTTATAGGGATGAATAATTAATTGAAAACATCTCTGTAGACATTTCGTTGGGCCTGTAAAAGTGGGGAATAGCTGTAAACGAGCTACACGAGGTGGGCTGTGGACATGCCTAAGCGTGCCAAAGGACTGGATCGCTGGCACACCGGGTCTGCCGGTGAAACGATGCCGCCTGCTCGCAGACGGGAGGGGTGCAGGTGTGTTTATAAATAGCTGGGGTGACGGAAGGGGGTGGTGGGGGGCAGGATGCAGTGCCCGCAGTGACGTAGAAGTGAATGGGTCAGCGCGACTGTGGCTGGCAGCGCTCAGGGACACGGAGCAAAGAGCAGATGGTGTCCTAACAGCGTACGGGAACATGGTCTTTCCTGCTTTATTTTCACAACCCCCCCCTTTCTCCACCTGCCTCTCTGTTCCTCATCTCTGTTCACCCACAAACACACTGCCAGGAATGCATGCTATCGGGGAGACAACCATTTTGGGGCAGGGGCAATGACAAATGGTGCATTTACACAAGGGTGCACGATTGGACCGTTGGGATTGAGTGAGCGGGGCTGCAAAGATTCTCACACACAGGTGAAGACGGAGCACTCGGCAGTGAAAATCCACATTTGAAAATCTGTTATTGAAAAATGCTGTTCGTAAATGTGTCTTTGTGTATGTAGTGTTGTTTTTCTGCCGCTGTCGTACCGCACCTGGAACCATGAGGAACTGAATTAATGGGCCGTCCACGGTTATCGTTTGCAGGAAGGGACTGTATGGTTTATGACCAATGAGATTGACCGGCCCCACGGAGCCCGGGGTTCAATTCCCCGTCTCGCCAGAGCCTGCTCTGTGATTGGCTGTCTGCCCCAGGGAGGGGGGAGGGAAGCCGACAGGACGTTTGCTGCGCATAAGAGTGGCCCTGTAGTACCGGGTCTAATTGGCTACCAAATTGGGAGAAATTGGGATAAAATCAGAAACAAAAAAAATTAAAAAAGAGAGATTGACCGGCCCAACTCAAGTGACAGCAGGATGGCTTCCAACCACTGCTGGTTGCTAGAATAATGGCATTGAAATTCTGAAAGTTATAGTTAGTAAAGAAAGTTTAAATTGTTTTAAATTAGTTGGGTTTTACTGTTTTGTGATTCTGTTTTATGTGGAATGGTGTATTTATGTGGAGATCATCTGTTTGTCAATCGTAGAACTTCCAGGGTCACAGTAACCTTCTCAGTTTATGCCCAGTCACGCTGCCTTATCCGTCTTTATCGGTCATGCAGTCAAACCTAGGATGCAGTTTAGGTCCTCCAAGCTTATTAAACTCAAACCACAACAGGAAACATGGAAATATTTGATTGTGTTAGTTGGTCATCTTTTTTTTTTTTTTTTTTTTAACAATGCCCTGAAAACCCATTCATAAATTACATTAAATTGGTATGGAGGTATTCCTTAAAGAATTTTTTTTTGCAGGAGAAGGCTTTGCCCCTTTTCACAGCGTATTTATAGCATCGTCTGGATCAGGGTTTCTGTGGGTGGCATACGCGCGCAGTCAGACTGAAACGCTGAGATTGATTCACGACAGGAAATTAATCTGCAGGCGAAGCCCGCGCCGCCAGATGCGTGACGAGGCAACGGTCCCGCCGCCGCTTTTGCACGGCTCCTCAAACAAAGAGGGGAATCAGCCGCTCTGAGCGCGAGCGACAGGCGACGCCTGCTTACGCTGCACTCTCGAGGCGGCGCAGACGCACACGGATGCGAACGTCGGGGACGCTGTCGCGCCGAAGTGTTCCACCCGCGAAATTAGAGCGACGAGGTTGCCTGGGAGTTGTCTGTGGCAAAACGGGGCATCAGAAGCTATTGTTGTTTCGGGACTGGCCCTGTCCTTTTACAGGCCACGCTCCTGTTTTCATAAGAACATAAGAGTACATAATGAACGGGCCGCTCAGCCCATCTAGGCTCGTCATGTCCTAATCGAAAGAGTATCTAGTACTCTAGTATCTAGCCTAGACTTGAATAGCCCAAGTGTTTCTGCCTCTACTACCCCACCTAGCCAGCTGTTCCAGGCATTGACAACTCTCTGTGTAAAGAAATACATTTCAGAGAAGCTGAAATTCTGAGAAGAAGCTGAGCGCTGAGAAGCACGTACAGCCGTTCGTTTTCCCGGTTTGGACGGTTGAACCACGGCAACGCGGCGAGAACCGAAAATGCCTTTCTGTTGCATCGTCACTGCCTTGCCGTGCCCTCACTCCGTCACAGTACAGCGAGGAGCTGTGTGCGTCAGGAGGCAAGGGCAGCAGGCATCACACAAACCCACTCTTATCAACACAGAGCTGATTTTTTGGTCAAACTCGTGTAGCGGTTGGCTTTGTGGTGCAGTGATCAGCTCCTCCTTCCTGGGTCGTAGGTCGCTGCTTGACTCCTTCAGTTTTTGGTGAGGACTCTGTGTTCTCTCTTTCTCTCTGTTCTCTGTTCTCTGATGCGTTGAGTCCAAGCAGAGAACAGGAGAGACGAGGTACGAATGGCCTCGCGCCTTCCCCCAGCCGCCCAGCTCTGCAGCGGGCTTAGCAACGTCAATAATGTGCTTTGCACATTAATAAACAGCGCACATAATTCTGACTGCTAATTGGATTTGTTTACAGCTAAAATCAATTTTTGCGATATGTCAGTGACGGGTGTAATGGCACAGAGAGAGAGAGAGAGAGGGGAGAGGGAGAGGGAGAGGGAGAGGGAGAGGGAGAGGGAGAGGGAGAGGGAGAGGGAGAGGGAGAGGCCGCTGAATAGATAGGGTTTTGGTAGAAAGGAACTGATTTGCTTGCCATGTGTTTTGCTCGTTCTCAGTGTTGATATTTGCTGATGTCCACCAATATTCCTATTCATTATCGCTCCATGCAGTGCTCTGCCCCAACCAATATATGTGACAGAAACGTGTGTGGAGCTGCTCCATGCACACAAACACACACATGCACACGCACGCATTCACGCACACACTCACACACGGGTGCACTTGCTTTCACACACACACACACAATTTCGGAATGTAGCGCACACAGGTCTCTTTTCACAGGAGGAGTAACCCCCCTGTGGTGCCTCCTGATCGGGAGCTCACTGTGAGAGCCAAAATGGAGAAGAAGACCCAACGAAACAGGGAGCGGTTGGGAGAGGAGTGGTTTCCATTAGCCCCTATTGGCTCCAATCAGCTCCTGAGGGGACTGTTTGCCGATCCTATTATGACACCGAGGTGGAGGTCTCCGGGCGGGAGAGCAGAACAGTCCCAGGGCCCTGCACTGAAAATGCTGCCAAGTTTATGCATCTTGCGAGTCAAGATTCCTGTGCAATATTCATACATATTTTTCCTTTCATGTGTTTTGCAGTATGGGGGAAAAAAACCTAAAAACATTGGTTATCAAAATTCCAGAATCATCGTGGTAATTATTCTCATTCATGAAAATAAATAAATAAATAAATAATTAGTTATTCCTTTGATCCGTTTTATTCATTACAAGCTGCTGGTTCGTTAGAGCTCACTGTATAGTGTGTGCCTATATCTGAAAGTGTGGTGATCGGCAAGCCTCTCCTCCCAAGACAAAAAGAAAAAACACAACCACGTCAACAGTCTCACAGGCAGAGCCCCGCCAACCACACGACTGTAAATATCAGGCTCAGGCTCAGGCTCAAGTACAAACCATCGACGCATGTGCTGTACACACCACCTGGTGCTGTTCAGACACAGTCAGCGGTTCGCATCTGCGGTGGCCCCGAAACCAATTAAGGAAATCAATTCATGTGGTAAACCCAAGCTCCCATGTTTCCATATGAGGCACACCACTTGAATTTTACCTGCAAATGGCAAGGAAGTGCCATGCGCATGCTCGAAGTCAAGAGGCAATTTAAAGAATCCCGCCCCCTTTCGTCCCTTCCCTTCCCGTCCCGTCCCGTCCCGTCCCGTCCCTTCCTTCCCCGTCCCGTCCCGTCCCGTCCTCCCGTCCTTGTGCAGCCTGTCAGGCTCATGCCGTTGACACTCCAATTCTCCACCATTTTTAATGTGTGTCAACAGCAGCAGTTCCAACACTGCACCAGACACCAACATCGCTCCGGTTTAAAGCAGACTCAGACACCGAAAATAGCCCGGAAAGTGCTGACCCGGCTTGTGACAGCTTCCTGTTTTTTTCTGGGATTTTTTATACTGTTCTTAATACATGTCTGCTGGGGGGGCGGAGAGCTCAAAGACTCAGCAGTCAGCTCTGTGTATCCACACACGAGGTGATACGCTTCTTCCCCGTGTGTGAATCACATCCACACTGATATTCAGACTGCCGGGGAATTATTTTTCCAATCATCGCAGCGGAGGAGAACAAAAAAACAGCAAAGCGATAAAAGTACATCATGCCATGGCACCAACAGTTTTTTTCCCCATACCTCTTAAAATAGATAATTGGATTCCATTTTAATGCAGTGTCCGTAGATTGTGACTAACTTCAGGATTACTTATCGGTGATATACTATGGAGAATATATGCAAATTCTAACTACGGGTACATTATGCGAGCAAATGGAAAACACAAGGGGGATGTTTAATTATTGGGTAGCGGACATGGCGGTAGGTGCAATTTGTGGGTAGGTGTGGATTTTTCAAAGGAAAGTCGTATTTAGATAAAGTGTTGCTCTCTGTCGCGCGCATAAGACAGCGGCTGACGCACGCCTGCACGGAGCATGTCTCCGGGGCACAGTATCAATGCGATGAATAGGGACGCTTTTGTGTCACGCTCTCAGGTAGGTGGCATTAAGCAGCTGTTGATGGATCCCTGAATGCCTCCTTTGAGAGAAAAAGAGGGGGAAGATTAGAGCCCGTTTTTATAATGGCGCGTTTTCTTTTCTTTCAGTCGGAGATTACTCTGACGTCAGAAAATTGGAACCAAATCGCTTCTTTTTTTTTTCTTCTTTTTTTTTTGCGTGTGACTCAACCCCCTGAAATGTAAAACGACACAAGGGATACAAACATAGAGGTCTATGTCCTTCTTTCATGGATGGCACGACGCCACTCCCCTCAGTATCCCCGCAACATTAATAATGGACAATGTGAGTTCTCCATTCTGCTCAGGACTGAATACACCAGAAACAAGTCCGCTGGCTGTTTACTAATTTAACATTTTAACGCTGCCAAAAAATGTCATTTTTAGAGCAATGAAATATTCAACAAAAATAGTATTTTTATTTATTTAAAGGATGATGCGGCGGAAGTGCCTGATTAGTTAGACCCACGTATACAAAACCAAGTACTCAAGACGACTTCTATTGAAGTTGTATTTCTCATTACCAGAGTTACGTAAATACATCTGTGTTTGCGTACGGTTCGGATCAACTTCTTAGCGGATTTACGATGCTGTATGAATGTATAGCTTTGTAACAGTTTTTAAGTTCCCCTCCCGTCATAATTTGCCTGGGGTGCCAAGATTTGATTAGCAGAAAAAATAGTTAATTGATATTTAATCTTCCAACCATGCCCATACTCTAGGAGGCCCATTAAACATTGGGTTGGCCGTGTCCCAAAGTGGCAAGACAAGGTTCGGAAGTTAATCATAGGAACATCACACTTTTTTTGTGTGTTACTGTAATTTTTCTATTAATTTTTATTATTGTTTTGATGTAAGAACAAATTCTCGGGGAGGTGAAATTGAGTTTTACGCCTAGTCATCAAATTGAAGCACACCACTTAACATTTTTATAGGGGGACCAACCAAGACCAAAGAATTTGAAGATGGATATTAAGAAGTAGCGGTGTATGGTCAGGGTTGAAAGAACCTCATGTTCGTGGGAGGCACTGAGTGAGTGGTCTTCAAACTTGTAGTGCACCACAGCATGTGTCAAAACCTGGGAAGAGACGCCAAGATCTGCAGAGAGGTGTGTATGTTTTTGTATGTATATGTATGTGTGTGTGTGTGATATATGTATTTTTGTGTGTTTGTGTGTATGCGTATGTATTTGTGTGTGTGTGTGTGTGTGTGTGTGTGTGTATGTATTTGTGTGTGTGTGTTAGGGAATGACATGGGAGCTGCATCTCTGGGTTGTGTGTGTGTGTGTGTGTATGTATTTGTGTGTGTGTGTGTGTGTGTATGTATTTGTGTGTGTGTGTGTGTGTGTGTGTGTATGTATTTGTGTGTGTGTGTGTGTATGTATTTGTGTGTGTGTGTGTGTGTGTATGTATTTGTGTGTGTGTGTGTGTGTGTATGTATTTGTGTGTGTGTGTGTGTGTGTGTATTTGTGTGTGTGTGTGTGTGTGTACATGTGTGTGTTAGGGAATGACATGGAGCTGCATCTCTGGGTTGGCCACATGACAGAACATGATGAAGAGTATCTGTTTGCTTACGTTTCCATCTTTCAGTAGTTGGGGGATGCTGTGAAATATTAACTCAATCAATCCTGATGTCATGGGTGCTGTAGTAATGCATGTTGTGTTGGTGGTGGGGGTGGTAGTATCTGTGTTTATTTACATTAATTCACTCAGCTGGATATTTACTAGCACATTTCAGGTTCAGTGTTTTGCCTAAGAGTGCAACAGCGTTTTCTCATCTTGGACTTGGTGAATGTGAAACCTTTCCGGTCCCTAATTTGAGTTGTGAGTTTGTCGGTGGTGCTGCTAAGAAATATTGCCCGCCCCCTGCCCCCAGTGGAGTAGCATACGTGAGTGCATAAGTTGATTTGGTTCCCGAGGCGCTCGGCGGGCATGCTGGCTGAATGCAGCGGAGAGGCCATCTCTGGCTGGCCACCACGCGTGACCAGCCGTCTTTTGTGCGAACACGTTGGCTCGGGTTCCAGGTTTCCTGTGCCAGATAATTAAGGCAGGCTTGTGATCCCGCCTCCCCACTAACATGCGTCCAGACTCCGGTGGGGCATTGAGGCAAAGCCCCACGCTCCACGGGGGCCATCGCTGTGCGTTACTGTAAATCAATATTGAAATAACGTCTCCATAAAGCACACCCGACTTTACGAGCTGGTAGCCATGCTGCGGTGCGCTTTATCATCATTGATCCATCCCGGATAAAGCCCGGTTGGAGTTGATTAGCTAGAGAAAACAGTGCCGCCACTGGGATCCTCGATGAAGGGATTGTGATCGACAGCCCCCTTCTCCATTTGGGTGTCAGCTGATTGTGTTCTTATGGCGGTTCTTATGGGGTTGGCAGAGGACCTCGAAGGGTAAAAAGGGAAGTTGATAATATCAGGTGATGTCAGATCAGAACTGAACTGAGCTGTCCTTGTTTTCCGTTCGGATGACTGCAAACACAAGCGCTCCGAGCAGCTGTCTGTTGGGCATGTCACTGCAACCGAAAGACCATGTTGCTCGATACTCGTGTTAGGCTGATCGTTTTTTTCATCATGCAGTGAAAGGCAATGTTTTTGGAAGCTACAATAGAGTGTGTGCGATTCGAATCTGAGTTGCAATTTTTAGCGAATCATCACATTTATTAATATATATATATTTTTATTATATTTGTACTTAAAAAAAATAAATAAAAGTCATGCACCGTTGGGAAAACCAATGGCGACTTAGCACTTCAAGAGAGCTTCAGCACTGTACACATCCCATAAACCACCACAATCCACGAACGACAAGCCTCCCAAACAGTCCAGACTGCTGCCAGTACAACCAGAAGCCATAGCCCCTGTACATTTATCTTGTCAAACTGCTGAAGCTAAGCACGGTTGGGCTTGGTTAGTATTTGAATGGGAGACCAACAGGGAAAACAAAGTTGTGTTGGTTGTCCAGTAGGGGGCTCTCTTCCCTGTGGACCAAATCCAATGCCCCAGCACAGTGATGGGGGCACTATGCTGTAGGAGGTGCCCTCCTTTGGATGAGATGTTAAACCGAGGTCCTGACTGCCTGTGGTCATTGAAGACCTCATGGCACTTTTCGAAAGAGTAGGGGTCTTAAAACCCTGGTGTCCTAGACAAATTCCCTCAAAAAATGGTCTCTCTGAACCTGGCGACCTAATCATCCCCTGCATCTGATTGGCTTCACAATTCCACCTAATCACCCCTTGCATCTGATTGGCTACACAATCCCCTGCATTCCCTCCCCACTTTGATATCCCAGGTCACCACTGCAAAAGAGAATCAAGTTCTCAGTTGACCTACCTGGTTATATAAAGGATAATTAAAAACAGTACAACACAATACAGCTTAAGATGTACTGCTCAGTGGGCTTCTACATAAACCGCAGAAAAGTCTAAATAAGAATCGTGCCCTTTCCCATAAGGAAAGAGAATTAAAACTGGTTATTCTTCTCCTTATTTTATTATTCAGTAAGGTATGTAACCAATAGTAGGTAAATAATATTATTAAGGTAGGTGGTAGATAGGTGTTAATAATAAGCTAGTCGCCATCAGGGCCACGTGCCAATTTCTAGATTTATTCAAGAAAGCAAAACCACCAGCTGCAACAGTATCCGATTCAGTCTTTAATTAGGTCTTGTAACAACAGACTATTGAAACGCCTATTCGTGGAACTGCCTAGCGGAGAGGAAAAAAAACTACCTAGCTTCGACCCCCTTCGAATCAACTCAGCAGCTGAACGATTAATCTTCTTCACTGCAGGAAGAATAAGCCACGATTCCAAACAGTTCTAATTCAATGCTGCTCTATGGGCTTAGGGAACCCAGGATAACAAAATACAACAATCAGAGGCACAAGTGGCAAAATTCTGTGCATTTTCAAGTGCTGCTTTGCTGCTTTGCCGGATATGATGGAATCGTTATGATAAGACAATGGGTACACGCAGAGTGTCACTGTGGAACCGCCTCCCAGAATCGAAGGCTTCAGAAGAAAAAAACACAGTTAGGGCAGCGGGCCCCAACCTTTTTTGCACCACCGGGTGTAAAATTCCTAGAGGCACAAATTAATTTTCCTCTTGCACCCCCACCCCAGTCCGCGAAATAAATGAACTGGTCTCAGCTCTGTTGTACAGAAAATGGTCTTGCATGAAAATCCGAATGCCCTGCTGGCAACCCACGCTGGGTACACGTGTCACTTCCGCCTCCCAGAATCGAAGGCTTCAGGGTTTGTGGGCTTAAGGGGCAACTATGGAACACGGGCCCTGACATGTAGACCGTTGTAGACCGTCCCTCCGTTGTACACCTGAAAATGAATGCCCCTCGTGAGAGCGAGTACTGGCAGATTTTAATGCGTTGTAGCCGTTGCAAACGACTCGGGACGAATGACGGGAAATGATGAAAAAAGAGTGGGGGGGAGGTGGGGGGGGACTCAGCGTCTGAAAGTGCTGCTGAAAGCTGAAAGGTGGCAGGGTGATAATGTGGTCCTGGGCTTGCCGGGGGCCATATTTCTGTGATCTGGATGAAATTGCTCTTTCAATGACACAGAAGCACGCAGGGGGAGGGGGGAGGGAGTGCGCTGGCAAAGTGGCCCCCTCTAGCAGGTGATCATTCTTGTGGCTGTATGTTGTGGAGATACACACCGGCAGCGATGATGAAAGCAGTCCAAAAGGCCCCCGCTCAGCAAAGTGCAGCGGCAGTGGAGATGGAATGGCCTATTTTATAGCGATGCCGGGGGGGCAGTGGATGCTACCATTCTAAAGTAAGGTGGGGGGTGGGGGCTGGGGAAGCACCTACTCCACAGTGGAGGGAAATCAGACCTCCCTTTTTGACGTAAGCCATGCGGGGCGGGGCGGGGGGGGAATGAACACTCCCATTCTTCAGTGAAACGTAATGGAAGCTCTTGTTCCACAGCGGGCTTTGGGCCGAGGGAGGGGGGGGGGTTGGGGGAGAGCCGAGGCTGCAGATGGAGTCCCTGGTTGTTTGTGTGTATATCTGGATGTCTTCTCGCCTGGGGAAAGCCCATGTATGTTTGCCTTGATCTGGCGGCAGCTGGATTCTTGCCAAACAAAGAGCAGCCATGGCCTGACAAGCAAGGGATGGCCTGGTTTACACTCAACCCCCCCCCACCCACACAAACACACACCCACACAGACACACATTTCTATTTAAGGCATTAGAGAGCTCCTGAAACACATTCATCAACCGGTGATTTCAATCTCAAAGATTAACCAGATTTGTCTTAGACCTTGGGAAGAGTAGCTATAGGGCTGAAAAATAAACAAATAAATAAATAAATAAATGCTGATTTTGTGGCCCAAAGCCACCCGGTTTCATGCCTTGGATAGAAAAGCCAAAGTTACTCCGAGCCGAGATTGTGAGAAATGCACATTCCCGGCTCTTCTCAAACCATGAAGCCCTCACTCTAACTAGGTCACCCAGGAAGGCCGGTCTCCCAGGGGCTCTGGCTTTGATAGGAGGAAGGGTAGGCGCCGCTGTGGCAGGCAGCGCCGCCGTGCGGGAGGCGAGGGCGCTTGCGTCACGGTGACTCTCCGGCTCACAGGCGGCTCGCAGGCGGCGCATTAACAGGCCCAGCAGTCCTGCTCCTTGCCCTGACATCAACATTGTTGTTATAATTATTCTCATTATGGCCTGGCGTTCTGCCTACTGTGGTGTCTGAGATAAGGATTGTCTTCCCGCTCCCCGCATGCACAAAAGGAAAGGTTAACGAGCAGCTGGGGCATCGTGAAAGAGAAACAGGATCCAGGCATTCCCCAGACAGTAGGAACGCATGTGGAGTGTGTGTGTCCGACCGGAGTTCTGTGCATGTGTGTGTGTGTGTGTGTGTGCATGCAAGTGTGAATATGGCCTTCTTACTCATATGGGTCTATTGCAAGCTATCCTGAGATTTCTGTCTTCCACATTTGCTCCTGTAACTAGCGATCATTAAATCAAAATAAGTCGTTTTTGGATTAAGCCAAGATAGAACGACAGCAATCTGTACTCTGTAATCTGAGCCATTAAATAATCACACTGCATCCACTTTGATTCTCAACTTCACCTATCATTCTGAGAGGTTAGCACGTGTACCAAGAGTGCCACACTCATTCTTCTCTATGCGGTCACCTTGAAAGGTTCCCACAGCACGTCTTCGTTGCGTGTAAACATGCATCGATCGACCACGCGGGCCAGCTGCCGCGCGTACAGCGATGACTCACCACGCCGGCTTCGCGCTCACGTTGGGGCACCTGAAGTGAGCCACGCTGCTCCTTTGAGACGAGGGCGACAGGTAGGCGGCACCATTCAAAACGCACGGCCCCGGGAGCCCACTCCCCCCCACCCTTCCAGCTTAATTTGAAACTCAAGCTGTTTAAGAGTCGTGTCCGTCTCCCACACTTCGCCGGGAACGGATTCCGCCAGCACCTTTTGTTTTGTCACAGGCCGAGCATCGATTTGCTCCGTTTGCTCTTTTTCCTTCCAAGGGGAATGGAGACTGTCACGGTCTTTCTGCTCCTCTGTATTTACCAAGGTCCCCCCCCCACCCTTCACTGCAAAGGATGATTATTTGTTCAAATATGTGTGAAGTCAGACACCTTGAATGTTAAGTGTAGAACCACTTGAGCATTTCTGTACCCAACCCCCTATACAAGCAATTTACACATGTATAAAAGTAGTAATGACACCAAGCGAATTAAGGTGAGAACACGTTAGATAAAGGTTGTATACATTGCAGGTGCTAAGGTTATCCCTGCTCATTTAACCCTGCTGTTTTACCTCTCCTGCCTCGATAGTCTCCAAAATAGCACATAGATTAGAACCAGAACCCCTTGAAGTGGAAATCATAATATATGTATTGTGGCATCCCAAGGGGCAGGACAAGGAAATGGCTGCCTGCCTCTTTTACTCATGGGAGCCACTGGATAAAAAAAGACTACAGTTCCCCGCAGCCTGCAGTCCTACCTGATGACCAGCTGAAGACTGTAAAGAAATTGGGACTACTGGCAGCTGAAGGCCATTTAGAGGCCTATTTAAAGGACTGTTTTGTGTCACATTGGGAGGGAGTAGGTGTGTTAGAGTGGTGGAGAGTGGGTGAGGATTGTTTTGGATTGCTGTTTTGGATTGTATTTGGATTGACTTGGATTGATTTGAGGACCCAGTTTTGTGGGGATTGATTGAGGAACTGTACTGGATTTCGATTTTGGATTACAGACTTGGACAAAGATAAGGATTGTGGAATTTGTGTTTGGTTTTCGATTACTGCACCCTTCTATGTGGTTTTTGTCAAGATCATTTAATAAAATCATTGTTTTGTTTGAATACTGCCTCCTCCGGGTTATTCAACTTGCCTGTGCCCTCTGAAAAGGTCCTTGAGTGTCCCCCCACCCCAAGGGACACCACAACATGGTGGAGAATGTGGGCAGAGGGCATCACCTATAGGCAAGAGGAGGTAGTGCAACTGTGAGCGGGATTTGAAGAAAAGACACCATGATGGAAGAGGACTGGACAGTGGATCCAGACATGGAGGCTTGGCTGAAGGCAGAGGGGCCCAAGCTTCTGTCAAAAGCGCACCGACACTCCCTCAATGTTTTTTCAAGCAGGTCCAGCCCTCAAATACTCATTTTTGGCTGGAATGGCTCCTAACATTATTGGGGCCATCAGTGAAATGGACAGGGTGTGGAAAACACTGAATGGAGGACAAGAAAAGGAAAAAGTCCAATACTAAAATGGCCACTCCTGCTCTGTTGTGCCCCCTAGGAAAAAGGGCAAAAAGAACCCAAGTAAGCCACAAAAGCAGCATAATATTGAGACCAAAATAGCTGAAAAATGTGTGGGTTCAGAGGCAGAGTTAGGAGAGGCACAAACTGTAATGAAGGGCTAAGAGGAGGAGATACGGAAACTGGAGAAGTGTTGTGCTGACCAGAAGAAAGCCCTGGTGAAGATCCAGAGGCGGATGGCCATGGTTGAAGACAGATGGCGAGTCACCTTCCAGGAGGTTCAACAGCTGAAGAATGCCCAGACTGAGCTGGACAGGACAAAGGCTGAGTTGGGGACCTCGGAGGATTGCCACCTGGTGGACGTGGGGAAATTGCAGGAGGAACACATTGACTCCCTGCGGAAGATTGGGAACATGGCTGTGGAGCTGGAGAATGTGAAGGCATCTCTTGGCAATGAGGTGAGACGTGTGGAGGCCCACAGACTAGAACTGGAAGAAGAGGTGAGGGACGTAACAAAGATGTTGGAGGAAGAGCATCTGCAGTGTCTGGACATCCAGAAATCCCAGGATCAGACCAAAGAGGAATACACCAGGGCATTGTGGGATGTGCACACAAAGCTTGCTCAGAAGGAGGCGGAGCTAAGGAGAACAGTGGAGGCCCATGCATCTGAGGCAGAGCAACTCTGAAGCCGAGCGGAGCGGGAGAGTGATGGAAGGTGGCAGCTGGAGGTGCAGTTGGATGAGGTGAGGACCCAACTAGGGGAACAGACAAGGCAGCTAGGAGAGTTGGAGGGAGTCCAAGAGGGATTTTTGAATCTGCAGAACTTTTCTGTAAAGCAAGAAGAAAAGATTCTGGCTTTGCAGGAACTTCACCAAACCACCTCTGTAGCCCTCCTGACCAAACAAAGGAAAAATGAAGAACTCCCGGTCCTGAGAGAGAAACTGCATGGCTTAACTAAGAAGCTGGACCAGAAGGAAGCCCAGCACCAGGCCACAGAGAACTATTTTTGCAAAACCCTAAAAATCTAAAGTGAAACTTTGTTCCCGTCATGAGAGAGTCTAGCATCTAGGTTGAGATCTCGCTCCTCAGTTCCACTCAGCCTGCCGGACCTTAGAGGGGGACTGGAGGAGCAGCATGCTGAGGATGAGCTATAGCAAAATTCACTGGCGGAGCCATAGAAAGCTGGTGAAGCCCAGAATCCGAGGGGTGATCGTTCCATCCGTGGAGCCCAGAGCCAGTACCCACATGTGGCTGTTGAGGTGAACAACTTGCAGCATTTCCTAACGTCTGTCAGATGCTGTTACAGGAGGTGAATGGAGACTATGGAATCTGGACGTTTGATCCAGGGAGGAAATTTCCTGAGTGGGCTTGGATATGGTGGCTCTCCTGGTCGCCCCTGGACATGTGCCGCTCACCCCTCCCTAGGTCAGAGCTGAGGAGGAGGGTGTGGCTGCCTGCCTCTTTTACTCGTGGGAGCCACTGGAGAAAGACTACAGTTCCTAGCAGCCTGCAATCCCACCTGATGACCAGCTGAAGGCTGTAAAGAAATTGGGACTACTGGCAGCTGAAGACCATTTAGAGGCCTATTTAAAGGACTGTTTTGTGTTATGCTGAGAGGGAGTAGGTTGGTGTGTTAGAGTGGTGGAGTGGAGGATTGTTTTTGATTGCTGTTTTGGATTGTGTTTGGATTGACTTGGATTGCTTTGAGGACCCCGTTTTGTGTACCACTTTGGCTTGATTTAGTAACTTTTTGTATTATGGACTTGGACAAAGATAAGGATTGTGGACTTTATGTGTTTTTCATTACCCCACCCTTCTATGTGGTTTTTGTCAAGGTCATTTAATAAAATTGTTTTGTTTGAATACTGCCTCCTCTCTGGGTTATTCAACTTGCCTGTGCCATCTGAAAATGTCCTTGAGTGTCCCCCCACCCCAAAGAACACCACAATATAAATATATATACAGTATATATCTCATTTAGCAGATGCTTTTATCCAAAGCGACTTAGTTGTGAATGTATACATTTTTTCAGTCTATGTGGTCCCAATGGGAATTTAACCCACAACCTAAGTAAGCATTGTCCACACCATGCTCTACCTACTGAGCCAAACAGAACCAGAACTGCATGCTTGCTGAAACTCAGGAGAGATGCACACACGTGTTGTTTCGGCCCACTGTAGAAAGCTGACAGCTGGCCTTGATGTTTATTAGCCAGCTCACATAGTGGCGATGTTCGATGTTAGTGGGGCCCAATGGGATTAATCCTCAAACTTCTGATGGCCCCTCCACCAGAAGGCTCATGGCAGCATCCTTCCTTGGTCCACCCCCACTCCATTAACGTGAGCTGGATGGAGCACGAAAAAGATTAGGATGTACCACCAAGTACCGGCTGTTTCCAAAGATAAATGGTGGAATTTAACAACATTATCAGAAGGATTCGCTGCCAAAGCCCACATCTGGCCCCTGGGGGAGGGGGGGATGGGGGGAGTGGACATGACAGTTTTATTTTAGATACCAAAACATTTTTTTTGGCAAAAAACAGCAAAGTGGGC
The DNA here is from genome assembly GCA_029706075.1 of Aldrovandia affinis. NCBI lineage: Eukaryota > Metazoa > Chordata > Actinopteri > Notacanthiformes > Halosauridae > Aldrovandia > Aldrovandia affinis. The sequence goes on along the minus strand of JAINUG010000122.1, from coordinate 1,699,759 downwards.
CTAGCACCCCCTTTTAGCACGTTTTACCTGGATGAGCTGATTCCATCCATCCATCCATTGTCTAAGCCGCTTATTCCTGGTCAGGGTCGCGGGGGGGGCTGGAGCCTATCCCAGCATGCGTTCCGGGCGAGAGGCAGGAATACACCCTGGACAGGTCGCCAATCCATCGCAGGGCACACACACCATTCACTCACACACTCATACCTACGGGCAATTTAGACTCTCCAATTAGCCTAACGTGCATGTCTTTGGACTGTGGGAGGAAACCGGAGTACCCGGAGGAAACCCACGCGGACACGGGGAGAACATGCAAACTCCGCACAGAAAGGCCCCCGGCCTGGATTCGAACCCGAGACCTTCTTGCTGTGAGGCGACAGTGCTATCCACTGCACCACCGTGCCGCCATGAGCTGATTCATATTTTCATATTTCCTGCCGATATACAGCTCTCAAGACTTAACATGACACCTGGGGGAAATGGCATTCACCTGTTTGCCTTGCTGATAATGAGCCATTGGACCTGAAGGTGCCGTGCAAATGGTAGCTTGTCCCCCAGTCCTCAACGACTGATCCAGGATCTGGATCCATCCACCCGCAGTGCTTATCCTTACCACATTGTATTAAAAAACTATTCTGATTAGCTCAGCTGAGATCAGCTCGTGGGGGCAGACGTTATCTATACCTTAATTGCACGTGTGGGGCCTGTCACCAGGAGTGAGCTGGCGGAAACTGGATGAATGCTTATCTGCTTTTCACCTTGAGGACCGTTAACAACACAGAGGCGAAACCTGCTGTTCATTCTCCAGTCAGGCCCAACAAGGATTCTACCTTGTGAGTATGAGTGTAGCTTTTGGGACGGACGGGGGACTGTCCCGCCTCAATAATGTATTTCTGTTCCAAAACAGTTATGTGTAAACATTTTTATCTGCGTCATAAAGGATTAAGATCTCGTAATTTACATAATTTTGCTACCCTCTGACACTGACACTCCTGGAGAAAGTTGGATTGTGTCAGTTGCTTGTTGCTCCTGCTGGCCAGAGGACCACTTCAGACCTCCTGACTGTAGACATGGAGCCTGCAGCTTGAGTGAATCAACCCTAAAAACCTTTTTAGTCAGATAAAATGCACAGTGAGAGACAATTTCACATTATGTTTGATATGGTTTATCATAAATGACAAATAAATATTATTTATTCGTAATTTATCAGCCATCTTTAGATAGTTTATGATGCTAACCAACTAGCTATTCAGACAGATCTATCGATAGCTTGCTAGCATGCAAGTTGTCCACTACAGCGAGATATGTTCAATTCCTTGTGAGGTCCAATATTGGCTTGTGTTTTAAGCCCATATTTGCCCTGGCCCAACACTGTCAAGTGTCAAAACAATGAAAACTGATCAAAGGTACTTCAGGCAACATTGGTCGAACTGGGTCATGTTTAACAGGAAGTTAAACTACCACAGTGACTTAATTGACGTTTTTGTTAACAAGGCACACTTAATTAGTCCCGGTGGTGATGCATCAACATTGCTGTGCAGAAAGTACACAGGTCTTGCGCAACAAAAAATTAAATCAAGTCTGAATATTGTAGAGATCATGTTTATCGTTGAAGTGCCAGGGTCTGGGCTGGACTGCAGCTTAAGAAATGCACGGCTCCTTGATGGACACAGGGCGGAATGCCAACAAGGGGCCCAAACAAACAGGAATTTTACAGCAACATCGCCATGACAACAACATGAATATGTAGCAGGCGATGAATCATTCATATTTCATCTGCCTGACGACGGACGTCTCTTTTTGCGGACTGTGACTGGAGTACGCTCTTCCGGCCGCTGTGTTTGTCATTATGATAATACGCTCCAGTTATGAGGTACAAATTAATCTGAGTAGACCCAGGGCTGAGTCATCAGGCTTTTTATGAGAGCTGGGGCATCAGCCCGGACCTCGATCCCCCGGCCCTCTGCCTCCATCTTAAACCTTTCTCTGCGTCATCCTTCGTGTGGAGCCCTTATCAGGCTGGTAACAAGGTTTAAAGCCTGCTCCTCCGTGGAGAAGTCCCTCGAAGGTTCGCCTGGTCTGTGGTGGGGCTAACCCTACTTTCATTGATTCCGCCTCTCTTCACCGTGATCAACATCAATAACGCATTACTGTTGACCACAGAGATTTGTATTCGTGAGTATAAGCTTGCGATGTACCTTGCTGAAAATATTTCCACTGCTATAGCTGCTCATGCTCATTCAACATAACCTTGAGACACAGCAAAGGTGAGCTACCCAATCAGGTTTGGTGACACTGCTTTCCCATTTGTGGCTCATAGTGGACATTGCCTCACACGTGGCTGGGATACGAGGCTGCTTTCTCACTGGACATTGTTTGGTTTGCAGAAAAATTAAAACAGTACATTAAACTGTCATGGAAAACAGTGAGGGAGAAAACACAACGGTACTTTGGGCTTAAGTGTCCTCACAAGAAGTGTTTCCATGCTGTCCCCTGAAGTGAATTAACCTCTCCAGCCTGACATCATAAGCATGGCAGCCAAAAGCATGAACATGTCTACAATGCACAAGAGGAGGCCTTTTAGCGCCGGATGGAGAGAAGTGACTTTCGCCTCTGTGACTGTGTCCCAGATCACACACAAAACCTTGGTGTTACTATCGACAACAAAATCACTTCTCACCGACAATGGTGCTTTGGTGAACCAGTCCTGTGCCTTCTTCCTCAACTACATAACTGATGGCTCTGTGTGGCTCAGTAGGTAGAGCACGGCACTAACAACACTTAGGTCGTGGGTTCGATTCCCATTGGGATCACATATGCTGAAAAATGTATGCACTCACTACTGTAAGTCGCTTTGGATAAAAGCGTCTGCTAAATGGCATATAATGACATTTTTTTTTCTCTCAAGCTGCTGGTCCAGACCTGGTCTTCCTGTTAGCGAGCCTCCTTGCTTTGGCTCCCAGCATCAGTTCACTAAAGCACTGCTCAGCCTCAGCCTCCAAAGGTGTGCCCATTCCTTGCCTCCCCCCATCCTCACTGTGCGGCCTCCCATTTCGGCCTCCCTACAGCAGCCTCCCTCTAGTTGTGTGGCAGTTCCTTCCCACCTTGACTGAACGTCCATGTTTGTTTTTGCGTTTTTGCTTACTGAAAAGGATTTACGTTGGGTAGTTTTTCCATGTCTCAAGGAATTTTGACACCGGGAATGTTCTACTGGATGTTCTTTTCTTCCTGGTCATGATAATGTAGTGATCAAATGCCCAACATGAAAAAAAAAAAAAGTGCACCACTTTGGATACCCAGCAAGGTGACAGGCTTGTATTTCAGGCCAATAGAAATACAATATGTACGAATAAGCAATGTGTATCCCTAAACTGGAATTGCTTAGCCACTGAGATTTATTTTTTGTAGTTTGACACGTGACACATGACTGGTTTGCCTGAGGTTGTATCTGTTGAGTCGTTTACGTTTTGATCTACTTGGATGGACAATTTAAAGTCACAACATGAATTGGAGAAAAAAGTCAGTTTTTAGGTCAGCTGTCATATGTATTTGTTCTTTTTCCTCAAATTGGCAGGATAGCCAGCTAGCTACATGAGATTATTATTTTAGCGCTGTTTGTGGGATTGTTGTTTTCTGATAAATGTCATTTTTTTGGATTTGATTATTCATCATTCTGTTGACCTGATGCGACAGCACTATTCAAAACCATTTTTGATTGTGTTGTTCAGGATTTAGATGATTCTTTAATTAACCTAATGCACTCGAGAAATCGATACCCATCTCTAGATGAGCCGTTTGCCCGGTAATGCTGCTTGTTCTTAATGTTTATCAGGGGAAGCCTGTTTATTGGACATTTACTCTTATTTATTTGCCAAATGCTGTATTTCTTTTCATTCTAGAGCTGGGAAAGAACAGTTTTCCATTATAAATGCTAGTTGATCATTACCCCCCAAGGTAGAAGTGGGGAATAATCCCTTCAGTCAGCACTGGGGAAACAGAGGGTCTGTGTACTGTAGATGGACACTGAGAAATTTGAAGAATGGTTCATTTTCGCTCCCCACAGTATAGGATGAATATTAATATCTTAAAAGCTGTTGTCTCTTAAGCCTGTGGAGGATAACCTCCTGGAGTCTCTGTATCTGCACAAGCTCAGATGAGATGAACAGGAAGGAAGTTGGCAGATCGGGGGGATGAAGTGGCGGTCTGTTTTCCGTGCAGCTGGCCTGCCTCATCCCGAGAACATCACTCATAGCAGGGGGAAGCAGTTCACTGTCCCTGTGATTGAGAGACTTCCTTTCTCCTCCGCCGCTGCTGGCCAAGGCGCCCTGCTCAGTCCGCTCTCGTCTTGTTGACACATCGCTCAGAGAGTGGCAGTCCGTGTGTGCCGAGTTCAGCAGGTCTGGGGGGAGATTGTCTGAAAGGGCGCAGTACTGCCAGTGTCTGTCGGGGGGTGCTATGGCCAGTACCTGTGGATAGGCCCCCGGCCCTCCCCTTTCCATCGAGTGTTTGTTGAATGTTTTTTCTTCTATGTCGCTGTTAATTCATTAATGTGACCTCTTTAATGTGAAACTTATGCAGCAACAACTTTGGAACAGATTGATTTTCTTTGCAACACTTCAGTTTGACTTATATTATTGTGATAAATTAATAAAAATAATAATAATAATAATAATAATTATTATTATTATTATTATTATTATTATTATTGTTCATGCAGGTTAACTGCCAAAATAAAGGCAACACTTTGGTAACCCGCGGGTGGGGGGAGGGGACACAATCAAACGGCTTTGGCCTGAGCAAGGAGAGTCCCAGATGGGCTGGGGGGGAGGGGCTTTCATTGGAAAAGTGAATGCCTTGGAAAAGGGTCTATCTGCCGTGGCACCCCTGATGGACAGTCACAGTACTGCACCTGTTTAAATTATTTACTCAAGTGCTGCCTTTATTTTGGCAGTTACCTGTAGTAGTAGCAGTGCCTAAACCTCGTTAGCCTAGGCAGCAGTCAGGCTGAAACACGAGACAGAGACACAGCTGCACAGCTGTTGGAGATAGAGATACAGGGGATTGTAGCTGCGCTGACGTTTGGCTGTCCAAAGTGTTGGCGTACAGCAGAGCTGCAGCTTTGGGATCGACAATTACTCCACAGGAGGTCGGCGCTGAGATCGACTTCACTGGAAAGCAATTTGCTGAACAGATGGAGCCCGACACAGACACACACTCACACACACACACACACACACACATTCGTGAGTGCGCACACACCGCTGAAACTTTTTTTCTAAAGAAAAAAGAATAAAATGCTTTGATGCAGAAAGCAAAAGGGAAAGAGCTGCTTTGTAAGGGGACCAATGGATCATTTGCTTGCACTTTCACCCCAGTCAAATTTTTGGGCTGATTTGGATTTTTGGCCTCGTTGCCAACGATTGTCATTTAGCAGTCATTTATAAATCTGTTCACCAGGAGGGCTTGCGAAGGGTTCCAGCTTCTCTTGTGCTGTCAGGTGATAGAAAGTAGGTGTGGCTGCAGTTTTCTAACAGACAGACACCTTGAGTATCGATATAAAGGGGAGTGCCACAACTGTACTGCTATTTCTTTCTGGAACCATTCCGACAATGTGTTTTTACATGCTGTATGTTTTTTTAGTGTCTACGTGCAGGGTTTCCCAAAGCCGTATTTAGTGTAGGTGGCCTTAGATAAAAATATGCCTGGACAAGAAGTTCGGTGAACGTCAAATTGATGTATACATTCAATACAGTAATAATCCATTCTCAAGTCAATGTAGAGCTCAAAACAAGGTTCAACAGTGACATCTGTTGGTCAAGAAACAAAATAGCGAGTACAGCTTCGGTGCTTCTAGCTATAGAGGTCAACTGGCTGACAATGTGTAGGTGTAGGACATTTCTAGCTAGCTAGCAGGCAATAAGATATTTAGCTAGCTAGTTAATGAAAATCTTTGGATAAGTAACAAGCTTGCAAGCTAAATATATTCCTCAGGACAAAGGACACATACCAGCCTCCGGTTGGTTAGAATCGCGCGAGCCTCTCTGTTTCCGCTCCGCCCCCCCCCCCGCCCCCATCAGCTGGTGTGAGCCACTGCTGAGACAAACTGTTATCCTGACGCGTGTGTCAAACTCCTCAGCAAGGTTTAAAAGAGACGTTTGCGGGAGAAAAGAGGGGAGAGATGGGAGAAAAAAGAGAGCAGGGCCGAGAAAGGGAATGAGGGCGAGAGAGTGGGAGGGAGGGAGGGAGGAAGGCAGGGAGGGAGGGAGGAAGGCAGGGAGGGAGGGAGGGAGGGAGGGAGGGAGTGAGAGAGATGGGGGAAAAAAGAGAAAGCTGAGCTGAGAGTGCCCTAGTTTGCCTCCATTTTGTTTTGAATGGGTGAATCCCGTGTGGAAACGAACCTGACGGAGCAGTTGCCGGTCGTATCGCTTGTGGGACAGGGGTCTGCGTTTACGCTCCATAGCTTTATATCCTGAGGGTGCTCCAGCTCTTTATCTCCCTGGTATTTTGTATTTGTCCGTTTATTATTTCTTTTCTTTTTCTTTTTTTTACTGGAAAACAATTTAATAAGGGTAGAAATAAACTGGAAGGGCCTTGCGTTTGTGCCCAGCGTTACAGGGGATGAAAGAGACAGCAGTTTTAGGGGTTCAGAGTCAAAGACGTGGTCTGTCTGCCTTCTTCCCTGATCATCACCGATTCAAGGATGTGTCACATACAAACAGCGCTGTATTTAAAATGGAGGACAGTGAAAAACAGGCTACTGTGAGGTTGTCTGTATTGCAGCGCCTTCATCCATTGCAGTTCCATCTGAGGAAAATAAATAAATAAGTAAAAAAGATCAAGGACAGAATATTAACAAGGGAATGAACACATTCATCTATTTTATTTATGCTTTTCCTCTGTGCGTGGCTTATATCCCCCGTCGTTATTATGGAGCCCATATATTTCTTGATATTTGCAAGTGATTCGTTATTCTGTGTGGAAAGACATTAATCTGCTACGACACCGCATCTTTTTTATTTGTGTTTATTTTCAGTGGAGGTGCCTCTCAAAGATGGAGAGACAGAGAGGGGGAAGAGAGTAGGGATGGAGAGCAGCTGAGCGATGGGTGTAGCTGAGAACGATAGAGCGAGATGCTGGCCTGATGGGTGTGCACTTCTGTACTTGTGCCTGTGTTAAGAGAGAGAGAAGGAGAGAGGGAAAACTAGAGAAATCCAGCCGCAGCCAGAGCAGAGGTTTATATCGGCTGTACGGAGCTGTAACGTTGAGCGCTGACAAACCGCCGTCAGCCAGGCAGTTAGTCGGCCGATGCGTCAGGCGATCTTGTCAGTGAGTGTGTTAGGCAGTGAGCTTGTGTTTCAGCGCGGTCAGTTAGTTTGTGCGTCAGTCAGACATTCTAGCCTGTCAGTCGATCAGTCTGTTGACCTGGCACTGTCAGTGCAGTCAGTCCAGCGGTCAGAGCGAGCGTCGTTTAAGTCCGTCCGTCCGTCAGTAAACACTTCAGATGTACGGAACACTGGCCACCGTCACAACAAGCTTAGGTCTCTTGGGCCACGAGTGGGAGTGGTAGTGGGAGTGTGCGCCCACGCCAGTCCTGAAAGAGAGAAAAAATGCAGGAATATTCACAATTGTGCCATAATGATAATGTGCAATGACATTTTGTTTCAAAGCCTGTAATTTGTTGCTCAGAAATATCCTTTGTCTGAGGCGGGAGTGAATATTGAGAGGGAGATGGATATTTATGTAAGTTATGTAAATTCTCTGCAGAGGTTGTGGAATTTTTTTTGTACGATGAGAGCGTAGGAAAAAACAACTGTGATGGATGATGGGTGTTTCTTTTAAAAAAATATCCATTTGATTTTTCATCCCATTTGATACTGAAACACAGAGGGAATTAGACACGGGGTACGAGCCCCTGACTCACAGGGGGCTCGATGTCATGTCTCTTAGCCTTTATGTTGAGGAGTTTTTGACTTTTTTGTAAGAGTTGGCATCTGTTGGCTATAACACCAATGTCCATGCCCCCTTTGGTGAGTGTCGGGTCAGGGGCGTTCGCGTCTGTGGCTAGCTTTGGCTCTCTGGACTGGAGGAGTCGGCGAACGCACCCCGGTAGCTCTGTGTGTGGCCCTCGGCACAGGAGGAGGAGAGAGGGAGAAGGAACGACCGGCGGAGGGCAGTAAATCGGCGTCCACTTTTTTTTTTTTTGTTTTCCGCATCGGGCGAGAGTCGCGCTCCGCATTCTCTAAGTAATGAGTCTGAGGGGAAGCGGCAAGGCTGTTGAGAAGTCATCCAGCGCAGCCCAGCGGAGATTAGGGCTGTAAATCTGGCCTCTGAGAGAGAGAGAGAGAGAGAGAGAGAGAGAGAGAGAGAGAGAGAGAGAGAGAGAGAGAGAGAGAGAGAGAGAGAGAGAGAGAGAGAGAGAGAGAGAGCTAGGCCGGATACACCCTCCCCCAGAGTGAGCTGCGTGGAGATGGAGAAGCCCTCGGAACAGCAGGGGGCCGGGGGGAGGGGTCGGGCCAACGGTTAATTATTATTGCGTGAAGGGAAGTCGTTTTAGTCTTGCAGTTTGAAAAAAAAAAAAAAATCTTCTTGACAATGAGGTCATGTCCAGGAATGAAAAAGATTTAGTCAGTGCGAACAGGCCTCTCTCTCTCTCTCTCTCTCTCTCTCTCTCTCTCTCTCTCTCTCTCTCTCCCTCCCTCTCCCTCTCCCTCTCTCTCCCTCTCACTGGAAACACCAGCCACTCTGTTCTCTTCAGAACCATTGATTATTCATCAGAGGGAGAAGTTTCACTTGCTGTGCTGTGTAATCTCCCGGGCTCTGCGTTGTTCTTAAAATCTGAGGCACTAAATGAATGGGGCGCAGTGACCGAAATGGCACGGTTAATCCGCGGGAAATGTGTTTAATGGAAGCTAAACACACACAGACTCAGGGACTCTTGTATTCTTGTGTTTCAACATTTAGTGTCAAAAACATTGAACACAGCATTTGTCCATATTTACACATTCGAATGGGCGTGCGTATATTGCTTTTATCTGTTGGCTGGGTGGATGACCAGGGTGACCCAGGGTGACTGACATATCTATGTAAATATCTCGCGAAATTTACCGAGGCTGTTCACGTTAAGTGGAGTACGTCACTCAGGCCCTCTCAAGCTGTACATGTCATGTTTTGTTGGCACACATAACGCTGTCATCTGATAAGCAGCAAGCAGTGCTTTCATAACATCTCTGCAAAATCTGGCCTATCTGTCACAGCACCCCCCCTTTCTCTGAGACATTCCGGAACACAGCAGAGACCAATCACCATGTTTAAACTGATTAATCCTGAGTGTCCGCTCGAAAACAGCCTTGCACACTGGAAGCTACCCAGCGTTTTGGTACAATGGCGTCGCACGCTGTGCACCTGATTTCGTTTGGGAGTCGGGATGTAGGAGTGGAAGAGTGTAACTAGGATTTCGGCCACCCGCAGCTCGTGCTCTTGAGCGCATCCGAGCCGAAGGTCCCTCAAGGTTGTGTCACGTTCCCGATGCGTTCTCCGGCCATCTCGCTCCAAACACGACCGCACCAGACGTTTTGGGTGCGTGTACACGTTTTTGTGTGTGCAGGGAGGGCTCAAGGCTAAGGGCATAGGCTCCAAAGAAACTACATCTGTATGAATGAGTTTAGTTACAGAATGTATATTTGTGAATATTATTATTATTATTTATTTTTTAAAACCTCTTGTCTGCTAAGCAAATCAATAATGTAGATAAGAACAATGCTGGCTGCAAAGGAACAAGGGCCCTCAGTCATCAGAGCGAGAACACCACGAGAGGGAAATGGGTTATCGATTATCGGACAGGGCCTCCGGACGACCTGAATCCATTCACGGACACATTCACCCGTGCAGCCATTCTTCATTTTCTGCCTTCACTCTTCGGCTCTCTCGGGGGTTAAGAGGCATTTTACTCAAATTCTTTCAGGCATCCGGCTGTTTTGTAAAAAAACCCAGAATGACCGGGGACTGAAGCCACCCTTATCCTTGGTTAAAACACGTCTAACATTGCACAGATGTATTCAAAAAACAAACGACGAAAAGCTACTTTCAGTTAATAAATCATGGCTGTCAAAATTAACGTGTCAACTCATGCGATTAATTAGAAAATAAATAACGTGTTAATTTTTTTATTTTGTTTTTTAAATCGCAGTTAATCACAGTTTCCTGTTCCGACCCTCCTAAGCTACCTTAAACAAGAACAATCGAGTTGCCACCGTTTGATTTTGTTAGCTAAGCCGATCACAAGATACAGTGGCCGGCTTTCCATTACAGGAAGATACACAACCCATTTTGAAAAGCCCATGAATGGTTAATCACACTTGAGTGTCCGCTACACCTTTGTGAATATGGTGTCTCGCTCCCGTGAGAGGAAGAGGCCAACGCTATCCTCCCGCAAACACAAGAGTTCACTCACTGGATTGTGAGGTCTCTCTGGATCGCTTTTGAAAGGTTGCGTCTCTACAAAGCTGGTATGCTTTCCCGTATTGCGTGAATGAAGTGCCATGGGTAATCATGTGACAGCCCGACACTACGGATATAGCGTCGCTCGCACAGAGTATAAAGGAGACCGTTCAGTTGCTCACTGATCTTGGTGTGATTTTTGGACATGGTGGCGATGGGATGGTTTTCTCTCCTGCTCCGGGTTAAGCATGGCAGCCTTTGCGTGTCAGAAGACGAGCTGTTACCCCGGTGAACTGGATAACGTATGCGATGAATGACATAATAGCTGCTGATGGTTTCCCAGAGCTTCTTTTATCTCTCCACCTACCCCCCCCTCCCCCCATCCCTGCCCCCCCCTCTCCCCCATGGCAATAATATCTCGTTTCAACACGGTCGGTCAGGTTTTTTTCATTCACTGCGATGTACCCACATTTCTGCAGAAGAGATTCGGCCTATCTATGATTATTTTTAAGGTCTCGCACATGCTAATTCTTTTTAGACTACTATTTATTCTGTGTTGCTGTTTTGTATCAGTGCAGTGTGGCAGCAGCAGCTATGGTTGTTAAAAATGCTGATTTATGTATCAGCATTTTTAACATATCAGATACAAATAAGCCATCAGCTATAACATTCACTCTGCTGGCTGCGTTCCAGAGAGGAGAGGACACTATAAATACATAAGTGTTTAATCTTGCCCATTTCACACTTGGGTCTATGAATTCTGATGAACTTATCGCAATTCCTTCAAACACTGAAATGCACCTACAGTCGTATGGAAATAATGGGCAAATGCTGATGTGTTGAACAGGTCATGTTGGATAATCACCGTTCATCTGAGATACTGCATACTCCGGAGCCACTGTAGCTCTGCTGTTCTGATTTTGAATGTTTGCTCTTTGCCATTTCCCATAGGAGTCTGCAGTATCTGGACCACACTGTTCGATTAGGTACCTGAATTCCTCTGAGACTTCACACTAAACCTGTCTCTTCCCAGTGGCACAGTGTGAACTCCCTGTGTTTGCCTTCACAGACGACGTGTGTGGGTCTGTGCACGTGTGCAGCTGTGCTTGTATATCTTGTATATCGGTGTTGTCAGAGGTGGGTGGAGTTCCAAGTGGTGGCAGCACTGGAAGCTCTTCTTGTTCCGACGTTATAGGGCAGCTCAGTGCTGATCGGAAGGCAGGGGCCAGGCACTGTGCTATGGATTGGATGAACCCTTTGAGGAGTGAGTTAGTTTTTAGTTATAATTCGCTGTGTTCTATTCTGGAATTGTACAATTGTACAGAATCGGATGCCCTTAGCAGCCTTTTATGATGTCATCAATTACAATCAACTGGAATGTTCCAGCATGTTCTAGAATAAACGTCATAGATTGACAGCACTCCTCAAAGGGTTCATCTCACTGCAAGGAGCAGGAAGTGGGCCAGTGATGGGCCAGACCTGGACCTGGACAGGGGATAACCAGCCTAATATAATAATAATAATATATATAAAATATGCCATTTAACAGATGCTTTTATCCAAATACGTCCAGCAGCTGCTGTGGGTTTCACTGTCTGGTTCGCTCAACATGCAGGGGCTTGTGTTCACTGGGCCAGGGGTAGAGTCAAATTTCACACTGTCTACCAGGCATCACCAGAGAGAAGTAAACGCAGAAACGCTCCTAAGAGCTTTTACGCCTCCTGCTGAAGATTTGTTCTTTTGCTTTTGCAAGGTGGTGAAAACAGGAAAAAAAACGTGTTTGTTTTTGAAGCCCTGAGTATTCGTGTGTGGTACTGTGCGTAGCGCCTGTTGTAGGAGATGAATAATGTATTGCGGAATAGGCAATGAAAGGTGCGTCTCTGACAGTCCTGCCGCTCCTCTCTCGCTTGCAAGGCAGCGGCGAGAGAGGCGTTTGGCTGATTCAGCGCTGTCTCATCCTGTAATGAGAGCATGCGTAAACAGCGCCAACATCATGCGAGTGGCAGTCATCGGGCAGGCGCCCTGAGGCAGGGTGAGGGTTAGGAGGCTGAAGGGCAGCCTCCTGTCTGCCACTCCCACAGGCAGGCTCAGTGCAAGGCCACCTCCATCCACCTTCACTACCTTTACCATCGACTACAGCGCTCAAATCGCGGCCCTCGTGACCACACTCCCTTTACCTGGGAGTCAGGTGCAAGGACACAGTGGCCAATCATTTGCACGAATTGTTCAATTAACTCGTTCTGGTTTTCTGTGGCTCAGTTGGTAGAGCACAGCGTTGGCAACACTTAGGTTGTGGGTTCAATCCCCATTGGGGCCACATGTACTGAAAATGTATGCATTCACTACTGTAAGTCGCTTTGGATAAAAGCGTCTGCTAAATGGTGTATATTAACTACCTGAGAGAAAGGGAAAACCAGGACCGAATTTGGATTCACGGGCCAGATTATATGGACTAAAGCCTATTAACAGAATGTCTCTTCCCGTTCTTGGCTTTTGTCTCTCACACTACGACAACGCCGTTTGTGACCTTGATCGAGCCAACGAATGCCCGATGCTGAGATTTGCTTGGTTCATTCGAATGAGAAGCAACTGGCTGCTGTCCACTGCGGACCCCACAGCCGGTCCTCTGTGACCTCTCGTGAGTCACACGTAGGCGTGGAGGTCGTCCAGGGCGACGGGTTCCTATTACAGAAGTCCAGCTGCTTGACCCCATCCCAGCTGACTGCATGAGCCCCCTATAATCCCCTGCTGGACTGTCCGGTAAACATGGCGGGCATGCTGAGACACATGCGGTTGTAAGTCATAAGGCATGTGCTCCTTCCCAGTTTTGCTTTCTGCTGACTGAAGAAGTGATCAACCTGCAATCGAGAATCTAAACTTGGTGAGATTATGTCACACACCAAGACTAAGGATTTATATCAACTCTGAGGCCTTCTGACACTGATAATATTTAAGGAAAATTGCCAAATGATCTTTAAAAAAAATATATATTTTACAATTGTTTTTAATTGGATCAGTTAGCCATTAGAGAGCCAAAATGGGATTTGCAGTGCAAAGGGACAGGGCGGCCGGGTAGATAAAAAGTTTGGTCTTTATTGCACGGTAGTGAAAAAGTGTTTTTGCTGCCTGACGGGCCTAGTGGAGGCATTCAAGCCTCACACTGGCTTGAGAGGCTTGCTGCTTGAGAACAGGACCTCAAAGCCTGTGTGGCTTGGTCTTTGCTGTGTGTGTGTTCTATGTACTGACTCTGGAAAACTGTCTCTGCATGTCCTGGTTCTGCATTAAGGCCTTCGTTTCCCTCCTTCTTAATGCTATAGCTACATAACATATGGCTTTATGTAGTGTTCAGTGCAGTGACTTTGCTTGCCAGATTCAGGTCGTTCAAACGGCCCCAGGGTCAATGTATTGTATGTATCACCGTGCCTTTAGAGTAACAAACTGGCATGTCTCTATGGATTGCATCTCAATATTCATTTTAGCCATTTAGCAGACGCCCTGACCCATATCCTGGATATTTTACTGAAGCAATTCAGGTTGCCAAGTCCACTTGCTCAAGGGTACAGCAGCAGCGCTCCACCTGGGAATTGAACCTGCAACCAGTTACAAACCCCAGCTCCCTGACCATTACACTGCTTTGGCGGCATGCACCTCTCCACTCTGAACTCCACTCACATTCTCTGTAAACAGCAGGATTCATTTAGCCAATTCAGCAATAATAATAAAACAGCTTGTCTGTGACACCATTATAGATTATACCGGCTATTTGACCATTTATTTTTATTATTATTATAACTTTATTATTATTATTATTATTATTATTATTATTATTATTATTATTATTATTATTATTATATGCTCATTCCCATCTTGGGCTTCTGGTAGATGCTAGGGTTTAGAATAGAGCCTCATCTCCTTGACCCTCTACTACAAAGGAAACAGAAACACCCGACACACACACACACACACACACACGCACACACACACACACACACACACACACACACACACTCTCTCTCTCTCTCTCTCTCTCTCACACACACACACACACACACACACACTCTCTCTCTCACACATGCACACACGCACACACACACACACACACACACACACTCTCTCTCTCTCACACACACACACACACACACACACACACACACACACACACACGGGGCAACAGCATTGTTATTAGTCCAGGGGAGTGTGTAAACAGAGCAGGGGGCTTTTACCAGGGGGCGATTTTCTCTCCTGCCCCTTAGGGACCGCACTGCGCTCAATCTCAATCAATGAGCCGTTCTCTGGACCAGGTTTACGTGCACCACCTACACCGCCTCCAATCGGGAACGTTTTCTTTCCGTGTCACGTTCGTGCTCATGGCTCTTCCGCTGCATTGACTCCAGGGCTGGGTAAGGGGGCGGAGGCTGCTGCTGCTGCTGCCTGGTCCACTGTGGGCCATGTATGAAGACACACCTTTTTATCGAAATCTCATTTTGGTGCTGTGCGGTTGAGGTGTTGCTCCAGGCCTAGTTATGCTAGCCTGGCACCCAGACTCTTAGCTATACCGCTAGCGAGCTAGCGATGACTTAAGAGTCAGGAATGAGTCTTTTTAACTTGTCTGTTTGTGTCAATAATAATAATAATAATGTAATAATGGGGTTGGGATATACAGATTGGGGTTACCCCTTTTTCATATTTAACCAATCATAAAACATTTTGTAAAACTACCCCGTTGTATGTCTTGTTATTGGGAAGTCTAACCTCCCCTTCCCCGGGAAAAAAAATCTTGTGTTAACCAATCAGCATGCTCAGACACTTTTGTGGGGAAAAATTGCCATTTACAATTGTCTGTGTAATTGAATGCAGAAAATACATAAAAACAGCAACGCCAGACCTAGTACCTACAGTAAGCATATGGCATGAATAACATTGGGTATGGGGCGGAACCTCCCATGTGTTCAGCACACTGGGTTAGCACTCAGCTTTGCATAAAGGGCAGATCATTGTCAGCTCTCAGGAAGCTGTACTTACAGAAGACGAAGATACTCCGCCTGGATGTTAATGCTGTTCTGCCTCAGAACTATTCCAACATCACAGTTACCTTCGAATATTTGATCTAAATGTCAGGAGCATTGCAGTTTTAGGCAGATAGCCACACATTGCTTTTTTAAAACAGTCAAATGAGTCATTTCCATCTAAGCATCGCCGTAAAGGCCCTGCAGCATCTTTTCATGAATCAGGCTGATTTACGCATTTGCAAACGTGACCTGTTTTTTCCCCCTCTCCGTCTCTTCTGTTTATCTAATCGAAAACACTGTTGGAATATCTAATCAAACACTGAAGCTTTGTAGAGGAATGTTCAGCGTGACTTCTGCCTGTTTATCTAATCGGTGTTAAAACACTGTTGGAATATCTAATCAAACACTGAAGCTTTGCCTTGAGGCCACATGTTCAGTTGTACTTATGTCCATAATCATATCATAATTTCTATTTTTTTAGTAGACACAGTGAGGCATGCCGCCTGCTCTTGGGTTAAAAAAACAACAACTTTGGGATCTCAAATTTATTTTTAAAAAGCATTGTGGAGGTTAAGGGAGCTGAAAGAAGGAAGCATTGTGTTCGTCTGCGTTAACTTGGTCCTTGTTATGATAAGGACGTGATGATGAGGAGAACGGGCCGTTCAGCCCATTCAGCCCATCTAAGCTCGTCGGGCTCCTTGCATTCCAAGTAGAATTGTGAACCTGGTCAGCATGTGACAACGTGAGCTAGACTTGGGCACCCAATGAGACAGTGAGTAAGTCATCTCACAGCAGCTGCAGTTTGGCTGTCTAGTATATTTGCCGTCAACTAAATCCTGCGTCAATCAACATCTCCTTCACTTTTTTTTGCGGTTCGATGCGGTGGGTGGTGTTTACCGTTAAGTAGCTTTTGAAGAAATGTTTCCAATGACAATTTTTGGTTTTTAACAGCACAGCACTAAAAGAGCCACTTGTTAACCCTGTACAGCTACACCATTTCTTTGAATTCGGTTGCTTGTTCTGATTTTATATTTTTATTACCCCCGCCCCCTCCTCCCCCACCGGAAAAAGAGGCCAAACCTTATTTTTTTATTAGTCCTTGATTGGTCCATAGCGATGGCTCAGAGTCCAGCAGTAGAGGTCTTTTTTGCACACCTGACAGCAGGGAGCAGCCCTCTGCACGTCCAGGTTTGGGAGCGGAAATGGGGGCAGCCCATGTTGCAGGGTTAGGGAAGAGAGGCGCATTGGGTGGCAGTTGAAGGGTGGGATCTTTTTCCATCCTAAGGGATGGGAATTCATAACCTCTCTGAACACAGGGCTCCCTCAATCCCATTTTACTTTACCCCCATGTGGTCCCCCCCTCCCGCCCACCACCATCCACCCCCTCGCTGTCACACTACTCAGAGAAATATCTCCTTTCCCAAACATGATTTTCTACATTTTACCCCCGCCCCCACCTCCCCTCCCTCCCTCCTTCCCTCCGCCACACTTCAAAAAAATAAATTAAACATGCTCACAAGTTCACTCATAATCCTTTCAAGTTACAAGCTTGATTTATTCAGATGCTAATTTCCTTCTTGCCATAGTGCACATTGAGGCCATTAGAGAAACCAGTAGAAAGACTTGCGCTGGAGTCTCCTGCAGTCTTTTTCACTGCTGAAATTGCCCGAGAGATTTTCTGCTACGAGTGCTCTGCGCTTGACATCCAGTTGACTGTGAATAGCAGTCATTATATTTTAAGTGCTTCCCGTGGCCCGCTGGACACAAAACCATAATAAGAACACAGGGGGATGCGAGCGAACCACTCACAAACGGCCACAAACAAATAAACCCTAGAAAAGCTCTCTGTCTGTCATCGTAGCTCCAGCAGGGGATGAACCTCCGTGTAGGTGGGATGTGTCTTTGCATGAGAGAGAGAGAGAAGGAGTGGGGGAGAGACAGCTGAATAGATAGGGTTTTGGTTGTAATAAACTGATTTGCTGTGTGGTTTGCTCATTCTCAGTGTTGGTACCCATTTGAGAGAGAGGGAGGGAGGGAGAGAGAGAAAAGAATGGGGAGAAAGACTGCTGTGTCTGTGCTGCTTGGGGCAGATGAGGACTGCTCTCAATTTGGAAAGAGAGCAGTTAACACATTTTAGCGCTGTTTTAACTGAGCCTGATTGGACGATACCCAAGCTCACATAACAATAGGATGGCCTTGTTGTCACTCAAGTAAAACACCACATTGGCCCAAATTATTGGCTGAAATAACAACTGCTGACCACATACCAAAAAATGTATGCATTCACTACTGTAAGCCGCTTCAGATAAAAGCTAAATGGTGCATATATATAAACCTTCAAAGGCCTCTCTGCACTGTAGAGCCGATGAGGGACTACTTCTTGATCTGGACAGACTCCAACATTCAGCATGTTATCGTGCACCACGGATCTTTCTGTGGGTAGTGCAGTGGGAAATAAACCATTCTGTTAGCATGCTAGACCAGGCGGCCTTGGCTCTAGCTCACGATGCCCGGGTCCCAGTGGAAGAATGAGCTTTTGAGTCTCTGACGCTGGTTTTTACCCTGAGAGAATGCTCCTCCTCTACCCCCCCCCATTGGCCAAGCAGAAATGGTTATTGGCAGCCCCAACCCGAAGCTTAATATGAATGGCGAAGCTTAATATGAATTTGTTGTGCAAAACTGCTCAGCTGACAAAAAAATAATCAGGCGGGAGCATCACACACTCTTCGAGAAGCGTGCAAGCCATTTCTAATTGAGTCGGCCTGAAATTAGCAATCAGATCAGCGTGACTTAAAAGGGTGCTGTGGCGTACTCTGAACCATCGATGAATCTGACCTTTTCTTTCTGCAAGCCCTGGATAGTCCCTGGCAATCCCAGCCGTGCTTCTCACTCGCCTCACCATGGCACACGGCAGCATGTAACTATCCACCTCCAGTGAAGAAGTAGTCCTTCATTCTCCTCAGCCGGATTTTTTCAATTATAATTTTTTTTTTAAAGAATTTGTATCCCATTTTCTCCCATTTAGTAGCCAATTACACCCTCTCTTTTTCATGTCAATCCCCCCTCATATTGTGAGTTCGCTGCCATAGCTCTGTGACCAGCAGTGACAAAGGCGAAGCATCGTCTCCTCCGAGGCGGCACTTGCCAAGCCGTCACCCGTAACTCTAGTAATTCGCAGCAAATTCATGTCAGCTTCCCTCCCCCCTTCCTGGGGTGGACAGCCAATTGCCGCCCCCTAGTGGCACTCCCAGCCAGAGCCGACTCTGGGCGCGGCCGGTGGAATTGAACCCTGGTTGCAATGGCCAGCGCCAAACGTTGTAACCGCTAACCCCCCTCAGCCGGACTTTTAACTTTCTATTTTTATTTTGTAGCCATTGTGGGGGGAAAACAACAGCAAGGGCTCTCTGGAACTCCTTTTCACCAGTCGTCATCAGCAATCGCTTCTTAAAGAGGATTGGTTTTATTGTTTCTGTTAGTAAGACTGTGAGGCTCCTTTGGCAGCTGGTTGCAGAGTGTCTTAATGGAGACAGACATCATGACAGACATTCCCATTTGAACTCTACATCAAGGTGGCTTTGTTTGGCATTCCTCTGACTCCACCCCTGCCCTTCTCATGCACTTGGTGGAGGTCCAATCCTGGAGGTGCTTTCCAGCTCACCTGACTCGGCCCACCCCTGATGATAAGTGAAATGGAGGCTCCAGGCAGCAGGGCCTGCCCTTCCCCTTGGCCTCAGAACTGTGTCCTGCCTCTGTGTGATCACAGCAGATGCCTTTGATCAAATGTGCACCGGCGCCACACTCCCCCTCTCGCCTCCCTCTCCGAACTTGTCATCTTCCAAGGCGACTGGGACTGTAATCCAGTTAGACAGGCCTTTAATGCCGGACACGTGTGCTTTTGAGATACGCCAAGGCGGCTGGTGGCTTTCACCTTTCTGTTGCATTGCCTCTGCAGCTCCTGGGAAATTTCAGAAGCCCCCTCCCCTCCCCTCCCCCCCTGGTCAGTAACTCATCCCCTGACTAACCCCAGAGAGCTCCCACACATCACCCAGGCAGGGTCCCTGAGAAATAAAAACTGCAGGAAACCACAGGATAATCACCTTGGCACATCAATAAGTACTTTCCCTGAGACTTATTTTTAAACGCTTATTGGCGTAAACATTTTTAGTTCATTTCCAACCCCAGGTTGATGTGCTGTATGTGTTAAACGACCATTTTGAGTTAAGCTACTGATGAGTTGAACCAGCCTGGGATCCCTTGAGTTAACTTTGGTGGCAGAGTGTGTTGCGTTGTCATTTTTCCTGCTCCAGAATTACCTGTGCATCTTGACAGGGTGTAGAAAAGAAGAAAATGTTCTGTTGTTTGAGCGATGGCTATTGTGTCAGTGGAAACATTGAGCCAGTGTGTTGCTTTTCACGTGATACCAGTGTCAATTTGTGTGTTGTCAGCTTGGAAAGCAGGTTTTATTTGCCTCCTTTATTTGAGAAATTCAGTCATACGGTTACAGTGCCTTTTTGTTGATTAATGCTCATTTCAAAGTGTCAAATTAATGTTAAATGTGCTTATTTAGCAAACTGCCACATAGAAAATAAATGCTTCAATGTGCAAATGTGGCTACCCATTCAAAGGTTCAAGGGTAAATACCAGCGCAGCCAAATCAAATTTCACAGCTTTTGTCTTTTCTAATCCTGCCACACCGCATCGAGGTATGTGCATGAGGCAATAACGTTCGCTTGACAATTTATATTATATCAAGCCTATTTTTCCGTTGTTGGGTGGTTGACATTAAAGAATTCTGTCGGAAGTTAATGCTTCGTGAAACATAAGCATTCAGTAGCATTCTAACGACTAAAGAAGGATAGACCTTTGGGCTTTATCTGTGGTTTTGTATTTATGTATTTATTTTACCCAGCCTGAATGTTTCGTGCGCACGAGGAACACAACAAAAAAGAAGCGAGAAATCTGTCATTATCACGCTGCACTTCTCTTTAATGTCTCCCTGGTTTTCTCCCCGCCTCCCCCCAAATGTAATTAATTGAAATGCTTAATTTTCTGGAAAAGGACGCAGGAGATAAGCGACGAGGCGAAGCACTTCTCCGCTCATCCAGAGATTGCGGACGCGGACAATCTGCTAATATCATTTCAACTCGTTCTTTTCTTGCCCGTGACTTTATTTATTCCACGTTTGACTGACCGGGTGAACAGTCCTTGTGGCGTTCCTTCTCCAGTGACGTGTGAACCCCTTCATCTCAGTCAGTCGGCGACACGCGGTGCTGATATATCAAAGTGCGATCATACGTATCTAGCAATGCTTCGTCAGTCACCCCAGGACAAGGACATCTGCCAAATAAACGAGCTATAATGGCAATACGTGATTGCCTTGGGTTTGATGTGTTGTTTGGCTTCGCAAACCTAAATGCTTGAGGAAGCTGGGAATTGGTCACTTGATCTGCGACTGTTAAGTCCTGCATTGCTGATGTTTTCGAAGTGTTTATTTCTGTTGTAATGATTCGTTTGTGTACTAATTGCAATACTAATTCCTTTATAGACCCATTTTTGCATGGATGATGTCTATTTTAATCCAGCCTTTACCTGGATTCTCATCCCTGTCTGTCTTTACCCCCTAGGATAGTATGTGCTACTAAAAGGGCTTCAGAGCCTATGTCAGACTGTGGAGATGAATCCACCATCTACAACCCCGTTGTGCAACCCAGTAAAGTATATTCAATACCATGCGCATATGCATCAAATAGATGTCCCCAAAATATGCATCAGTGCCACCCCCCAAAAAAAAGTTGCCTACCCCCCAAATGAGATATTCCTGGAGCCGGTCTGAAACCTGGCCTACTCATTCTCACCACATGATTTTCCCTTTATGGTCAGTGAGCCGTGCGGTCCCCTTGTCCCTTGTCTCCGAGGTTGTCGCTGTACGTGATGAATGCGCTCTCAGTCGACGTTGTTGGTTCAGTGAAGGTCAGAGAGAGAGAGATCAGTAGAATGGAAAAGGGGGAATGCTGGGTAAAATGTTTTTAACATTTACCAAGGGCAAGTCCCTCCCTCCCCAAGGTCCCCCAGGTAGCCCCTTCCTGGATAGGCCTTGCGCACGCTTTGCTCACCTCCCGTAAGATCCCCTGAGGTGAGCCACGAGGCCTGGATGGGAGTCCGTGAAAAATGGCTCAGCTCTCATTGACGCCTCCGTTACTGCTGTCACTCTCTCCCTGCCTCTTTATCTCCCTCCTCTCCCTCCGAAGGAGTCAGGGAGTGGCGTTAGATCAAATCCCCATGCTCATAATCTAGGCCGTTTGGCACCAAAGTTGTCAGTGCCATGCCCTACCTACTGAGCCGCACAGAATCAGCAGTGTCATTCAGGATAAACGTCTCTGTGCTTGTTTCCTCATCTGACCCATGCATTGATTAGGACACATTAGGCCTCTCAGTAAAACCCAGGCAGCCAGGGAGACAGGTCAGAGGTCAAACAGACTATCCCTAGCCAGCCTCCATGTGCCAGGAATCACGGCCGACCCTCACAACCTTAGGTATTTTGCAACCTGCATAGTCCACGTTGGCTTTCGCGCGAGAGAGATTGTACAGGAAAAAGGTTAACAGTGCTACGGATCCCAGTGTGTCAGCAGAGTTATAGCTTATTTCATTCTTTATAATAATTTGAGGTGGCATTATCACATTATCACAGTCATTCTCTTTTTTTTTCCATCTTGATATGATTGTACATTGTATGGGGCGTATTTGCAGATATGA
Source organism: Aldrovandia affinis (assembly GCA_029706075.1). Lineage (NCBI taxonomy): Eukaryota > Metazoa > Chordata > Actinopteri > Notacanthiformes > Halosauridae > Aldrovandia > Aldrovandia affinis. The sequence continues at coordinate 1,677,563 of JAINUG010000122.1, read as the reverse complement.
CTCTTGAATTTATTTGAAGATTTGAGCGGCATCAAATGGCGGACGCATTTGATTTGATTTGATTCGATTTGAGCCTCTTCCTTCCTGCCTCAGGGTGATCTTGTTCATTTGAACTCCCACTCGGGGAAGGTTAATGACCAGAGGTTTATGACGTCAGAGCGAAGCGGCCGTCAAAGAGTTAGCGCTCGGCGGAGACACCCTCTGCTTGCGGAGGGAGCGAGAGAGCGCCGCAGACAAACCCGTTCGCCGCGTCCTTAACGCTCTCTACCACCTTTTCACAGGAGGGCTTCATTAAAGCTCAGCGGTGGACAGTTTTCCGGGGAATGCACACTCGTAAATTGGCAGCTGTTCATTAATCACGGCTCTGCTGGGTTCGAACTACGCTGCCGCGCGCCTCATGTTTTTCTTTTTTGTCCCGAGGGAATAAGCGTACGATGTCCTTAACGGAGACCATTTTTATTTGAGTTCCTTCCTGGCTCCGCCACACATGGGTGATCCGATGCCCCGAGGTGGACGGTTAGCGTGCGCGAGGACGATAATCGGGTGCAAAGGCAAGCGGACGTTATTTGCCCGAAGGCTCGCCGCTCTCCGGCTGAAACGCTCCCGAGTGCTCGCCTCATCACCTCCAGGTGACGTGTGCCGAAGGGTGCTGCTTTAACGGCTGCCCTGGATCACCAAGATGGGCGTCGCTCTTCAGCGATGGAGGACGCGGGGTTCGTTCCCTCATATGCAAATTGCTTTTGACGTCCGATGAAAGTCTTTTGTGCGAACGCAGTGAATTATTGAACAGTTCTGTCCTCTCAAAACATTTGAGCTGAGCTGAGAGCAGGGGGCCGCTTGGTGAGGTACGGGCCATCGACATGCCTGTGTGGTGTTTTTTTGTTTTGTTTTGGTTTTTCAAGTCTGGCTCTGTTAGTTTCCTGCACCCAGTTTCCTGCTCGATCTAATGAGGTTATGGGGCAGTTCATTCTGATGTCCAGTCCTGTGCACTCTGAGCTCTCTGAAGGGACCTGGTTTTTCAATTTCAAACACGATCAACCAGCCTCCATAAAGACCTATTCGATCTCTCCAGTCCAGAAGTAATATAATATAATATAATATACGCCATTTAGCAGACGCTTTTATCCAAAGCGACTTACAGTAGTGAATGCATACATTTTTTTCAGTATACCCACAACCTAAGCGTTGCCAACGCTGTGCTCTACCAACTGAGCCACAGAGAACCACAGAAGCCTTATTATGACGCTTAGTGTTGCCTCCATTTTCTTTCAATAGCCTGTGCATGCCTTGGCCTTCATCTCCGATGATGAGGGCTATCAGGATGCCATATAAATACTGACCTAGGTTCAGCTTTGGAAACATACACGGAGGGGTGTTTTTCCCCCCCAAGCTGCTGACTAGAGAAACAGCAACATCAACAACAACAATCACCCAATTAACATGAGTTGCGTTTTCCGCCATTTCTTTTTCTGAGTGGACTCCTTTCTCCCTTACAGCAGCGGTATCCAGTTTTGACAAACTAGGGCACGCAGTCTCTGTGAAAGCACATGATAAATTTTGGGCCCGAAGAACTAATGGCCTAGGCCAAATGAGGCATCTATTTGCTCATAGAAGTTCTGCACAGATGGCACATCTTGAAAACTGTGCACCTGTTTATATATAGATGTGAAGCAATGGTTAGGGGGGAAAAGCAAGGGAACAGGAAGACGCATCTGTTATGTGCATGCCAACAACTCATTTTGTGCCCTCACTCCCAACTTTCATTGTCAGTGTAATGAGTTTGGCGCATACTCCAGGAAACATGGGCTGTATGATCTAAGGACCGTTACACTCTGAGATTTCCAGTGGGGAACCGAGACGTGTTTGTGAAGGGACTGGCGTCGGTGGCGTCAGTGTCTAGTGACAGAATGAGATCATTTCTTATCGTCCTATTATCTGCTTTTAAGACCTTTTTGGTTCCTGCTCCTTTTGATTATCCATATTTGCTTCCTCATTGCGTTCTGAATGCCATGTGAGAGATCCTTTCCATTAGGAACGAGGGAGCCTGGTTGTTTCGTTCTCCACGTGACATCATGTTCGGTTTTCCATGGCAATGCAGTTTGTATAGATGCCAGTACAACAAGCTTCTCTAATCAGGAGCTAAGGTGATTACATTACATTGCACTGTATTAATTTTGCAGATGCTCTTATCCAGAGCGACTTACAATGCAAGAGAGCATAAGTGCACCCACAAGAGTAATATGAGCACAGTTTACATACACCGGGCTTAACAACACTCCCAGACCAGCGGGTGTATGCACATCATCACTGAAGCACTACCATAGGTTAACTATGCCAGTCCTAAATCTGATTAAAGCTGACAGCCTGATTAACCTCTCCTTAGGTTTAAACCAAGGGGTGAAACGTGGTGAGTGTTGAATTCATTCAGTAATACTGAACTTGTGAAATATGTGTATTGATTTTCATATTACTCCGTCCTCAGTTATGAAAGATTCTTTCTGCATCGAGCAGTGTGTGTGCAGTCATTTCAAAGTGGGTTTATATCGAGTAGGATGCGGGATGCCATTCAATGCTGTTCAGTATAAAGTGTTAAACTGGTGACCGCATGAGCAGAACATTTTATTTAATGATAGCTAAAGCAATCACATTAATCGTATGCGGTCTGCATCTCATTTCTCTGTTCATCTGGTTTTTTCAACGATGATATCTAATGTAATTAACGTTATGACTGAATGACGATCTTGCTTTAAGCAGGATGTTTCTGTGATTGAAGATGAAAAATATGTGTACAAGCACTGCTTTTCAGCTTATGCCACCAACAGATTATAGTTGGAAAACTGTTTTGTTCTTTTATAGACGATGAAAACATATCTATTTTTCGATTTTAATTTTCAGTAAAGGGTTCTTGCGCTGAAATGTGCAGATGGGAAACCAGCCCTTTTGTGCAACAAGCTAAACATGTACATTGTGTATATATATATATATAAAACCCTATATATTTTTCCCCAGATTTTTTTTCTCCCAATTTGTTAGCCAATTGTGCCATTTATAGTTCCAACTATCCCCCCCACATTCCTAAAAATGTGCTTCATTTGTAATGACAAACTGATATTATGAAGCTTTATTCACACTTAAGGAAGGGTCCCCCTTGGTGTTGTCAATAAAGGCTCGTATTCAGGAGCGGTTTCTAGAGAAGAGTGCACAAGGAACATGTCTGACGTATCGGTCTACTCCATGCTGTGCTTTCCCTGTGGTTCCCATTCTCCAAAGAATTGTTGATGTATTTCACATTTGTTCACATCAAAAATCAAAGGAGCATGTCATTGGTTCTCATTAACTGGCCTACTTGGGGTTTTTCTGTTTGTTTATTATTTTGAATCAAATAAAGACATAATTTTGTGACATATCTTCAATTACAGAAGCTTTGTCTGTTTTGATATCTGTTCATTATTAATCTCAGAGGTATTTTGTCCACGTACTATGGTAGCTGGTTGCCAGTGTAACTGAGATATATATTTTGAAGGATGGAGATTATGCAATATTTTGTTTTCTATAATAGCTTTATAGCCTATTCTTTTTCAGAATGTTGTTCAACATTGAACCACCCATATTGCCTAGCAATATAAATTATCATTGAGAGCAGAAATATGTACCATCATTTAAGCCCTTAGCATTAAATCACCATGAAGTCTGGCTTCAAACTGATTACCCTATTAATGTTAATTATATTCTCTCAACAATTTTGCAATGTGTGTCGTTGGTATGGGCATAGAGAACATGTTTGCATCTCGATTGGGAGATAAGTGTGTAAGATAAATAAATCTTGTGAAATTAAATGCCATTGTAATTGGCACTAGCATGGCTAGCATTTGATTGTAGAGTTACAACGTTGTCATTGTGTCGCTGCCCCCTTTAGATTGATGAAACCTGCAGGTTTTAACGGACAGCTCTAAAGACCTTGTGGCGTTTAGTCACTGTACCACCAGGTCTAAACTACAGTAGCAATAAACACTTTCATTTCAACAGTTAATGGAGGCAGTGACTAAAACATTTTCTTTTCTATGTTAGAGCTCTTGTGGCAAGGTGGGGGACAAACTTTGATGTAGCCTTTTTTAAACATAATCAGAAGAACAAATGGGGGGGGGACAATAGTTCTAGAGACTTGTCTTATTTGGGTGGTAGAGCTTGAGTGATTTATTATCGTAGTAGTTGGTTGTGGTAGACAGAGGCGTGGGCCTCATTTTGGAGGCTGATGTTATCTTTCTCCTAGCTGTAAAGAAAAATAAATATGACCCTTTGTCTCATTGGCGGGGTTTTGAAAGACTGAAAGGTCACTGAACTGTCGATTTCTTTTGCTGAGTCCTATTTGCAGCCACAGATTTTTCAAACAGCATTAAGTGGAATTGCAACAGGTGGCTCTCATTTATTTATATGATGTTATAAATTATTGAATCCATCAACAAGCACACGATATGATATATTAATATGCCTTGACCCTGGCCATGTTTTATAGGTACTGGTTAATTGGTTCTTTCCAGAAGACTTTATGGTTATTTATGAAATGATGAAAGTGATAGAGGGAGTCTTTGTATTTACAGTTAATTTAGAGTGATCACCTTTGATGTCAGCTGTTTGTGACTTTGTATATAAAGATCATTTTATGGCACACAATTTTTATTAAATGTGGAACCATCATCTCTGGGCAACTACTGGGTCATCCCAGCACTGAACTACATATCCCATGAGGCAGAGTTATCTCAGGTTTTTGGTCATGTGCTGGGAGAAGGCAGTAGAAACATGATGGCAAGCACCTTATAGATTTTATGGTTATAAAAAAAAAATGTCTGTGTGTATTGTGCGATCTGCATATACATAACGGACAATTAAAATCCTCCTAGCACTAACATGCATGTGTTCAGGGTAGTTTTTTTTCCCCCTGAGCAGAAATGAGTGAAGGAAAGATTTTAAAAATGAGAGAAAGAAGAAGATGGAGTGTGTGTGAGAGAGAGAGAGCCCCCGATTACCAAAGCAGCAGCAAAAAGCAACGATCTGAAAAATAGCTTTTTAGGCCTAATATGCATATCAGTGTTCCACTGTGTGATTCTGAGCCTCAGTAAGAAATCCCTCGAGCCGCTGAAAGGACTTCATTCAGGGACTGGACCACAAATGAGTTTTTATACTCGCTGCTCACTAAAGCTGACTGATTATTGGCCCAGACACCAATCTAATGATACCCCTGTTGACTGGCGATGGATGGATGGAACGGAGATGCAAGAATTCCTTTGGTTTTCAGGGCTTTGCGATGTCAGATTGCATGCCCTACTTTCTGTCTGCCGAAAAACAAACAAACCACAGTAATACTGTTGTGAGAACAAGACGTGAGTTACATGCGTGTATTACACTGGGAGTCTGAATCAGCCTGTCAGATGTTACGTGTTACGGTGTCATTTCCAATGGAGTTTGCGCAGCCGAAAGTGCAGAGCAATCATAACGAATTAAATACGAAACAAATTGACAATGCGGTAATGGGTAATAAGACACTCTGGCACAGTGTCCAGGGTGGTTATCATGGCAGGTGGTGATTGGATAAACAGCGTGCACTCTAAGTGGGGCTGCCAATCCCCATGGTCCATTGCAAAGCTTGAGCCTTATTGTCTCTGGGCACATGTAGGATATTTAACAGGCATCACTTTAATCTACTCAACGGCCGTACTGCAGAAAAATGGCGCGCTATCGTTAAATCCATGGAGAGAAAGTGCCCACATTGCCTGCCCTTTCAGGCTTCACACAGGGGTAGGTACTGCAACACGGCCCCTTGTTAAACAGGCTGCAAGCAGCGTGCGCTTTTACCTTTGCTGTGTGCTTGTATGGACACACTGAGGCGCAGTTGGGTTTTACCACGACTAAAAGTACGCTTTTAAGTGTGTGTGTCGTCGTGTTTGCTTGGCATAGAGCCCCCCACTGTCCCCCGGCACTCGCTCCCATGTCTGGTATCCTGAAGGCCGCGGGCGTCTCCTAGCGTGCCTTCGCCCGCTTCCCGGGAACACTATGCCCCCCATTTCCTAGGAGCCCGCTGTGGCTCCTCAAGGAGAACTGCAGATGGACGAAACGCACGACGGAACAACGGGAGGCAGGGTAAAAATAGGCCTTTTATGGCTTGGCGGGCGGAAAGCTGTTTGCAGGCCGAGAAGCCTGTGGTACAGTACATTAACTCTGTTTCTGATTTACGCTTCTGCCCAGAGCTCCGTCTCACTCTCGCTCTCGCTCTCGCTCTCTCTCCCTCCTTTCAGTGTGTCTCCTCAGCCTGTCCACAGTGATGTAGTGTGGGCCCGCGTGCTCGCCGTGATGGTTTTGTTAATGGCCAATGCCGCGAGACCACAACAGCAGACCATTATAGCACCGTGTCACATATCACACACGTGACAGTATTATACGCATACGTATAATAATGCGAATATTATAAAGGCACACTGTAGCACTGAGACTGCAGCACGCCAACCTGCGGTGCAATGACGAGGCCCATTTTTAAAGGTTGAGTGGTGGGTTTTTTTGTGTGACCACACTGCGAGACTATACAGCAAGCACAGAAAACATGCGGCCACTACAGCACCGTGTTCCGAATCACGCGCACACACCTAAGCAATGCGAACCCCCCCCCATCCCCCAAAAAAACAACGTAGCTCACCAACCTGCAGTTGAATAAGGAGGCGTGTTTTTAAAGGTGGAGAGGATTTGTGCTGGATGAGCACACTGCTGTCGTACCCTCGAGTGTCTGAGATGAATCGCTCGAGTCAGAGTAAGATTGTGAAAGTGTTGTGATGTGCAAAACCAGGGGGAGCATTAATATAGCCGTCTGCGTAATGTCGGGGGAAGGCGAGCGCGCAGGCGGGATGCCCGCGGGTCCTGTTGGTAGGGGGACAAAGGCGATGTCGGCGCCATGCTCCACTGGGTGTAGCAAAAGGGTTCACGGGCCTGGCACAGATGCTCCCTAAAGAATCCTGGAGTCGCCATCGTCGCATCCCGTGGCCATTAAGCGACCGGGTGATGACGACGGGCGACGGTTGCGAGGACGACTATCAAATCGCCCGCTGTGAAAACAATCATCAGGCTGCGTACAGACAAATCTGCTAGCCTAATTAATCTGCTAGCCTTTGCAAGGTAACCCGTGCTCTCATAATGGAGTCTCACTGCCCAGCCATAAAAAGCCCCCATGGCTAGTTATTAATAAATAGCTGCCAGTCTTGTAGCACATGGGCAATGAATTCTTCAATGCTCCCCCTACTGTGCCTTGGAGTCAAATTCGGCAGACAGCAGTCGACTGTGTAGCTCGTTAGTGGATTGCAATGGTTCAATTCTGGTTTGAGCTAAGCCTTAAAGTGTACAGACACTGTTGTGTGTCCAATCTGACCCTTTTTATGGCCACTACTTAGAGCCCTCAGAGTTTATTTTCCTCTCTGGTGGAAGTGCGACTTGTGTTTGGGACGATAACAACATTCTCTAAACTCTGGACGTGAAGAATGTAGTGGCAGTGTAGTATAGTGGTTAGGGAACTGGGCTTGTAATGCAAAGTTTGCAGGTTCCATTCTCTGGTGGGGCACTGCCATTATACTCATGAGAAAATGTACTTAACCAGAATTTCTGCAGTAACTGTGCAGCTGTCTAAACGGATTTTATGTAGAGAAACGTAAACCTGTGTAAATAACTCAGGTTAAGAGCGTCTGCTAAATGCTGGAAAAAAAACTGACGAGCTAAACTGTTTAAACGTATTTTTTAAAGTATTTTTTTGTAAAGAATACCCCAGAGATACATTCGTTGTTGTTCGAGTCAGACCATGACATCCGTGGCAGTGATATTAAAAAATGTAATCTCCCGATAGTTGGAGCAAAGACGATTATCGGAGCAGGGGCCTTCTTAAAGTCACGAACACACTTTTATCATTGCTATCGTGTGTTTTTGATGTGCAGTTGCCGTGCAGTTAAAAAAAAGAATGAATGTATCTTTTCTGTTGATTGCAATTGAAATTGTCACCCACTTTAATCCTTTTCACGTGGTGATGAATTTCGTTGAAATCTTGACAGATCTTGACAGAGGGAAAAGACGGCCCAAAAGAAACCCCCCCCAAAAACCTCAAAAGCTTCTGTTGTCATACTACATTGAACTCCAGTAGTGTTGATAGACTTGACGTTTTTAAACGTTTTTTTACGTTTTCAGTTTGCTCAGCTCTGGAAGTCAAAGCCTACTGAAAAGAACTGACTGGGTTCATGGTCCGTTGTTAATCTCTCTGTTCCACTCTTATGACAGGTTCCTATTAGGCTTCATTGCAAACTGTTACCTGTCACCTGGGACTCCAGATGGAATTAATAGTACATTAGCCTGGAAATATGGCTGCACAATAATGTCCTATTTTATGTTCCGTTTAGACATTTTTATTCCTAATGGCAATTGTCTTCGGATTCTCTCCAACATGGTTAGGGAGAGAGAGTGGATGTGACTTCACTGCTCAGTGTTGGAAGCGGGAGGCCTTACCCGGATTCGGCAGAATACCCGCCCTTTCTCACCTTCTGCTCTCTTTCTGCGCTCCCTTTTTCAACTCTGGATAATGTGATCCCTCTGACGGACAGCTGTCATGTCCGTCCTGTCCCGGAGGGATACTTGAAAGTCAAACTAGATTGCCCCGTAAATACTGTGATCAGTCTGACCCTTTGGGCGCTCCAGAATGGCTGCGGTATGATATTAAGAGAAACAGCCCTGTATGCTGTCCTGCGTTGTGTTTATGTGGGCTGGCTATCTAAAGACTGTCATCAATAGTGTTCCAAAGGCAAGTGGTGTGGATGTGACTGGAATGCCAACATGTAAACAACATCAGCAGTCTTGGTATGGCATGGGTATCTTATCGCTGGAGTCAATGTTTTTGAATGCGGTAATAGCTACACCAGCACACTTCTACACGTGTGAGCTTTTGGCATCTCCATTGTTGAAGTTGCTGTCCCCTCGCTCAATAGACAGGGCTCTTGTCTTGGGTGCTGTTTGTGTCATTAAACACAGGCTGGTGTGCTCCCCTGAGTGCTGTCTATGGTATAAGGCCAGGAGGCCATACAGCTCATGGGGGTGAGGAGGCTACATTTCCCTCCCGTTTCAGCCCTGATTGGAAGGGGCCTGCTGCATCCTTTGTACTGATACAGCCTCCCACCAACAGGGGTGCTGTTGTTCCACACAGCCCAACTGCTGCCACCCCCCCTTCTCCTCGAGTGGGTGACAAGATTGTGTTTTTCTTATTTTTCCGCCTGTGTCATAGCTTTTGGATCATTGTGCCTCACCCCCCACAGAGCATCACAATATGGTACAATTTACCTCCCGGCATCCTGATGTCAATATCAGCTGTTTTTAAACCTTCAAAAAATGACTTTTTTTATACCCCTGTTCTCTCTAGATAGTAGATGCATACATCAGAAGGTGTATAGGGTTGAATTTGAATGCCAGCCAGATGACTTGTCCAGTGCTTGGAAATTGCGAAGACACGCTAGGGCCGGATGCAGAGTGGAGTGGTAACTAGTTTAACACAATAGGCAGAAATGTTTCCACTCTTTCACATGTTAAAAATAGAAATGCCATTTGAGAATATCTTGAAGCTAGCCTCGATTTTCTGTGTGAGACTACTCATGAAAGCGTGCATTACAATAATGGCCTATGCCTCATCTAATTTGGCCTAGACTTACAGTAGACCTCACCTAACAATGAAAATATGGTATTAGGTCAGCAATCGTTTGCATGAATACAAAACTGATGACAAGACAGGTCTTTTACATTTTAAATTTCTAAATCATGTCAAAGCTGAGTCATGCCTGACTTCTACTGCCCCTATGCATGTGTTTATCTTTTGGCTTTCTCACAATGACCTTCACAACATTGCTCAACCAGGCCAAGTCTATTTTGTGTGTTGTTGCATTCTGAATGGAAAAACCTCACCAGTACTACAAATATTTAAAAAGTAAATGTATCTACAAATATTTTTAAAGTATGCCCATTCTAGGATTGTGACTCACAACCAGAACATTCCACTGTGCCTTCCTCTTTAAGTCCTGCTTGTCTTCACCTGGATCAGGGGAGCACTTTATTCTCTCCTCCTGTTCACTTTCTTCATTGCTTCACCCTCGACTTGTTTCGATTTTCTTTCAAACTTAATTGCAAAAGTGTAATAAAAATAGTTTTATTTATTTAACTATATACTATTGTCCAATTCACACCAAATTTGAAGGATCACTGCAATGCTCCCATAGTTCAGAAGGACTTGAGGACCAGGATGTTCCTTGAAAGGGAGGAGGCCCACATGGACACTGCTATCTCAGGACTGGAATATTATGGGATACCATATTGTTTCATGATACCCAAATAAGTGTCTGTCACACGTCATATGGCAAACCCTGGAGATGACGAGAACAGCAGGACACAGGGAGTGGAGTTGAAGGTCCAGGAACCGTGTTTTTATTTATCCCTTCCCGAGGCACGGGGAAGAGAGAGTGAGAGAGAGAGAGAGCACGGATAAAATAAAACCGAACAAAAATCTTCCGGCGTCCCCATCGTGGGTTTTGGCCACAAACAATAAACTAAAACAACAAATCAAACAGCCTTTCTAATCAAACACAGGTCACACATTTTAGACTTTTCAGTCATGTTCTTGCGGACACCTCTCTCTGCCAGCTTTTTGCTTCTAGATCCAGCCTCTGTGTTCCAGACCCCTACTAAGAGAGCAGAGCAGTTTTATGCACACAGGTACGATTAGATTATACAATACAGGTGTGTGCACTTGCTGCTCTGCCAGTAGGCATGGCCGCTAATTGCCCTGATTCCGCTGCCGAGACCGATTGCCTTCAGCATCCTATAGTTTCTTTAGTGGAAGTAGGCGTTAGATATGAGGCCTGATCTGACAGCCTTTGTTATGGGATGACTTTAAACCCTATTGTTATATATGAACTCAGCTTGAAATGTTTACACGCCCACAAGATTTGTTGTATAATAATAACATTGCTGGGTCGGGAGATCTGTTTCTCCTTTGTGGGCGTTTGTTGACCGTAGGGAGTAAAAACAGTAGTTGGTGAGCATGCATTTTGGAACGTAGGCCTAGACATTGAAGACAAACTCAATTACAGCAAAACGGCAAATAGTGTGATGTGACACATCCAACGTGATCTTTGAACATAGCCAATTATCACACCCTGGAACAAAGACATTAATACATTCCCTCTTCTGCAGTGAAAAAATAATAATTTGTTGTGTTGTTGATTGTGTTTGATTGTTTTTGTGAAAAGGCTCCATGGTAATACAAAACGGTTTCAAGAGCATTGGGGAACATTCCAGTTAAATTCCCACTGGGTTGTTGGATAACATAGATGAATGTTCCCCAAACAGCCTTAGAACTTATTTATTGTTCTAAACAAGTTCTGTCACCAAAAAACATCCCAGACATATCCCATAAAAACTTCTAATTCCTCTAAAAGTTATAATTTAGTCACAATAAACAAAATGGAGGATAACATTTAAAGAATTTTCTGAACGTAAATACTGAAATGGCAGATTCTTTGAATCATGTTCTGATAAAAATAACATGAATGACCATCCACAAATGACTTTTTAACTGGAACAACAGAGCATTCCTTAAATGTTATTGTGATTTCATAATAGCATTTAAGAGACATCCAGGAAAGTGGACAAATGTTTGTAATAGAAGGTTTACCCTGTATTGTTTTACTTTCTGAATGTTAACTTTACAGTAATGTTTTGCGAACCAAATGTGGTTACCTGAGGTTGTGTGAATTGTATGAACATTTTATTTTTCATGTCTTCAAAAAATTATCCATTTTCAAACTTTTCTGATGGCTTGTTCTTCATTATCATTTTGTAATAAAAGACAATTATTACAATGCAATGGATTGGCCCTCCAATTTTCTGTTTTTACATTGTGTATTTCAGAAGAAAGAATGGCTTTGCTTGAACTGTCAGACTCAGAGGTTGATGTCTGGAGCGTTGGGAGATGCACCGCTTCCAATTCCTCAATCGTCTCCAAAACACCAGCCAATGGGATCACCCAGACACCATCCGCCGGCCAGTCAACAGCAGGCACAGCAGCCAGCGCTACAGAAAGAACCCAATCAGCAACAGCCAGGGCAAAAGCCAACGCAACAGCAGCAGCAACAGAAGTCGGTGTCCGTTCAAGAAAGTGAATCTTTTGCTCCAGTGAAGCAGCCAACAGAGACAGAGCAGGACAAGGGTCCTCTCCACCCGGTGTCCACAACCACCAGTGAGGCCCAGAGACATCAGAGAACCACAGAGAAGGACACCACAGCACCAAAACTGGAAAAGGATGCTGACATTTCTGCCCTCTCCGAGACCAAACCAGTGGCAAAGAAGGGAGTGCCAGAGCAGATCGCTGTGACAACACCGGTGAAAGACTTAAAGAGAACTGGGGAGTCTCAGAAGTCCAGACATCATGATGTGAGTTGGTTTTTTATGTTTTAAAAAATAAAATAGCAGTTCTGCATATTTCTAATTAATTAACTTCCAAGTAAACTAACTGCATAAAATATAATGTTTACAAGAAATGGAGAGGAAGAGCTTAATTCTCAAATTTCTGTAAATCTCTAATTTAGCTGGTGTTGATGATGCCTGTTACTTATACTAGTGGTTCCCAAACCTCTTCTTGAGTACCCCCAGCCGGTCCATGTATTTGTTAACTTCCACCACCAGCACACCTGATTCAACTAAGTAGTTAACGAGTTGAATCAGGTGTGCTGGTGGTGGAAATCAATAAATACATGGACCGGCTGGGGGCACTCGAGGAGAGGTTTGGGAACCACTGAGTCCTATACCAATGAAAATTGTGCTGACGAAACAGCTGTCTAACATCTCTACCGAGCAAGAAAAAAGCAATACCATTAAATTGTAAAGACCCTTAAAACAAGAAGATCTGAGAGGCATAAAATCACTTTGAACAAAATAAGCATGTACAGATGGCCTTGATTGTATTAGCTTCTTTAGCCTCTCAGTGGAAATGTTAAAATGATGAAAGTAAGTTGAAAAATCTAATCTGCACATCACTGTAAGCCACACCTTAATGTGTTTCTTTGCACGCTTATTTATCTTCACTTTCAGGAGATGACTAAGTCCAGCACACAAGACCTCTCCCGGAGCCCACAGAGCCTGAGTGACACTGGCTATTCCTCGGACGGGATCTCCAGCTCCCATAGCGAGATCACGGGGCTGATCCAGGAGGAGGAGATGAAACTGAGTGAACAGGGGCTCAGCGAGCGGGAGCTGAGCGAGCACAGCCCCCAGCCCCTCGGAGATCACCAAGCTGGAGAGCTCCATGCGGCCCCTGCTGGAGTCCAAGTCCATTCAGGATCAGGAGCGAGAGAGGGGGCGAGGGAGACATTCCCGTGACTCCAGGGACGCTGACGAAAAGAAGCAGAGGCCTCGGTCCTTGTCCATCACTCCAGAGGCGTTTGACTCGGATGAGGAGCTAGAGGACATCCTGGAAGAGGATGAGGACCCCGACTGGGATAACCATCGTGACCTCAGGGACAGCGTGGCGGAGTCGACGGAGGACTTCAGCAGCAAGGTGCGCCACGACTACATGGAGGACAGCAACGAAAGCAGGCTTTCCCCTGTACCGGAGAGGCAGAGAAAACAAGTGCCAGAGATGACAGATGAGGAATTCATGAGGAGGCAGATCATGGAAATGAGCGCAGATGAAGATAATGAAGAGGACGATGAAGATTACAGTTACCAAAAACCAAAAAAGAGCCATAAGCACAGTGCAGATTCAGGGAAAGAGAAGCAACGCCGCCTCACCCATCATTCCAGTAGCTTTGAAGAGGAGAGCAAAAGAGCTGATGATGCATACCAAGGTGGTGGTGAAGATGGGGATGAAGATCTGATGGCTTCCCAAGGAGGCCTTCGCCGTTTCAAGACGATCGAATTGAACAACACAAGCAGTTACAACCGAGAAATGGAGCTTGGTAATGAGAATGAACTCAGCTTGGACCGAGAACCAGAGCTGGAAATGGAAAGCCTGACTGGATCCCCGGAGGAGCGATCAAGGGGGGAGTACTCTTCGACCCTCCCTGCGACCACTCCAAGCTACACTTCTGGCACGTCTCCCACCTCAGTATCCTCCATGGAGGATGACAGTGACAGCAGCCCCAGCCGCAGGCAGAGGCTAGAAGAAGCCAAACAACAGAGGAAAGCCCGGCATCGCTCCCATGGCCCACTTTTGCCGACTATCGAAGACTCATCTGAAGAAGATGAATTGAGAGAGGAAGAAGAACTGCTGCGGGAACAGGAGAAAATGAGAGAAGTGGAGCAGCAGAGGATTCGAAGCACTGCCAGGAAAACTAAGAGGGACAAGGAGGAGCTGAGGGCACAGAGACGCAGGGAGCGATCCAAGACTCCGCCCAGTAACCTCTCCCCCATTGAGGATGCATCTCCTACAGAGGAGTTGAGACAGGCTGCGGAAATGGAGGAGCTTCACCGATCCTCCTGCTCAGAGTATTCACCTTCCATTGATTCCGAGGCAGAGGGTTTCGAGATATCTTCCAAGCTCTACAAATCTGGGAGCGAATACAACCTGCCGACATTTATGTCACTCTATTCCCCCACTGAGAAGCCGAACGGCACCCCCACCTCCTCTTCATCAAGCGGCAAACCACTCAAAAGTGCTGAAGAAGTATATGAGGAAATGATGAGGAAGGCGGAAATGTTACAGAAGCAACAAAAGCAGTATGATGACACCTACCAACAAGAAGAATTAGGGAGTGGAGAGGAGGAACAATATGATGAAGACTATGACTACAGTAACCAGGAGGAGACTGGCTATGAAAACAGTGCCTCAGAGACTGAGAATATCTATGAGGAGATTCTTCAAACGTCTCAAAGCATTACCAAAATGCACCAGTCTTCCACCCGTGACCTGGAACAGCTACCAGATGATCAGATTGAAACAGATGGTTCCTACCCAGACAAGCAGCTTTTGGATACTGGATCAGCTTTTGCTAAATTGCTGGAACAAAACAATGCTCTCCTTACACCTGGGACTAGCCCAACTCAGATCTCAGCACCAGTTTCATTTGCTTCCACAGGGACCGACACCAGTGTGACTGGAGGGAGGAGTATTCCTGACGTCCGAGTGACACAGCACTTTTCTAAAGAAGGGCAGAAAGACAGGATCAGGATTCAAACCACTAAAAATGGTGTGGTTCCTGCTGTAGCTACCACAATAGCTGCTTATGGGGTTTACTCAAGAGATACAGTGACCGTTACACAGACAGTAGTTACCCAGACTGTAACTACAACCCAGTCAACAATGTATAGCCGACAACCAGGAACCGCTTCAAATGTTTCCAGTAAAATAGCAGAGATTACTCAGGCTTACAGTCAGAGGGATGTCACCGGGAGGAGAGCTGCAGAGAGCAGGAGCATTCAAGCCAGAGGAAGTGCACAGATGGCATCATCAGAGCCCGACACGGAATCCCTTACATCGAAGGTCTTTACCTATTTCAAAGGATCAAGCCCTCCTCTCTCCCCCACCACCTCTCCTTCACAGAGCCCCACACGATCTCCGTCCAGAATGACTGAGTACTCCACACAAACGTTTGGTGCCCGTGGATCAGCGGCACCTTCCAGCTCTGGTGCTACTTCCCCAGTAATAGCACAAGGAACACAGACACCACACAGAGTTGCTTCACCGCGCCTTTCCAGACAGCAGTCCTCTCAGGAGTCACCCTTTATGGTAATAACA
The DNA here is from genome assembly GCA_029706075.1 of Aldrovandia affinis. Taxonomy (NCBI): domain Eukaryota; kingdom Metazoa; phylum Chordata; class Actinopteri; order Notacanthiformes; family Halosauridae; genus Aldrovandia; species Aldrovandia affinis. The sequence continues at coordinate 1,661,773 of JAINUG010000122.1, read as the reverse complement.
TTGGGGTCTGAGCCCACAAGCCCTGGTAAGCCCATAACAGTCAACTCCTCCACCTCTCCTCTCTCCTCACCAACAAGATTGAGCCGTCAATCGACCTTTGACACCTACACCCCCGTATCAAGTTCCCCGACCTCTTCACCTCAACATTCACCACAACATGCATTATATAAGACACCGATCGTGGAAAAAGTCAGTGTTGGCACTAGCATGGTGACCACCGCAAGCACCTATAGCCGTGGTTCATTGTCCATGGAAAATATATCCCTTTGTAGAATCTCCACTGTTCCTGGCACATCCAGAGTTGAACAAGGCCAAATGCTGCCAAGTAGTAGTGTGGTCGATTTGAGGACAGCAACAAAGCCAGCTCCAGTTATTATGACGGATCAAGGCATGGATTTGACATCTTTAGCAACAGAGGCACGAAGGTACTCCAGCGATGCTGATGGAAGCCCCAGTCGTCATTCTACTGCTGTTCAGCCTCTCATCATGAACCTGAATGCTCAGGAGCATCCACACGTGGCCGTGACAACAGTAAGTGTCACTGTAGCAGCTTCCATGTTCATATCACAGCCAAAGCAACCTGTTGTCTATGGTGATCCCATGCAGAGCCGAGTGGACCTTGGCCAGGGAATGGGATCAGCAGTGTGTCTGACTCAGAATAAACCGCCACCAATTGACCCATCCATTCCAAAGATAGATGCCAAGCTGGAGGACTTGAGTATTCAGCAGCAGCAGCTGCAGAAGCAGCAGCAAAAGCTGCAAGAGCAGCAGCAGCAACTAGAGCAGCAGCTTCAGCAGCATCACCAACAGCAACAGCAGCTTCAGCAACAACAACAGCTTCAGCAGCAGCAAGCAGCTTCCTTCGCCAGGTACAACTTAGTGAACCAAGTCCAACCTTTGCTGAAGAAAGACATGCTTGTGAGTCAGACGACCAATGCTCAGGCCGTCGTCAGTGCCGTTCCCCGAGTGTCCCCTCTCCCCGATCCAGCTGCACAGAGTGTGCTCTCCCCTGCCCTCCCTCATGATATGTATGGAGCGAGTGGTCTTCCACTGGAACTTAAGAGTAAACCCACTGTCATGAATCTGTCAGCAGTCAAACCCCAAGTTATGGTAGTGCAGATGGACACTGGCCCACTCGGAGCACCGGTGACCCAGCTCCTCAAACCAGAAGAGCCTCAGGATGCCATGGACCTGACAGGGCAGATCAAAGCAGAGAATCAGGTAGCCTGCTGTGATGTAGTGTACAGACTACCTTTTGGTGGCAGCTGTGTAGGACGCCCCTTCTCTCAAAAGCCTAAAGTGGAAGAGAAGACTCACACCACAGAACCTTTGCAAAGCAGCCGACCTCCTTCTGCACCTACTCAGTTCTATGGAACCAGGCCACAAGAGCCTGGCCAAGAGAGCTACCCATATCAAGAGCCTGTAGCTGGGGGTCACGGCGTAATGGAAGAGAGTAAACCCTACCAAATGCCCTTCTCTGAAAGGCTGCAGCCATCCATGTCGGACACTAATCTAGCAGAGACTGGTGTCCACTTCTATCAGACAAAGAACGACCCTAATCTGTATGGCTCTGGAGATCTGGCTATGGATCTGAGCACCATGAAACAAGCCTATGATGGAGGATATATTGCCATGGGCATGCAGTATGGATCCTACACAGACTTACGCCATCAGGGAGATGGCCCGGGCCAGCCGGTGCCTATGCGTAGGTACAGCTCAATGTCAAACATTAGTACAGACTATGGCTATTCATCACGAGACCTTTCCAGTTTCCAAGAATCCAACTTGGCCCAGTATAGTGCCACCACAGCCAGGGAAATCAGTAGAATGTGTGCAGCTCTGAACTCAATGGATCAGTTTGGGGGACGATATAGCAACGCCCCAGACCTTCTACAGTATGGCTCTGTGAGGGGAGGTGTTCCAGCAGGAAGACTTAATTTACCACAAGGCTTGACGTCAATGAAATCCAACCTGATGTATGGCCCTGATGGGCGGCAACCTACGCCCGGTCAAGCAATTACTAATTTGATCAATGCTAGACAAGCAACCCTACGAGCGATGTATCCCTCTGCAGTTAGAGCTGCCGATGGGATGATCTATTCCACTATCAACACCCCAATAGCCTCTACCTTGCCAATCACTACCCAGCCTGCCTCTGTCCTGCGACCAATGCCGAGAGGTGTTTATAGACCTTATCTCACAGGCAATATGATCGCTGTACCTTTGGCGAGCCTCACCAGGATGCCTCTTGTATCTCCAAGGATGCCTCTGTCCTCACAGGGACCTTACCGTTATCCACCTCCCAACCGTTTCCCAACAGCCTCTGTTCCTGCAAGTGCACCTGCCTCTACCACATCCATAGACACACCTGTTTATCTTGGGAAGCCCTCTGTGACCCCTCCTGCACCCATTACAGTGCAAACAGCTGCTTCATTACCACCAGCTCAGCCTGCTAGCTATGTAGTTGGACATACTATACAGACGGCAGGTGCTACTGCAGCAGCGGCGCCTATCCCACATCCTGTTGCTGTGCCTACAAACCAACACCAACCACAGCAACAGCCTCATCTTCAAATGCAGTTTACCCAACCTCAGCAGCCACATCCCCATGCTCAGGCTCTAGTACAACCTGCTGCTCAACCTCAAATGCAGCCACAGGTACAGGCCCAGGTACCGCCACAAAGCTATGCCCACATGCCACTGCAGGCTCAGCCCCAAATGCCACCCCAGGCTTACAGCCAAGTGCAATCCCTAGTCCATCCCCAAATGCAAGTCCAAGCTCAGCTCCAAATGCAGTCCCAAGCCCATTCTCAAATGCAACTCCAGGCTCAGCCCCAAGCCCAGCCCCAGATACAGCAACAAATTCAGCCTCAGCCTCAGATGCACCAGACCCAAACCCAGCCTCAAGCCATCCCTCAGGCTGCACTAGCCACCGCAGTCAGCACTGCTGCCAGCAGCAGCAGCCCAGAGAAGGAGAGGGAAGAGGAGAGATTGCGCAGACAGCAGGAGCAGCAACTGCAGCTGGAGCGAGAGTGTGTGGAACTGGAGAAATTTCGACAAATGCGCTTGCAGGAAGAGCTGGAGAGAGAGCGCTTGGATCTTCAGAGACATAGGGAGAAAGAGCAAATGTTAGTACAACGTGAGATCCAGGAGCTGCAGTCCATCAAACAGCAGGTCCTGCAGCAGCAGCAGGCTGAGAGGGAGAATCAGCTGGTTATGCAGAGGGAACAATTAGCTCAACAGAGAATGCAGCTTGACCAGATCCAATCATTGCAGCAACAGCTACAACAACAGCTTGAAGAGCAGAAAAGGCAGAAAACTGCTGCGGCAGCAGCGGCAGCGGCAGCAGCCACAGCGGCAGCCGCAGCAGCAGCCTCAGCAACTGGGACCACAGCTACAAATGCTCAAGGTGCTGCACAGGTTGCAGCTGCGGTTGGGGGAGCAGTCCCTCAGGGATACTCTCTTGTCTGTGACCAAACCGGCAGGGTAATTCAACAAGACTTTCCATCTGAGTTTCAGCGGACAACGGGCCAGAATATGCAGTCCTGGAAACCTGAAGGGCAGTCTTCAAGGGTTTTGCCTAGCTCTGCCTCGGATATGTCACTGAGGAACAACGAGGAGCACGTTGAGACGAGGGCCATGAGGAAGCGGAACTCAATGCCTCGTTTGAGAGACGGGGTGGAAGAGGAGCACCACCAGCCCACGGTGAGGAGAATCGTTGACAGCAGCGTTCAGACCGACGACGAAGATGGTGAAGAGCGGTACATGATCTCACGGCGAAGGAGAACCAGACGTAGCGTGGACTGCAGTGTTCAGACTGACGATGAGGACACAGCAGAGTGGGAGCAGCCAGTAAGGCGCAGGCGGTCACGCTTCTCAAAGCACTCCGACGCCAACGCTGAGAGCAAAGGTGACACGTCAAAGGTCTCCTCCACGAGCATTGCGATCCAGACAATTCGTGATTGCTCATCCCAGACTGAATCTGAGCAGTTAGGGAAAGTTTCCCCTGCAATTCACATCACCACGTCTGAGCCAAAGACAGAGATAGTGCATTACATTTCAGCCCCTGAGAGGAACCAGAAAGGGGAAAGCCTTGGGTGCCAGACTGAACCTGAGGCGCAGTCCCAAGGAGTGGTCATGCCTCAGCTCAGTGTGCCCACCACCATAAGCCCTTACTCCACTGGCATACAGCTTGTTGCTGACCCTCGCCATCAAGGACTGGCCAAGTTTGAGAGGAGGAAACCTGATCCCCTCGATATCAGCTATCAGACACACCACTTGCACAATGAGTCCCTCTCCAGCCTGATTCGCCCACCTCCCAAGTCACCTCAGGTGCTTTACTCCCCCGTCTCCCCTGTTTCTCCTCATCGCCTAATGGAGTCCTCCTTCTCCTCCAGTGAGCGCCTCAATAAAGCCCATGTTACACCACAGAAGCACTACACAGCTGAGTCTCCCCAGCGTCAGCAGACTTTGCCTCGGCCTATCAAGAATGTGCAAAGATCGATGTCTGACCCGAAGCCCCTCAGCCCGACTCTAGAAGATCCAGCTAAGGCTAGGTTCGCCTTGTACCAACAACAAGCTCTCCAAAGCCAGGTAGGTTGCAGGGGGGGTATGATTCATGATTTACAGACATTACATTTTCCTGGATATTACTCACAGCCCAAGTCTGTTTTTACGCTACAACCACGTAATCTCGTAGAGTCCTAGCTTTATGATCGCACACGTGTGAGCTGTTCACATGCCACTCACAGCCACACAGCTGATCATAGTCTGTCAAAGCTCTGTTGAGAGCTGGCAAACAACAGATTCCAATGAGGTGTCTGTCAGTCGAGGTCAGAACTATCAAGTTCATAACATAAATACCCCTTTTAGTGTCAGCATGAGTCAGAGCGAGAGTTGATCTGTAAATGCACAGAGTAGCAGCAAGAGAGAGAGAGAGAGAGCAGGAAAAGACTGTGAAATTGCTTTGTGACAAGATTTAGCCAATTATTAATTTGTAAGTATAATAAGTGTTTGATGAACAAGGAAATTAGATAGATGCTGTTCCTGGGTGTCTCCCTTCATGTTGCTTACCAGTATATAGTAACATTTGATGGTACGGTATGTGTATAGAGTATTAGTATTAGGATACTGTAAACAGGATTTTTAGACTAAATATTTTCCTTATTATCTGCTAATAAAAAAAACAATAATGCATTGAACTTGATAAATATTTCATTACATTTTTCACATTTTTATTGCAGTAATATTTTCTCCTGTATGCTTGGAATTACATCCAAGAAGAACATAAGAACATAAGAATGCATAATGACGAGCAGGCCATTTGGCCCATCTAGGCTCATAATTTTCTAGTCTAAAGGATACCCAGTACTGCTGGATATTCATGTTTCTCTGCTGGATATGCACATTTCTCTCTTCCATTCTGTCCAAGAATGATATATGTTAACCCTACACCTAATAATTATCCACTGCCAATCATGTATGCCACAAGTTACAAAGACTCTGAGGAATGTGTGTGTGTATATATATATATAAATATATTGTGGCGTCCCCAAGGGTTGGGCGACACTCACGGACCTTGCAGGGGGCGTAGGCAAGTGGAAGAACACAGAGGAGGCAGTAATATAACCAAAAATGATAATTTATTATTCTAACACGAACAAGGGCAACACGAAACAAAGGGTGGGGTCTTCAGGGGAATACAAACAAAGTCCACAAATCCTTATCTCGTTGTCCAAGTCCGTTCCAATGTCCAAAATCCAGTTCGTAGTCCGCAATCCAGGCCGTAGTCCAAGTCCAAAACAATCCAATTTCCAACACAAACACACTTCAACACTCTCTTTGTAAATCCTGGCTGGTCAACGACTTCACAGGTATTTACTCAACAAACTCGCGCAGCAACTCCTTTCACAACTCGTTCCTACTCCTTTCCCAGAACAATGGGATTCAGCCCTTTAAATAGGCCTCCAAAATGGCTTTCAGCTGGTCGTTTGTCCAATTGCCATGACTTTGCTCAGGTGTGACTGTGGCCTGCTGGGAAATGTAGTGTTTCCTGGCGCCCATGTGTTGTAGGCCAGGCAGCCATTTCCTAGTGCAGCCCATCGGGCTGCCACAATATATATATATATAGTTGAAGCATAACACTGCCAAAAGTAATGCACCTGCTACTACCCCTGGGAGGAATATAACATTAAACAGAAAAGTATAAAACAAACAAGTTTAGTGGTATTTCTATCTTTAGACCACATTTGCATTTACTTTACTGACTGTGCAACTTTAGGGTACTCAGAAATATGTCACACATAAATCGGTAGCAAGCTCATTCATCTTAAGTTTTCCAAAATGAATAAATACAGATTTATCAAAAAGTCATCCTGATAAAAATTAAACAATGTGGGGTTACAGGTGTTACCTGTAAGATTAGGAAAAACTAGTTAACTAGCTACGTTAACTAGTCAGACAAACTAGTTAGCTAACTACGTTAACTCGTCAGACAAATGAGTTCACTTGCTACCTTAACTAGGCAGACACCATCAGTATAATTACTCATTGTGGTTCTCTGTGGCTCAGTTGGTAGAGCATGGCGTTGGCAACGCTTAGGTTGTGGGTTCATTCCCCACCGGGGCCACATATACTGAAAATGTATGCATTCACTACTGTAAGTCGCTTTGGATAAAAGCATCTGCTAAATGGCATATATTATTATATTATTATCCAACCCCCTTACACCTCCCCGCCCACACACCCATAGGAAACGATAGACACTGTAGACTTTGAGCGGCGAAAAAGAAAATGCATTTTCATTTGAGTTTTGACAGGGATGAAGCGTCACAATGAGGAAATGTCAACACAAATGTGAACATTGCTTTTTTTTATTTCTGTCATTTGCATTTACACTAGAATTATGGCATGGGTATACTGGTAAACCAAAGAAAAGTAATGTGTTGCGTTTTCATTTTGGCACAAACGATGCACACTCAAGGAGTTTTAGTAAATGTTCAAATATGCTGTATGTTATATGCATTTTATTATTGTATGAATGCAGTTTATTGTTCAATATTCTGTAAAGTTACATATATTGTGAAATAGATTTTACAATACGAGTATAAAATTGCATATATATGAGAGAAGAAATAGTATTTGGGGAACACTTTTCTGATATTTGTATTGGATTTCAAATGTATACTCATACATATGTTTTATACTCACACATATGACATATATTAAGTTGTCATAAGGGAACACAGAGGACAAGAGAACATTCACCACAAGGGTTAGGGGGGGGGGGGAGGTGTTGCCAGCCGGTACCCAGCAAGCTCCTTCCTATCGCTGGCAAATCCTTAGAAAGTGCCAGGGGGAGATGAAACGTTCAGGTTTGGGTGGAAAAAACCCACTGTCTCCCAATATGTTCATCAATTCTTTGGGCAGGGTCTAAGCCTGCAAGGCATATTTCCTCAGACAGTGCGACTATTTGAGGAAGGCATGGACTTGACTATGGCACTGTAAATATGCTCTGTGTGCAAGAAGGGCTTTCAAATATATATATATATTTTTTTTACTAATGACTGATGATGGCTGCTGAATACTTCTTCTGGATTATTAATACATTTAGCATGAGTCAACATAGCGGTTTACAATAGTAAGTAGCTGATTTTGTCACTATGATTATGCATATACAGTACTTTGTCAGTATATACTTTGTTATGCATGCTTTGGACAGGAGTTTCCATTGGAGGCCCTTTATTATTTTTTTTTCTTGTGGTCAGGAATTTTGTAGTTGGCAGTTATACTTTCAATTTGGAAATCATTGAGGCAGGTGTGATAGTGGAAGTACATCAAATTTAAATGAAACCATCAAGGATGCAAACTTGCAGATTTAAGGATATTATATTCAAACTGACTGTAGTTGTAATCAGGAGCTGCATGTGTATTTGTGTGATTTGTGTGATTTTTATAGATTTGCCAATTCTGCGGTGTTGACTGTTGAGTTCAAAGTACCGGCTTGTTTTGAAGGAGAATTATCTATTTTTTTCCAAACCTCCTACAGCCCCTTTTCCCAGTGTGACTGTGATGAATATAGTTCATGTTCCAACCCCCCCTCCAAGGAACTCTTAATTCTTAATTAAATTAATAATTATGTGATACAGAAAAAAGTCACTATGCTATGTGTACTTTGTCCAAAGTCTGAAGATTTCATAAAAAATGTAAACATAAATTTGATCCTTTATGAATAGCTTTCCTGTATGTTTTTTAGAAAAACAAGAGGACTTTTTTTCCTTTTTCAGTCCAGGCTTCATAAACCCACAATGAACTCAATTAACTCAAAAATCCCTGGTTGTAGTCAAATAAATCAGTAGCACCATTAGCATTAGCACCCCATTGCAGATGGACCCCTTTGCTTCTTTTCCAGCTTGCAGCCCTGCAGCACAGCTCGCTGATGCGCAAAGTAAAGAGGACCCTGCCCAGTCCACCACCAGAGGAAACTAACGTTCCCATGATGAACCCTGCCCTTCCTCAAATGTATGGCTCCCCCAACATGCCTCAGAAAATGATGTCCAGACCTATGTTGGCTACAAAGGCCAGTCTCCTGAAAGACATCACTCACGAGCTGAAGGTGGTGGAGCAGGAGTCCACCAAGCTACGCAAGCAGCAGGCAGAACTGGAGGAGGAGGAGAAGGAAATTGACGCCAAGCTGCGTTATTTAGAACTGGGCATCACCCAGCGTAAGGAGACCCTGCTGAAGGAGAGGGAGAGGCGAGACCTGACCTACATCCGGTGTTTGGGAGACAGTAGAGACTACATGTCAGACAGTGAGCTCAACAACTTGCGGTTAGCCGCTGCCTTTGAGGGCAATGGCCTGCTGACGAGACCAAGCACAGCTCCATTGAACCAGTATTCTGCTGATCAGTTGACCACGGCCCAGTATCCCCCCACCTCCTCCTATGTCACTTACCAGTACCCGCAAAGCCAGCCCATGCCACAGTTGCCTCCCCCCTCTCCCTACCAGCAAACAGGATTCCAGCCCCCTCAGTACCCAACAATCTCACAGGCTCATCCTCAACCGAGTGCCTTGCAACCACAACCCCCTCCCCCAACCTACCAGGCACAGAGCGCCTTCCCACCTCACAGCTTCCCGCAAAGCCAGCCCCCCTATCCTGTGGACTTGGGAGGGCAGCCGAGCCACCCCGGATTCCAGCCCCCTCCCAGTCTGACCCCCTACCCAACTCAAACCTTGCCATACCCAAGCCAACCTTCCTTCCCAACAGGCCCAAGCATGCCTTTCCAGCCAATGTCAGAGATGCTCCCTGTTCACCAGAGGCCACGACAGACCTCTTTGGCTGACTTAGAGCAGAAGATGCCCACTAACTATGAAGTCATCAGTACTCCTACTGTGGTGGTGACAACCACTGCTCAAGATAGTTCCTACACCTCCACAACTGTGGCCAATACCTATGGACAGTACACTACGACTGTAGCTAATACCTACGGACAGTACACCACGACTGTAGCCAGCACTTATGGACAGTACCCCACATCTGTAGCCAGCACTTACGGACAGTACAAACCCCCAGAGACTGACCGGATGCACTCCATGGAAAGTCCTTCCTCTGCCTACACCTCAGATGGGCTCTACACCAACCTTGAGCAGAGCGTCCCACGAAATTATGTCATGATAGATGACATCAGCGAGTTAACGAAAGAGAACATGGGCACTTCCTCAGATATGCACAAGGTCGACGCCCACGGACACCCTGCCAGCGGACGCTACGGGAGCGAGACCGGCCCGCCGAGAGTGAGCTCCTACGGCAGGACCGAGGAGGAGTCTGAGGAAGATCTGTACGACCACCATGGCAGGGGTAAGAGCACCAGCAGCTACCACCAGCGAGGTTCAGACAGTCATGGCCGAATGGGCAGCAGCAGCAGTAGCATGGGTGGGGGATCCCCCTATTACTATGATGACTACAAACACTCCATGCGCGCAGACAAACACAGCTCCAGCATGGGGGTCCAGAAGCATTCGTCCAAAAATCTGGGCCCGGCTGTCGTGACCTCAAAGCGGAGTAAGCACAGGAAGCAAGGCATGGAGCAAAAGATCTCTAAGTTCTCCCCCATTGAAGAGGCTAAAGACGTGGAGTCTGACCTGGCCTCCTATACCATAACCACGTCATCTGGTGGTAGCTGCACCGTTGTATCTAGGGCCAAGAAGATGCAAGACGAGATCACGTATGGATTGAAGAAGAACGTCTACGAGCACCAAAGGTATTATGGCATGTCCAGCCGCGAGGCCCTGGAGGAAGACGATCGCATGTACGGCTCCGGGAGGTCCAGGTCGACGGGCTACGGGATGGACAAGATCTCGTCACGAGATTCGGGCAGCCATAGGAGCAAGTCGTATGAGAGAGACACTATGGATCGCTCCCAGAGGAGCAGTTACAGCCGTGGCAGGCCCTCGATGCGCTCCCAAAACTCAGAGGAGGAGAGCCCGCTCAGCCCCGTGGGGAAGCCTATGGGTGTTGGGCGAGGCTCTATAGGGCCAGAGCCACCTGACAGTCGCAATCAGTACGGCTCTAGCCACTCCTTGCCTGATGTGCAGGACCACATGAAGGACCTGCCAAGAAGCCACATCTACAAACCTGACGATTCTTACATTATAGATGATATGCATTGCGCTGTGTCTGACAGCGAAGGTAATTGGTGCTGAATGCCAAACACTGCCTACCTTAACGTCCCCCACCCACCTAAAAGTGAAATTTGCATGCCAATGTTGCCTCTTGAAATAACTAGCTGCTCTTGTCTTAACTGGCTGTTTGCCTAATGCTGTGCCTATGGCTTAAACCGCATGTGCCTACATGTTTGTTTTTGCTTGTTTTGATCTGCATCATGTTTTTTTTCTCTCTCTGTGAACCTCCTTTGTGTTCGGTGGTGTGTAGTGGTGATTTTTAAAATGTTTATGTTTTGTTCCATGTTTTCTGGTGCGGCCGCTTGTATTTTTTGGTTGTTTATTCCCAAATTTGCATTCTGCACATTATAAAGCTTGGCCTATTTTATTTTCCTTGCATGGCTTCAGTCTGCATGCCTTTCTCGCCAATGGATATGGAGATTGACTGTGATCTGTATTTGGTTTCCAAAGCGTATCATTTGGGACAGGAAGAGACGGACTGGTTTGAGAAGCCAAGGGAAGCCCGTTCTGATAGGTCCAGGCACTATGGAAGCAGTGGCCATTCTTCCTCACAGAGGAGGAGCCACGTCAAGCACACATACCACGACTACGATGAGCCCCCAGAAGAGGACCTCTGGCCGCAGGATGACTACAGTCACTCGCGCCATTCCTCGTCCCGGGACCACAGACACCATGGTAGCTCTGGGAGACACTCGTCCTCGTCCCGCCACTCTTCAGAAGAGCCCAGGTCCTCCAGATCCTCTAGGGGACACCCCAAGGACCCCTCCATGCGCCATGACACCCGGGGTACGTCCTCTGGGAAGAGGGGGACCTCTGATTCCCGGTCCTCGCAGGGCTACCATGGCTCAGAATATTCCCGTGAACCCTCCGGCCACCACCATGGCGGCTCAAGCGGCCAGAGGGGGCAGAAGCAGCAGTCGTCCTCCGCCCACCACCAGCAGACGTCCTCCAGGAAGCAGCAGCAGGACTTGCAGTCCCACCCGCCCTCATCAAGGCCGCCGGGGTCCGGTCAGCAGCAGCGGTCCTCCGGGGGGGCGCCGTCGTCAGGGAGGCAGCCTGCGTCGCAACAGCAGCAGGACAGCATGCAGCAGCAGCAGGGCGGCATGCAGCAGGGCCAGCAGGCACGCACCCAACAGCAGCAGCAGCCACAGACTGCCGCAGCACGGCAGTCCCAGCAGCAGCCAGCGGGGGCAGTGCAGCAGCAGCAGCCACAGCAGCAGCCACAGCAGCAGCCAGCGCAAGCGCAGCCTCTGCCGGCCAAGCCCGGCCCAGCTCAGGCTCGACCGCCACAGGCTGCCGCTCAGCCTGCTCCAGCGGTAAGTGGAGGGAGGCATTTCCCTTTTAATTGTGCTGTGCATTTGGTGGGCTTTATTTTCTGTTGAATGAAAGCAATGTGACACGTCTATTGAGTTGTTTGAATTCACGGTTTGTGGACTTGTTTCCAAAGAGCTTTGTCTGACTCTTTGTGTCCTTGTGTTTGTGTTTTTTTAAATAACTTTTTCCCTTTCTTTTCCCATTTGTTTTGTTACTGCAGCAGCTCTTGTGGTTTCTCACCAGCTTAGAATAACAGTACAAATGGCCAAAGCAAAGAAATAAACCTCCGTAACATCAAGTGTGTAGGGGTCATTTTACTTATTTCATTTTAACGCAAAGAAATGGCCAATGTAAGCTGCTCATAACTGTCTCTCTCTCTCTCTCTCTGTTTTCCAAAACATGAAAAGTGAATTTTACATAAAATATGGTATAAGCTTTGAAGAAGATCAGAAAGGTACACTCCATGCCAAATTACTCAGGTTGCATTTACCCCTGCCCCCCCACGGCCCAATAATTTTGTTGCCTTTGGTGGGACAGGTAAAGACGGACACGGCACCTGCTCCTGGTTTGGCTGCCAAGCCAGCAGTGGCTCAACCTGCGAAAACACCTCAGCCCCCTCTGACTGGAATAGGTGAGTGGGCCATTTCATGGAGGGGAGGGGCTTCCCTCAGTCCCATTTTCAATGTCTCTTCTCTCTGGATTCTGGATCCATCGAGCTCTCCTCTGCTTTGGTGCAAGGGTGAGAACAGTCATGCCAAACGCACCAGATTTGTGATTTTTGATTATTGACATTTTGAAATATTGAGGTACAATGCAGTTCAATTTTATCAGCATAAGAATATCTTAATGTAAGAATGCATTTGTATGTTATTGTAAAAAACAATCAATGTATGTAAGTTGTCAATTTCTATTAAGTAATAATGACGAGTTTTCACCCTATGAACAGTCTTATGGAAGAATTGTGTGGTCAAAACACTGAAAATGTGGCCTGACAAAGGCATTGCTATAACCTTCTTTGATTTATACTAAATATTTTTTGTCCCCATGCATCCTACTTGACATTTTTAATGCTTCAGCACAATCTCAAGAAAAGACAGACTTGGGACAATTATTACACTACTAAGTATTTTTTTCCCTGTTGTTCACACTCACTAATTTAGTGCCTCCCTAAAAACATTACTGCCTTAAAATTGTTAATGCCCACAAGCAGAACTTTTTACTTTTGATAATGTTAAATTTCAATTTCCAGGTGTCTGCCCGGTTCTGTATTCTGTTGAAGTATTTTTTAATCGTTTTAGTAATCAATACTATTTGCTTCAAACCCAAGTTTTGTTCCATCAGCAAATGTAACAGTGTTTTTCTCTGAATGCCCTTATCAAGGTCATTTATGTAAATAAGGAAGAGCAGATGTTACAAACACCAATCCCTGAGGGGAAACTGCTTCCTTCTGCATCCTGCTCAAATATGATCACTCTCACTGTTCTATTTGTGTTTTAAGACTCAAGCCAATTTTAAAAGCACTTTGAGACAACTCCTTTATTCTTACAGGTTTTTTTTGTTTGATAAAGTAGATGAATTCATTCATGTGGTAAATGACAAAAAGAAATGCCCGAATGGTATATATAAAAATCAAGGGGAACAAACAGAAATATATATATATATAAGAGAGTCTGTATATATATATATATTGTAGTGCCACTTGGGGTGAACACTCAAGGACCTTTTCAGAGTGTAGGCGATTGAAGAAATCTGGAGGAGGCAGTATAAAAAAAACCCAGATAATTTTATTATACTGAGTCTTGACAAAACACACACTTGGATTGTTTTGAGAACCAACTATTGCATGTGTTAAGTGTTCCACAACTTGACCTCGCATATCGTTTTAATGTATCTAGAACTAAGAATTATATCTATCTGGTTGCCAGTAATGGATGCTCGTTTATCTCCACTCACAGACCCATATACTCCTCCAACATGGTGGCGCCTCGCTTTCAATTATCTTGTGACGTCACGTGCACACACAGAATAATAATCCAACTGGCCCTTAATGATATAGAATCCAAAATCTTACACGAGGTGCAAGTTAAACTGGCCTTTAGTTTCCTGGATCATTGTGATCCTCTTTCTTCTATATTGGTATTATACTGCCTCATTTCCAGTCATCAGGAATTTATATCGTTTACTATATATTACATTATAACTCTTATTAATGGTTTATACATAATCTTCCCAAGTGTTTAAGTGCTCTTGTGTATATATCATCTGGGCCTGCAGTAATTTCAGGCCAAAAAATGTGTGAACTCCTTTGAAGCTCCGATTGAAAAAAAAAGCTCATGATGCTGTTGGTCACCCTTAATGCATCTACCGTGAAGACTCAACTTATTTTCCCTTCATTTACGAATGGATTTACACCACATGTCAAGAAAAATGTCAGAATTTTCACAATTTCTCATTCACTTCCTCCTGTGACCCTTGTCACTCATTACAGAATAAGGAGAGATTTTACTTCCACACTACTCTCACTTGTCTCTTATTAGCACAGATGCACGACAGAGCATATGTATATATTTGACGAGTTAGAAAAGAATGTGTGTAAAGAAAACCAACAAGCCATTTCTTTTGAGAAACCCTTTATTTCATTGGGGGGGGTGAATGTGCTGTAGATTAAACTGCTGTTGATGGTTTCATTTTATAAGTAGGAGGCCACCATCGCCCCCTCCCCCTCCCTCTGCTATTTGAGAGAAAGTTTGAGAAACCACCGCATGTTTGCAAGTTAGCAGATGCTTTTATCCAAAGTTTACAGTAGTGAATTCATACATTTTCAGTAACAGTTTGAACCCAAACCACCTCACCATGTTCACTCCCCCCACACCCCGTCCATCCTCCTCACAGGCTCAAAAGCAGCTCCCAGACCAGGAGGTATCGGAAGCGCCGCGGCGGGACAGCCAGCTGCTGACGGGGAGAGCGTCCTCTCCAAAATCCTGCCAGGAGCAGCAGCTGAGCAGGCGGGAAAACTGGGAGAAGGTATGGGCCCTGACCATAGCCATTGCTGACATTTCATTGGCCCACCACCTTTTACGAGAATAAAACACAAGTATACTACACGTTTTACCTAAACATGAAGGAAATGCTCAAAGACAGGAGAACCACACTCAATCCAAATAAATATATTGCTGTAGATAAAAATAAAGAGAAATAAACCCCGTCATTAGTTAGAAGCTTTAATTCTTCATTCAGTGAGTGCAGGGTGCCTCCGTCTGAAATATTCTGACATCCACTTTACTGTTCACCCCCGTCGCACCCGATGTGTGGGGGCGTGCTGTGAGGGGCAGCCGTTTACCAGTCTCTCTGTCTTTCTCTCAAACAGCCATTTCTGGTTTCGGCAAGAAATTCACTTCCTTCTGGTGACCTTTTGAGCAGAGGGTAAGTGTCACTCTTCCCACCTGAGAGTATTGTGTTAGGTCATTCTACACTCGAAGCAGTGTCGAAGCAAGGGAAGAGAACCAGGTTCTTTCATTACTTTTTAACGATGGTACAGGTGTTCCGTTGTTTTGCCCACTCTTAATTACAGTTTGCCTCGAAACATATACGTACGCGTCCTTTGATGAACTGTAACGTAAAAGAAGGATTTAACGGAACAGATGCGAGCGTTAAGGCAATATCTTTAAATTTGAAAAATGCATTGTTTTAATTCTGCCAACGGAACATGAAGCGGGGACATGTGTATCACAGAGAATTGCATATTATACAAGATCGCAATGATCAAAACAATATTTTTTTGCATCTTGGATGATTCCTGTACTCTTCACTTACGGCCAACAACTTTTCCCAGGGTGGATTGGATTATTTAACCAATCTTTAGCCAGGCAAGTTAATTTAGAACACATTCTCATTTACAATAATGGCCCTGGCCAAGAGGCCACAAACACAGTATAGAGATTGTGATAACACATTGTGACAAGTTGAGATCAACTGATGTAGGACCAGCCTGCATATGAATTCGTAAAGGACCCAATGGTTGCGATAATATTACGTCGCATTTGTCATGATGTCAGCTCATGCTATTAAAGTTCTGTGGAGGCCGAACTGAAAATTGGAGTCAATAATCAGTCAATAACACATTAAGCCTTCCTTTCCCCCAAAATGGGTTCCTCTGTGTTTTCTTTCCACGATAGCTCTGGACATGTTGGGTAAATACTCACTGCATCATTGTCTGTGAGCATCTTTGTGTGGAATTAATCTGACAGAAAGGGATTTTGTCATTTCAGGACTTTCTGGGGTAGTTGTGATGAACATTGAGGCTCTGTACTGGAAAAACCTATGAACTCCCCCCACAGTATGTATTTCATATAAGAGAGAGAGAGAGAGAGAGAAGGAAAGAGAGAGAGAGAGTGGACTTCTGAGCGCATCAGTAAGTATTGCACATTTCAGTCTCTTTTTTATGCCCTTTTTTTGAAGATATTTCATTTCCAACGTATTTCTTTATACAAAAAGGTACTTTGGAATTCTTATTAATGGTTTATTCGGGGGACCATGTACCATCAGTGCATGTGCCACTGGTATTTTCTCTGCTAAACTGCTTTTACATTTTATTATGATGTGTGTGTTAGTGACGCATAACGGATAAAAAAACCCAGCGGTACGCTCCATTACAAATTGTAGTTGTTAAAACATTGTTTGACGAATGCATATAAAAGATAAATGTATCTATGCAAAGGCATGAATAAGAACGAGCTCGTGTAAGTCCCCTTTGATGAAAGCGTCTGCCAAAATGGAATGTTGTGTACAATTGAGCTCACAAAATGCATAATTGGGTGAGCACCGGTAAATGACCACATTGCATTGAATCTGAGTGGAGCTGACCTCTCAAATATCCCCCCGATTCAGCCAAGCAGGATTGGAATCAATGGATGCCTTATCAGCGCTAGAGATCCCTGGCCCAAGCAAACGATGGAAGGCGAGACACGCCACTGCTTCCGCGGGCAGGCCACACTGTGAGTGAGCGAGAAGCACAGACACAGTCGACACGCTGCGGCCCTCGCGCCCCAAAGCTGTTGTCCAGGCAGCCCTCTCCATTGCTAGGTTCATCCCAAAGGGTTGTGGCTCCAGGCGGCGTGGGGAATGTACTTCACAATTTATTTATTTACATCATAAATATTTATTCATTCGCCTTGCTGCGACATGTTGTGTTCCCCGTTCACTGACTCACCCTCTGACTCACGCACTCAACAGTCGTGCCCCTCATTCTCTGACTCACCGTCTCGACAGCGCTAAAATGCTATATTTTACCGCAAGAGGTTTCATCCATTGAAATGCCTGCATAGCATGCTACTCTGTAGCCATGTCATGGTAGTGGTGCACACAATCATTAGTGGTGAGCGAGGCATTGCAGAGTGCTGGTCTATTCTCGCTTGCATTCTCCAATAACAACCTCTGCAACCACATTAGCAAACACACACATGCACTCTCCCACAGGCTCACACACACACACACACACACACACACTACTCAGGCACACACATACAGACTACAGGGTAAATATTCATCAGCTGTTCTAGTGTCATTAGTCACCTGCACTACTGTATGAGTTTCATTCATCTGTGGCGCAAGGTGGGTCTTCTCTCTTTCACGCACAACAGTCGACCTACATAGAGCCAGGCGCATACAGTAGTGCAGGGATCCAGATTTTATTCTAGAAATATTATTCTAGAAATGTACTGGGGGTTTTTTTTCTACCACCTTGCCTTTGAGCTAAATGAAGCGTTGCACCATTTTAAAACTTGAATTTGGGTCACGCGGGAAAAAAGCACAACACAAAGGGGGCAGTATGGTTGTCATGGTAGACATGGTATTTTTTAGGGGGGCGAGGCCATGGTGGGTTTACAAATGCAACTTTAAGAGCAATGGTGCTTAAACGCACATCTGCTGGCGTGAGCGTCGACTGCACCAGACCGTAATCGCGTGGCTAGCCAGCTTTAAAAGGTACGGGCCTGAACATTATCGGAGAGCCAGTGAGCGGTGACTGCACCGCACTCGATACGCTGCTCAGAATGTTGTTTTAGGGTTAAGGTAGGAGCTGACCCGCTGTTGAGGATCAACACAACGGCACCACAGACAGGCCTTTAGAGACGCGGGGAGCCCGAGAAAGGAAAGCGAATACCCCGATCATTGTAATGGGACACCTGGCGGTAACGGTATATTCTGGCACGTGCCTTATTGGCTGATGGAGTGCCTGTGACAATGAGCTTATCCCCCTCTCTCCTCTCTCTCTCTCTCTCTCTCTCTCTCTCTCTCTCTCTCGTGTCTCCTCCTGGTAATGACTGCGCACCCGACAGCCATTGCCGAACCCCTCTGCAGGATCACTTCACGGCAGCAAATTCCGTTAAAGCCCTTTACGTAACTCTCACTGGCGCTGGCTAATTCTGCCTCGGTCAAGTGGCAATTCCATTAAACGGAAGGAAGCGACATGTTTACATTTCATCCTCACGCTGCTGTCGTCGAGCCTGTCGATTGTTCGCAGCGTGACAGGAGGTCTGAATGAAATGTGAACTCATCTAGCAATTCTTTGATTGTTCTTGAAAATACACAAAATTGAATAGTGACAGCATTTGGATTTGTTTTCCAGTGATACATTCATGAACCTTGATATCACAGTGGATAGGCAGATGCAGTCAAACCCCATTCAGCTGTGGTTCCCATTCGATCTGGACGTTTATGCCACTGTTTGAGAAAGCACAAACACAAATGCAGTGAACTCACAGTGTGGTGTCACTTCAGTAGGTTCCCGTCGGCACAACGGGTGCATTCCGACCATGCTGAAACACCTTGCGACAATTCAATGTTCCTTTGGCACCCATGTGGAAAAGCTGTGAAAACCAGTATGATGCAGGTCATTTGAAGCGCTAACAGCTACCGGCCAGTTGTGTCTAATACCCTCGCCCAGGCTAAAAACACCTCCCGTCTTGGGGGGGCCCATGTGGCGCAACCAGTAAAGGCACTTGCCCGGAGTGCAGGTTGCCCACTGCAGCCTGGGTTTGATCCCTGACAGCCTGGTTCTGGCCAGGAGTCCTGTTCAGGGGCGGCGATTCAATGTCCGCCCCAAGGGGGAGGTGGGGGCCGTAAGCCGGCACGAGCTCGCTGCATGCACAGAAAGCTTTCCTGTGTGTATCGGAATCACGGTCGACAGCCAGGCAAGGTCCATCTCGAAGGGAGTGGTTAAATCGCCTTCATTACTGCCGGTACCAGGCTAGCATTACTGCCTGGTCCCGTAGCTGCAGGTGGCGGGCTCTGTGGGGGGGAATTAAATCAATGGAGGGTACAATTGGCCACAGAATTGGGAGGGGAAAAAAGCACATAACCGACACAAAATTAAAAAATTTAAAATAATAAATAAACCTCCCATCTTTGCAATATAAATACTGTATTGGGGGCGCATTCAACATTCAGAGTGGTGTGTTGGAGATCAACATCAGCAAAGTCATGTGGCAAAAGCCAGCTTGTTCGATTCACAGTTTGTTTCCCAGCATGCTCTGCTGCAGTTACACTACAGTTGACGTCCTGTTCAAGGTCAGCACAGACAGAGCAAGGAGAGAAGAGGAGAAGCGAAGGAGAGAGAGAGAGAGGGGGTGGGGATGGTGGTATCCTGTTTCTTGGAAATAAGGTCATGTGGGACCCCTTGCCGAAGGACCCCTTGCACTGATAGGCTGACAGAGCATCGCTCACTCACAAAAAAAATAATTTGCTATTCGGTCGGATGTAAATCCGAGGAGGTGAAATGGAAACGGGATCATGTTTTTGACGACATGCAGATAAATCATTCCAAGCCCTGCTTGTTTAATGGGAATAGCGCCCCCCCCCCGTGAGACTTAAAGGTAGAAAAGTCACATGCATCTAGGGCAGCATCCTGCGCTCAATGCATTATTTAATGTACATTACTTATCCTCTTAGCAGTCACCCTCCTTAGCCTCTCTGCTTTGCCCTTGTTCAGGATGTCCCGGCGCTCATACTTTTCGCACCTTACACATTCTGCAGACCTTTGGCGCAGAACATATTAATTGGGGTGATCAAAGCAGCGGTGTCAAACTCGGTGTCTGCAGGCTTTTGTGGTGTCCTTTCAAACGGCGGCCCTATTTATACCTTGAGAAAGCCAAGTGTGTGGACCCGTTAGCCAATCAGTGACTGAAGATGAATCACCTGAGTGCTGAAATGCACCAGCAAACCAGCACCAGCAGCCCTCCAGGACGTGGTGTCTGACCCCGCCCTGGATTACAGCAAAAGAGCCCAGCTCATTACTGGGACAGCGCAGGGTTGCACACACTTTACAGGTGCATATGTTTTTGTGCACGTGGCAGTCCTCCTCCTTTGTCTTACCTGTGTAAAGACTAAAGGTTAGATGGCACCCTTTCACCCCGAGGCAAGTTAATCCAGCTAGGTCAGCCGTCGTATCTATTCTTGGCAAGTGCACCGGTTGGCTACCTGAACACTAATACCCGTCTGTGTACACTTGCAGTCACGCTTCGTTTGGGTCCCTCGCCACTGAAGGCTGCGCTGTTCATAATTAATTGTTTTCTTTTTTTACTTACAAGTTAGAGCGAGCCTTTGGATCTGCTGAAGAGGAAAGCCTCCTTTATAAAATAAATCAGCATCAAAAACTCAGAACTCTCTTGGGGGCAAGGAGGGCCACATCTGTTTCTGGATTTCATGCCAACTTCTGTTCTTAACTATTTAATTGGCTCCATTATTTGTGAGATCTAACATTTTAGCTGAATTTCTTGAATGGTCATGAATGACAGCTGAAGACTGTTCTTGTGTCCCTATATGAAACATTTTACCACGGTCGAATCTACGAGTGAACCTCCATTGGCGTGTACAGCTAATTAGCTAATGGTGTCAGGGTAATTGGTGGAAACAAAACCTGCACACACACACCGGCCCTCCAGGAATGTAATTGCCCAGCCCTGGTCTATTTAGTGAGAAATAGAGTGAAATGGGAAAATAGCTTGACAGAAGACTGTACCGTCAGACTCTGACTGAAAAAATACCTTGTAATACATTTTAAAAATCAAATGACAGTGTCATTAGCCAACTATGACACTATGGCAGGGTTCCTCAAATCTGGCCAACAAATCCAAATTCGGTCCTGGTTTTCCTGTCTTTCAGGTAGTTAATTGAACAAGTGATGCAATCAATTGGCCAACGTGTCTTCACGCCTGACTCCCAGGTAAAGGAAGGGTGGAAAAACAGCAATGATTGGCCCACGAGGACCGCATGGTCTGGAATGGCAGGCCCATATTGGTTTTGTCTCACTGGGGGTAGCTTAGGTTCAAGTCAGCCAGGGTTTCTCCGGTTACCAGCACCTCTTGACCAATTGCCGCTAGCTCTCCTGTAGTACTCTGTGGCCTGTGGTGTGGGAAATACATACCGACTTTCTTGTAGTGCACACGATTAAGCTACAATAATGCTTTCATGGGGTGTGGGTGGGGCAGTGGTAAATCAAAAAACACAATAGTTAATCATAGTAATAATAGTAACAATAATAATAACCATAATAATAATAATAATTAAAAGCCAGTTGAATCAACGTGAGGATTTACCAACCATTAAACAAGCAAGTTTTGAGTTGAAGCTTTGGTTTTGTGTTTTTTATTGAGAATGTGGTGTGTATGACAGAATGTGTAGCCTTCCCCAGTAACAGCCACTGATCCCAGTTCAGGTTGAGTATTGCGCTGACGGCTTCAGGCCTGTTGCTAGGGCTGAAGCGCTGCTCCCTGTGGGCTCGGTTCAAACCCGCTGGGATGCCCTGTAGCAGAATATATTTAAACACTTGTGAAAGGAGCCCCTTCTTCACCCTGAGCGTCATGGAGATACTCCACAGTGAGATCGTTATCAAATGACTACATTGTGTTTACAATACGCCGACATAGATTGTGTTAGAACACACAGCCATGCACTGTATGTAAAATAATAACAGCAGAAGCAGTTGGCGGTAACGTTGATCGGCTCTCTTTTTTCTATTTTTCTTGCGACGGCGTGCAGAAGCACTCCAGAATTTTCGCTGCTGAGTCTGAAAAGAAAAACTTCTACATCCTAAGAAAAGGCAGTTGACTCAACACACCTTTGGGTGTTTGTCAGCTGGAGTGGGTTTTTTTGAGCCGCTGAGTAGATGAGCACCTGGGGGAAGTGCGCTTCACCTGAACTCTCCTGCAATGTGCCGCGGCGCTGATGTGAAGTCAGGTGAAGTGGTAGATCGTGCCTCGCGGTTCGGGCTGCTCACCTGAGACGAGGGCACATTTTCCCCAGGAGGAAGAGCAGCAGCAGGGAGCGGTGAGGCCAGGCAGACTGGAGCTGTGCACTGCCCACCGCCGTCTGGTATTTCTCACGCGGCATGGCCTCGATTTGAGAATCACATTTGAGTTGACATGAATACTGCTGAAAGTGGAACTTTACATAAATCCATACGAAAGTATGGGCCCGAACACTGCCAAAAGTGGTTTCAGGACAATTATTCCCTTTGGGCTAAATTCCGCATTTTCACAGCGCTCCATTGTTATGCAATTACACAGGGGACAGCAACTAAAAGCCGCCACATGTGAGTGCACACACCCACACTGTCCATTATATTATCAGCGCTCCTGATCCACACAAAGAAACTTTCACAGAGAGAGAGAGAGAGACTTTCAGAATTATTTCTCAGAATTATTGTCTTGGTGCTGCCTTATGTTCCATGCAGTCATCTATATTAACAGAAATGCGCATGCATAAAAAAACATACACATAAATACAGCCATATATTTAAGTATACTTTGCATTAAGATAGATATTTATATATGAATATTTATGATGGCATGTATCATGTAAAACATTACATTTGTTCACATGGACATCTTGTCTTCTCTGAAAGCGTGCTAGTTTTAGCCGTGAACGCCCAGAGGAGAGGGTTGAAAGAGAGTTACCTGGGTGGGACTCTTCTTCAAATATGTCTTCCAGCCTGTCAGAGATACATGGTTCAAGTAAGGGCAGAACATTTGGGTCAATTTGAATAGAACTTTGTCATGATTTAAAACTTTACATAAAAGGGACGGCAGTTATTATGTAACTGGACTTGCAGTTGTCGATTGCTATTTATTCTACTATTGTGCCATCTAGTGTCCGCATGCAAGAATGAATTTTAAACTACAAATGCCTGTTGTTTTTCACTTTACTGTTGGGAAATAAATGACAAATCTTGTTACATAAAAACACTTACTTAATTTTATTGTTACCTTTTCTGATTTGTGTTACCTATACTCACCTGGAGGCAGAATACATAGTAAGGCATTCAGACAGGCATAACTGGACCAACGATAATGAGCCAAAGGACAATTTCTCCAAGAGCAGAATTTGTGAAAATGTATATTGTATATTAGTATCATTTATCTATTTTTATTTCTTTGTCATGCTGTACAGACTTACACATTTTTGTAATTTTTATTTATTTATTTCGTTTCAGATTTTTTTCCCTTTTTCTCCCAATTTAGCGGCCAATTACACCCTCTATTTATTTTGATTTACCCTCCCCACACGAGTCCGCCACACATCTCTACGAGGCTAGCTAATTCTCCGTGGGCACCTCCTTCAAGACAGAATTCGCCCACCCACGTTCTGGAGACACCCTTATGTGCTTCACGGCGACCTCGAGCCATCTCACCCTCCGCCCTCCCCCTGGGGTGGACAGCCAAATTGCCACCCCCGATCGGGGCTAACGATCAGGGCCAGTCTATTAGAGACAGGTTTTGAACCGCATCCCTGACAGGCAGTGTACACCGTATTGGACCAGCCAAAATACGGTGCGTTAGACCACTATGCTATCTGCCGACTTACACATTTTTAACTTTCTATAGTCCATTGAAGCAGTTGTTCACCTGAACTCTGAAGCTTGGCAGAGTGGCAGAAAAAAATTCAATGAATCGTTTCCAAATACCTGCCCTCTGATGGCCAACTATAACATTTCAGCGAGTTTTGTTTCCATGGTGTTTCCATTCAAGAGTCTCAATTCTCAATCTCTCAAGGGAGGCCTTTAAAAATGTGTGTGCCTTTAAATTTTTTGGGGGGTTTGACATATAAGGATATATATCTGCTTTGTGGTGTGTTTTTAAGAGTACATTTATTACACTATTGAAATGAATTAACACGCACCGGCATGTTTCCATGATGAGGCAATCACACAGTGGCCGAGATGGAGAAGAAGGAAGCAAAGCGGGGAAAGTCCGTTTTTCGGATGGAAAATTAGAAATACTGGTGAATGAGACGAGACGACAAGACGAGATAAGACTAGACGAGACGTGGATTCGATGCCCTTAACCTCATCATTAGCTTTCCTTTCTCTACTGCAATATTGAGCTTCCGTTGAGGTCATCCACACACTAGAACAGTGCCTTAACAGGATGAGTCACCCAGCAGCTCAAATAGTCCTATTGTTGATGATCTCTTCCATTGGCAAGGTCACATGGTTTTGAACTGCCCACATAATGTGTAGAAAGCTTTGTTGACTCCCAAGTCCTCAGAACCCAGCCCACAGATATGCGATTAATAAATTGAAGAATAACGTTCAAATGACTGGAAACAAGCCAGCCAGCCAGGAAACGTTCAAATCACTGTATCTTCCAATTCCTGTTTGATATGGAATTATTTTTCAATTGGGTAATTGTGAGTGTGTGTGTGTGTGTGTGTGCGCGTTTCCATTCAGAACATCATTCACAATAGGTGCACACGCCAAATGGAACTCTTAGTACTATATAACATGGTGTCCAATCTCGAACACTCCCAGGTCATGACCAGATGACCTCAACATGCCTCCGTTTCCATGGCAGTGGAGTAAAAAAAAGAGTGCTGTTCTCCATGCAGGTACTCTACAGAGGGATGAAAAAGGCTGCTGGTTTATTTCACAAGCTCTTATTACAAGCGTTGGGCAGTGACTCTTTGCTGATTAACTTTTACCTGCTTGGTGCCAACAGACATCTTCTATCGATGTGTGTGCCTTTATGTGAACCTCATTCCACAAAGACTTAACAGTAGATATCTGCTTAACTATCTACAGAGGGAATTACCATTTGATACTTAAAGAGAGAAGGGGGAACTATGCCATTGCTCTCATGATACATACTGCAGAATAGAGGATTCTGGGATCAGGGTCTGAAAAATAATAGGGTTTCAACTATTGTTACATTGGACTTGACACTGATTGCCTTTGCTTTATTTTTTGCAGGATAAAGAGGAATTTCTCTGGACAAACAAATCTCCAACGACAAACAAATAAAATAAAAACTTTCCCCTTCTTCACGGCCTGCCAGGGGATTGAGGACCACATGTTCTGGTGAGTTTCTGACATCAGAGTGAGCCTTTGGACCTGAGAGGGTTGCTTGGTGGTGACAAAACAAACAGCGTGAAAACCATTTGACACACCCCCAGAGGAGAGGCACACCTGGATAAAACAGGTATCCAGGTACCCTGACCCTCCCAGGAAGAGCAATCGCCGGAAATATATATAAGATAACTTTCAGGAGGGTGTTCTACTAACTGTACTGCAGGTCTCACAAATGGTACTGGGCCAGGAATGTGCTAGCATCCCTTCTGAACTCATTGCTTTAAATTTAACCCAAAACCAGCAACTCCCCCCCCCGCCCCACTCCGCCTCGGTCCCACAGGAAGTGGAGAGTGAAAGCCGGGTCCTTGGTTCTGCTGTGCGTGAGATTGCCCAGGGATGTGCCATTGCCGGCCCCGCTGGGGGGACAGGGAGGGGGAACGGTGGGCAGGCATCCCCACACACATCGCTCGCAGCCCCTGAAGGGCTCAGCCGACAGCCAGGCCCCACGCTGGATACCTTGCTCTGGGCATCGCTTGTAACGTGCCTTCTCCTGACAGGAAGCAGACATCAGAAATAAAGAAAGTAAACCTGTGGAGCATTGAATTATGGGAGCTGGGGGGTGCTCGCGTCTGCAGGCTCAAGCAGTCCTCGCCGTCTGCGCACACACACAGGGACAGACTGGAGATGGAGCTCTTAGAGGGGCTTCAAAATGATTTTCAGCATGAAAAGCTTCTCTTTTTTTCCAATTGCGCTGATGGAAACAATTGCCTTTTGCGACCCAGGGTTCATTCTCCTGGAACGCCTCACCTTGCTATAGCCATGTAAAATACCATTAGAGCTTGACATCATTGATCTCTTGGAATCCTCGATCCTCTTGGGTCTTGTTAATTGATCATTCTTTCACTAACATCGTCACCTGCGGAAGCTAATTAGTGTTTTATTTGACCTTTATTTCACCAGGTAGGTCAACCGAGAGCTCAGTTCTCGTTTGAGGCGATAACCTGAGGATTCAAAGTGGGTAGGGAATTCAAGGGATTATGTAGCCAATCAGATGTTGGGGGATGATTAGGTGGCCAGATTTCAATTTGACCAGGACGCAGATGGGTTAACACCCTCTACCCCCTACCCTAATTCAATTCAATTCAATTCAATTCAATATGCTTTATTGCTATGAAATCGAGAGAGTAAATTTACCTATTGCCAAAGCATAATATACAAGTAAATAAGAATTTGTTCTTAATGGCTTGCCTGGTTAAATAAAGGTTAAATAAAAAAATGTATGTAGTAAAAATAAACAATAAAAAAATAAACAATAAAAAATACAAATACAAACAATAAAAAATACAAATTAATACAATACAATACAAATACAATACAATACAATAGAAATTACATTACAAATTTAAAATAGAACACTCTGTCTCAAAGCTCCCCTTCACTCAGTGTGTTTATGTGACTCCACACTGGTGCCAAAGAGTTACAATATATCCAGGCTTTCAGTCCAGCTAGGTTAGCTAAAGCATATAAATCGGTTTGTGCATGTTATGGAAATAGTGATACCATTGCAGATAGACCCTGTGGATATAATGCTGTAACATTAAATATGTTGTTGATGTGTTGACTGTGTTGCAGCTTTTAATTTCATCCATACACATATATATTTTTCAGATTGGTCCTGAGGACCCCCTTCACATCGTCCTGGACAGACCCCCACTATTGAAAACCCCTGGTCCATGAGAGAGAGAGAGAGAGAGAGAGAGAGAAAGAGGGAGAGAGAGAGGGTCGCATTGTATTGATGAGCTGGCCAGATCATTGACCGTCTCCCCAGCCAAGTGCAGCGACCCTGACCCTTGACCTCTAGACGGTTTTGGAGGGCAGAAGAGATTTGTGCTCTACAAGTGACGCCTGCTCTGCAAACCGAAGAAGCCGTTCTCTGGTGCACCAGTCGGGCGGCTCGTCTGGGTGACCGGAGAGGGGGGTCACAGCCGAGGAGCGAGGCGATCGTTTGGACGAGGAAAAAACCAGAATGTGTTCAGTGACTCCTCCGTCCAGAAGGGGGCGCTTGTTCAGCTTCGCTCGCTACATGGCCATACCTCGCTGGAAGCACGTTATAGTCTGTGGGGGGGGACGACTCAGAAGGTCAGGATCCTTGATTCCAAATGCATGTGTTCGGACGACTAACCACAATCTCCTCTTATTCTGGGAAAGAATGAAAAGAGGGGGGGGAAAATGAGCTTCATAGGTTTTTCTTGTACAAAAAGGACCTTTTTTCATTCCATTTAGGATGGGGGCAGAAGAAACGAAAATGACAAAAACGACAACAAAGATATCTCTATTGTACGCTCTCTGTCTCTATTATCTTTACATTCCAGTATGGAAATAACCCCCTTTTTTTGAATGCAGACCTGTTTTTGTGTCCAGAAGCGTATAGTGGATTTAGGATTTGGAGTGCATGTAACTTTATATCCAAGACCTATCACTGTTCCTCGTGGAAATCAAGGAGGCCATAAGACACTGGAAATAAAAACAAAGGTACAGAGGATGAAAAAGGAAAGAAGAGATTAAATCCGGCCACGCGGACTTACTCTTTGGAAAGCAGAAAGGAGAGCACGGTGTGGCCAGATCGATCTATTAGCCATTGCAAAGCCATCACAAAATCATCCCAAAACCTTGGGTTTTTAGTGTTTCTAATTATTTCTATTATTTAATTGATTAATTTATGTATTTTATACGTTTGCCTGATTTTCTTTCACCAATGAAACACACCGCCTTAATCATTCCGTTTTTGTTCTGTTAATACCTCACATATTTTTTTATCCATATTATCTTAACTTAATTTATTTGCACAAAGTGTATACCATGTTTATATTAATATTCCAACAGAGATACAAAGGGGAATTATTTATTTATATTTTTGGATTTGAGTTTTTATTTTTTTATATTTATTTGTATATACATGTATATTTTTGGTTTGTTTTCCATCGTTGTTTTCATATGCGTTGTTATCGTCATTTTATCATTCATTTATTATCAACGTTTAATTTTTCTTAAAAAAACAAAAAAAACAAAAGCAATAGCATGCAGAAGGCAGTCAGTCAAGAGCACAATCGGGTGTTGTTTTCAGAATAAGGGGCTAAGGAATGTGTTGCCTCTGTCATTAAACTGAACTGTGCAAAGCCCCTACCGCTGCCCCCGAGGGGCATGCTCCATCCACCGCCCCTGTCCAGGCACACTGCAACAAAACAGAGAGGTACTGAATAAAGCAGGTCATTCGGTTTTTTGTTTTGTTTTGCTATATAGCTTTTTCAGGTTTCAAGGAAATGCCAATGCAAAAATGAGCAAACTTAGAACTTATATAAAATGTATAGAAGAATGGGGAAGATATAAAAAAGAGAATATGGAGAGAGCTCGGCAACAGAGGGAAAGAGAGGCTTTCTCTCTAGAGGAAAATAAATATATATATATGTATACAAATATATATATATATATGTCGAACTGTACATTTTCTTTAATTAACCTAGTCTTCCTCGGTGTAAGACGTCGATATTGATGAGTGTGAGTTGAATTGTGTATGTCCTGGATAAGAGCGTCTGCTAAATGCCTGTAATGTAATGTAATGTAATGATGATTATTGGCAAGGGAAGTAAAATACGATTCTTGGAGATTATATTTGAAAGAGCATACGTTGCAAAGGTCCCTGTTTCCGTTGTGTTTGGAGCTGAGCACAATACAGAGCCCATGCCATTGCTGGAATGAGAGTTTGTGTCATTGTGATCTCTCTGGGGGGTGGCAGTGGTGTCCAACGAACCAACTGCGATTTCAACGGCGGTCACAGAAATCTCTCAGGTCAGGTTAACTCCTGCTGTGTTGTTGCAGTGTCGTGGATAATCCCACCCGGCCGACCCTAAGTCTGATGTATGTCGTCTTTTCTGTGGTTGCTGAGAATTTAAAGCATGCTCTGGCAAAAAAGAAAACCTCTTGTCACCAGTGTGTCGTCGTGTTCCTTTGTGTGTGCTTCCAATCATCCAAAAACAAAAAACAAAAACAAAAAGTCAAAATGGGGGTGGTTGAAAGAAATTTTCCATTTCAAATGTTCTATGCAATGATTCATATTTGAAAAATATAAAGAGAAAAAAAAAAAGATTTAATACCACTGTTAATGTAATGTCTAAAAAAAAATACAGCAGAATTGTGTTCCCAATTAATAAAAATGGATAGAACTCGTTTGTATTTAGCTACTTGTATGTATGGAATTGAATTATTGAATTTGATTTCTTCTTTTAGTGGCATGTTCAAGCCCCGTCACTCCTCAACGAGGGACCCATTGCCAAAGGGTTAATTATGTAGACTGTCATAAATGTCCTTCATCTTGTAGCTTCAAGCATGGGTTGCTAGGTACAGTAAGATTTATTGCACGCCCTCATTCAGTTTGTGTTTGCAGGGTAATCTGTGCTCCCCGGTACTTGGCTGCCAGTTTATGCACTTGTTATTCAATGAAAAACAACTTGAGCTGCTGAAGACATTACAGGGAAATAGAAATAGAAATATAAGAGCCGACCAACCATTATAATTACGCATCCAAAACCCTAAATATTGATATTATTAACCATACTTCTTTGAACAATTATTTGAGCAATGCACCACAATCAATCCCTGCACATATTTCTGTATTGCCTAATTTTCTAACATTGCTAATAGAGGAAGTGGTTTATCTCCCAGTCATGTGTCATGTAGCACACAAAAGACATTGACGGTACTGCTTTAACGTTCTCCGGCCTAATGGGATTGTCCTAGAGTCAGTGTCTACCACCAATTTATAGCCCTGTAAGACTGGACAATAACCATTGTGTCCCGCTTTGGAAGTTGTTTGGTGAGGGAAAGCAAGCTTTAATGCAATCAGTTGAAAGTAACCATGTGAGTGCTAAAAATGTAATGTTGACCAGAGTTTGAAAAGTATATTAGTATCAGAAACGTCCCTATAATTTCACATTAATTTGATTGGTGAATGCACTCCATGAAATCAACTCTGTTGTTCAAAACAGTCCATTAACAAAGCCAGCAACAGTACTTTATATAGTCTCTAGCCTCTGTCAGTCTATTAATTGCAAGGTGTTGTACTTGCACTTGCAGTCAATGGCAATTGGAAATGGATATTTGTACATCTGCCAACATTAAAGTAGGCCTTTCAAATGATTGTCAAACATTGACTCTTAAAAAGTGATGTCCCTTATGCTGAAACCAGTCATGTAATTCACACTGTTGTCTTAGCATTCATTGTCTCGTGAACCGCCAGATAATTTACATTCTGTTCTAGTGTTTTTTTCCCAACGTCTACGCATTTGTTACACACAGCAGTGGTATCAGGACAGCACTATAGCTGTTAATATTAAAGCAAAGAAAGAACGCCTGGTTTAAACAAATATTGACATTCAGTTGGTCTTGCACAGAATATATTATCTTGAGCTGAACCTCAGAAGGACAGAAAAGAGCTGAGAAACGTGTCTATAATAATGTAATGGAAGCCACGTCCAAGCCGTGTCCTGTACGGTTAAAGTTTATCCCCAAATCCGTGGTGGAGCAGCTTCATGTACCAATCCCACTGCTGGATAGTAGGCTGTTCCTTCACAAGCCCGGTACTTCAATCCATCTCTGTAATGCGGCGTTCTAGGCAGGGACCTTGGTATAATGCACGTTTTGGATCTGAACTCACGACCACCTGGTTTCAGGAAGGACACTCCAACCTCAAAACCACTGACGTAGTTTTGTAAGATGCATTTCCCATATTTAATTTCCTTTCTTTTGTAAATACATGATCATGTCTATATATGGGGCAGTAAACTCCCTGTAGTTTCCATTCATTGTGACTATGCAATCTTCACCTCAATGTGGAGCGAAACATCCGTCATATCTGAGAGGTAACACATTTGTTTTGACAGAGGAGTGCATTGTACATTCAAAAAAGTCAAATGACTGGCGATGTGATTTGGTTGGCCATTGCTGAATGAAAGTGTTCAAAGAAGGAATACAAATGTGCAATTTATTTTCAGTGAGTGGGTTTGATATGAACCCCTGCATTATTCTAGTCTTGTACAGAACGTATAGGGAAGTAAATAATGTTAAAGACCAATCACTTATTTGTAGTGACCTTACCTCATGATCCATCCCGTATTGCTAACGCTATTTTCTATATGTAAACATCTATATAAAGAGAAAAATATTTTTAAGACATAAATCAATAGAATAACAAGATATATATATATATATATATGTATAATATATGCATATTATTTTAAAAACGATTAAATAAAGTCTATGTGGTACACTTGTGTATCTCTATGGAAAGAAATATATACAAGAAGAAAATATATTAATAATTTATTGGTGTAGCTGTACAATATAAAGTCCTTGCCCCACAGAATGTGCAATCTGGTGACCTTTACACCTCTGTAGTGTACAACTTCAAGCAGGAGATGTCTGGTCCACCAGGTCAACAGCCCTAGGAGGTCTGTCAGCACAAGAGACTGATCAAGGCATGCAGGTTACCTCAGGAGGCAGTGTCATTGTCCATAGTGGGCCACTAGGCCAATAAAGCCCCTAGACACATATAATGTATGAGATTGAGAAAATGCGATTCTGAAAACAGAAACAATATTAACCATCGGTGATACAAATAAATGTTTTTTTGTCTGAAGGAGACAGTTGTGTTGTCATTTTGCCTCAGGAAAGCACATTTTAAAGACAAATCCGCCACAGCAGATTGAGGGGATTTTATGCATTACAGTAAGGGCTTTAGTACAAACTGGTCAAATAAGAAAGCCATGTGGTCATTTTTCCCCATTCAGTCCTACATATTTTTTGGATTGTATGGGTTTTTGATGACAGCCGCGATAGGCACTCGTGTCTTTATATGCCAACCAAAAAAACATGCTTTTAATTAGCATACTCACTGTCTGAACTGTGACAATTACCTTTCCCTGTTGCTTGCTCTGGGGTGGTCATGCCTACTGAAACACAGACAAAAGATGAAGATACAGACACTAGTAATGGCTACAAATATTGTCCCTCACGTAGACCACCATCAGGGAACCATTATCTTTCCACTTAATAACAAGTGCATGACCAAAAGCAGCCGCCAGCTCTTTAGCCCTTTATTGAGAATGACAGGCAGCCATCTTCACTGTAAATAACAAATATGACTGGAAAAAAAAATCTGTACAGTGTGTAAATCTCAATTGTAAAATTACCACCGGCATGGGAAGTGTTGTGTGCCGCACACCAGGCCGACCTGTCAACTTGTGCTTTTGTGAATAAAAGAAATCAACGAAACAAAACAGCATTGTGTATGTGGCTGGCTTGTATGGACTGTTGAAAACAAGTTGTATTCAGAAACATATTGGTCTGTGTAGAGTTTCTATACATGTTGTGTTTGTAAAATGAGAAAACGTCCTTCAAAAAAAGTAATCCTGGCTTCCATGTAATTTATCGGATGGTTGGGGGCTGGATGTGGATCTGTTAAAAAATACAAATAAAACAAGAAAAAAAAGCAACTAAAAGATTTTACCTTGACAATTTAAAAAAAAGGTACATTCACAGATGTAAGTGCAATGAGCTTAACTTCATGTATCCATTGTAAAACCTTGTGTATGTTTCAGTGTATTCCTGTTAACAGTTGTAGTAAACTTGGTGCATCATGTCATGTAATGTGATAAATTAAATAATGACCCAACAAGACATTTCCATCAGGAAAAGAATAAAGAAAAATTAAACAAAATGTCTTCTTCACTGAATGATTTTTCTCTAGCAGTAAGATGATCTTGCCCAGACAAGCATACAGTACCATTCTCACAACAAGCTCTGATGTGATTGGCAATGCAATAACACGGTGACAAGGTTACAGAAACATAAATGAACAATGTGTTTCTTCAAGGTATGTGCCTCATTCAGACAT
Source organism: Aldrovandia affinis (assembly GCA_029706075.1). Classification (NCBI taxonomy): domain Eukaryota; kingdom Metazoa; phylum Chordata; class Actinopteri; order Notacanthiformes; family Halosauridae; genus Aldrovandia; species Aldrovandia affinis. The sequence goes on along the minus strand of JAINUG010000122.1, from coordinate 1,628,488 downwards.
TCTACAGCTGAATAGTAATCATATGGACATTTTACAGACCGGCTTAATCAGAGGAAAACCAATACAAGATCCAATTAAGCCTGGGTGTGTCTCCTGTTTCCATTTGTCTTTTCTCTCACGAGATCATTTCCATAGTAACATAGCAACAGCCTCACAGAATCTTTTCCATGGGGATACATAGTGCAAATAGACAAGAAACTTGTGTTTACCCTGATCCATGTGATATACTGTACTTTGAAACATTTTACAATAACAAATGCAACCTCATACAAAATCTAGAATACAATATAATTCTTGATTATAAGAAAATACAATGCATTTTCAATAGCAAACAATATTTCATATTGTAAAGCTGCAGGGCACAAATTGCCATTGTTCTATAGTATGATACAGTATGTTTGAATACAGATCCGTTTCTTGGATGCACCACGGTTATCTACAATAATCCTGCCTTGGGAACCTCAAGATGGCAAATTTGTTTTAATATCATCTCTGTTCTATCTACCATGGATGCAAGATAAGCCTGACAACTATCAGCAAAATTATCTAACTACTCTAGGTTCAAAACGATACTAAAAGGTCTAAATTGTCCATTTAATGCACATTGGCTATAGATAACTAATAGACAAAGATTCAAGAACAGAATCCACTCCAACCACCAATGTTTTGCGCTCTGGACAGAACGTTTCTTTGCTTATGATCTCGTCATCCTGCTGTTACCGCAGCAATTCACGCATGATTTAGGGGACATCAACGCAAAATGAGTTTAGAACTGTGACCGGGTTAGGTGCGATGTAGTGTTATAGGTTCTCCTCTGACTGCAACCACAACCGTGGACAGTGTACACACAACATAACCATGACAATCACACTTCCTGAATTCTGCTAATTTATTCAGTTACGTCATATTTGCCACGCCTACTTAAGTTGGAAAGTACCATTATTGTACTACAGAATTTATCAAACGTAGCGTGTATATTTGTTCTATTTCTTTATGATTTCCATGCACACTTTCATAATGATGTAACATTCATATAATTAATATTACTTGTGCTAAGAACCTTTTTTAAACATTAAACATTTTTAAAACGGTTTCAGTTGATTCATTATTCCTCTTGATACCCTTTAAGATAGTATATCTCGCAGTTTGAGACGCTTGACAGCAACAACACTATGGAGTCCCAGGTAACGTAAAGTACAAGAAAGGAAGTGTAGCTTCTAGTGTTAAATAAATAGTAGCTTGCTATTTAGCTAACGTAATATGTATGTATGCATGCATACTTTTTTACACGTTTAGACACTTATAGCTAGCTTGCTCGCTATACTCCTGGCAAGGGACCATACATTCGTGTAATGGTAGCAAGCCAGCTAGCCGGGTAGTTGCATGCCAACGAAAACAGCCAAGTTAACTAGCTTGCGCTAATATTCGCACAGATGTTAGCAGGATAGGTGGCTATATAATTATAGCTAGCGAATGATGGCTAATCTCGTTCATATGGTGGTTGCATTTCGCCATCGTAGTGAAGAAGGCACCGGCACTGTCGCATTGCTAATGTTAGCTACCTGCCTGGCTTTGCAGTAAAAAAATATCTGCTGCCAGTTTCATTTTTGATAGTTATCTAACTAACATTAGTAAACTAGCAACTTTATGACGTTTTCCAATAATATACGTTGCTAGCCAGTTAACTACACGGTAGTCTGATTAGAAATGGTAAATGTGAGCTTGTCAGATAGATTTAAAGACGGACAATTTAAAGAAGGAGTCCGTAATTTAGCTAGCAAGCTAGGATGAGAAGGGAAAGTTTACGTGACCACGCCCCATTGCACACACCAGGTTTTACTTCCTGGGCAATTAACTTGACTACTAACGTTAGAGCTATGAGATTGTTTAACAATACATTAAACTAGCAAATCCCTCTCTAGTCTGTCTACTTAGCAAGTTATCTACTTGCTAACTGTCAAATTAGCTTGGTAGCTAACGTTAGCGCATATCTGTACAGTGTACACATAGCTAGCTAGCGTTAGTTAGCTAGCCATCTTGATACAAAACCACATGTGTGAAACTTGACGGCTAGACCGTCCAATAACTATATTAATTGACAGCTAGCTAACGATACTACGTGGTTATTACTATTGGCCACTACTTCGGTAGCCACGTTTTATTGCACGTGGGCTACCTAGGTACCGGGCCTTTAAAACCTAACTTCATAGCGACAGCTTGTTAGTTACTCTCTCACAACAATGTGTACATGCAGGCTAGGTAGCTAGCTACCCCGACATTTGAGGAATGGCATTTCTTGGAAGGTTATGTCACACACCAATAATGCTCAGTCTAAAATCAGTTTCTTCCATCCATTATGTGCGGCTCTCTCGTTTGTGTAATAAGGTGATCACCAGCCCGGACGAGATTGCCAAACTTTTCAGAGAGCAGAGTCTTTTCCCCTCCCTGACCAGGGCTGACGTTGGACCAGTGATCACCTCCCAGTATGGAGGGAAATATAGCAACATATATACAGGTGAGCTGGTTTTAAAAGTAAGCCAAAATAAACTTTTTTTTTGAGGGTGGAATGATAGCTTACAGCCCTCACAAGTGCGATTAAAGACGAAAGGTGTCTTGAAAAAGTGTGATAACCAACATTCAAACACCCTTTTAAGAGGACACATGACATCTTAAAAAAAGAAAGACAACCATAAAAACTGAACATCAAACCTCTTTGGATTCAGCCTGTCACACATTTAACTTTCATATTCTAAAATCCCATCTTTGTACAGGTTATCACATTTTTTCAACATAAAAAGGCCTAACTGTATTCTTAGATGTACACCAGGGGTGCCCAAGTTCGGTCCTGGAGAGCTACTGGGTGTGCAGGCTTTTGTTCCAGCCCTTCACTAACACACCTGATTCCACTAATCAACTGCTCGTCAAGGCAATGAATGTTCAAATCAGGTGTGTTAGTGAAGGGCTGGAACAAAAGCCTGCACACCCAGTAGCTCTCCAGGACCGAACTTGGGCACCCCTGATGTACACAATATATTTAGGGAAAGTTTGAAGTCCAAAGGATTAGGCCTATTTGCATTGGGAGAACTCTTCCTAACGATCAAAAAGGTATACTCATTAGGAATTCAAGTCCTTACCTGTTTTTTCAGTTTACTGTTGTCAACAAAGGCATTCTCTTATTGTGGTATTTTGTCATGGTCTTTTGTCTAGAATGGAGCCAACGTGACCTGGAGAGGAATGAGAATGTAAAATTCTGCCGGCAGTACATCGTGTTTCACGATGACAAGTCTGTTGTGTATTCAGGACCATCTGGAAGTTGCACAGAAATTAAGGGAGAGTATGTAATGGCTTCCTCTGTTGCACGTTTGAAATATGGAAACTATTGACTAAATATGACTGTTGGAAATACAATTTTAAAGTATATCCTCTTTAAATCATTCTATATGTTTTTGCTGTGCAGTATCATATGAAGTTTTGAGAAAGGCATGTACATTATTTGTTTAAGTTATCACTGCTACAAAAAAACACACACACATTTGTGACTTATTACCTCTCACCAGTAGGTGGAGCAGAGGTCATGTGATTGCCTCTGCACATTTGTTGTCCTGTCTGTTTACAGAATGACTGAAGGAGTTACGGATGAATTTCAGGGACACCTGCTCTTTCATGTGAAGCTGGAGTTGAACTAGGATAAGAGTGATGTTGGAATGCAGTCTCCCGGGTGCTGCTGTAGTTGTGAACGAGTTCATAGTTGAACGTTTGTTTTATTTAATACAAATGTCATGTCCTGTCCTCAGACTCTTGAGCAAGGACTCTCCTTCCGGTGATATGAAGGCAGTGGTCCGAGAGTGCACTGTGAAGGGTGAGGAGCAGCAGTTTCTGGAGGTAAACTGCTCGGTGACAGCAGCCTTTGGTGTCTGGTTTTGTCTCTGTGTTTTGGTTTATCTTTATATTTTTTATTTTATACATTTTATTTCTAATTCCCCCCCCCCGTTTCTCTACAAATGTGGTGGTCAATTGTCCTTAAATCCACCCCCCCCCCCCCCAGCCACCACTCTGGGACTGGCAGTGACTCGTCAGGCCGCCACTGTGATTCCAATGCACACAGAGAGTCTTTCTGTGCCTGTGGGGAGCTCATACCAGTTCCCCCCCCTCCCCCTGGGGCAGGCAGGCTATTGCCACCCCCGAACGGGCGGGCTCACACAGTCGGGGATCAAACCCAGGCTGCAGTGGGCAACCTGCACTTAGAACAAGCGCCTTTACCGGTTGGGGCGGGGGTTTCCTTATCTTTATCTTCGTAACCCTGTGTAATCGGAAATGAGTAGTCTTGACGTCCTATTTATGTAGATGTTTCATGTTGGGTAAACTCCCACACCTGTGTTCAGTTTTCACCCATATCGGGGATTTCTTTGCTGGAAAAGGTACAGGTGTTTCAACATCACATGACATTATAGCTATGAGTCACTTATTATGGTAGCAAGTGAACTTTCAGTCATGCGAGTAGACTTTGATGATAATAGATCAACCAATGTGCTGATAATTGGTGTTGTTCTGTTTAATCCGAAAAGCATTTCACTGTTTATTTTATAAAGATACAGTCAACTCCAAAATAATTCACGCTCTTGATAAAGATGAGCAAAAGAAGGCTGTATCAATATTTGTGCAGCTTCAAGCTTTTTCCCTAGTGGTTGTTACAGAGGTAATGGTCAGAAGTCCCTGGAAACTAAACAGAACCCTCAGAGGGTGTGTCAAAATGTGCTGAAACATGGTTAATAAAACTGGCAGAATGTCTGGAAATGTTCCTGAGTGACGAATTGACTGTACTTACTCAGGTGATTAAAACATCAGCACTTTGGGGATGTCAGGCTTATTTGTCTCTTTCTGTCTATTACATTACCTGGGTTTGACTGACATAATGATGTAACTGCTGCCACTCCTCCCCCTTCCCCCCCTCAGATCTGGAGCAAGAACAGCAAAGTGAAGAGCATCAACCTGACAGCCCTGAAAAAACACGGCAAGGTCTACGAAGATGGTGAGGCCGTCGTTTCGTCTTCAGGGCCACGCCCTTGGACAAAAAGGGCCCTCCTTGGGGCCCATGACTTTTAAGCCTTTTCTTATCAGTGGAAACAATCTGTAGCACATTTACATTTTGTCCCTCATGTTTCACCCCCCCCACCCCCACTTGCTTCTAGATCAGTTTGGAAGCTTGGTGTGGTCCCACTCTGAGACTCACCTCCTGTACGTGGCAGAGAAGAAGAGGCCAAAGACAGAGTCCTTTTTCCAGGTGTGTTCTTTCTGACCGTGTTGTCTGAACGCCCACACAAAACATGACATCAGCGCTCTCTTCTGTGACAGGGGGATCGGTTCGATTTGTATTTCGCTTTAGGACTCATTAATGTTAGCGCAACTTGTTAGCGTATTTGAATTGAAAGAGCCGCAGGCATGTTATATCCACCGGTGTTGTGCGTAAGTCACGGGAGACCTGTGGGCTTGGGGCAGCTAAGCGAATGAGTCGTGAGAGCTTAAGACTTCCTGCTCCTCTCACACAGACGGAGTCTCCTGAAACCTGCTCGCTGGGGGATGAGGAGGAGGGCATGAAAGCGGGGAAGAAGGAGGAGGCCGTGAAGGTAGGGGGAGGGTTTCGGTCTGCGCCTCCTCAGATGCACATAGGCCATGTCTGTGGGGACCCTGTGCTGTTCTCTCGAGAAGCCTTCACATCTAATGCATCTCTTACAATTTTTAGAACATCTTTGATTCATTTGAGCTGGTAGCATTTGGGAAAAGCCTGTATGTTTTTGGAAATTGACCCTCAGGAAAGGGTTAACTTGTTGCTAAGCGCATGCCACGTACAGGTAACAGCTAAAATAAAGGCAACACTTTGGTAACCTGGGGGGACAGTCACCCAACAGACACACTGTGCTGCACCCATTTAAAGGAGCCTTGTTTACTAAAGTGTTGCCTTTATGTTGGTAGTTTCCTGTAAACAGCCCTTATAGTGTAGACAGTCATATTAAGTACGTTGGGGGTGCTTAAGCAGTGTTTCGCTGCACGTTTCCTCCCAGGGGGACCAGTTTGTGTTCTACGAGGACTGGGGGGAGACCCTGGTGAACAAGAGCGCCCCTGTATTGTGTATCCTGGACATCGAGGGCAGTAACATCTCCGTGCTGGAGGGGGTCCCAGACAACATCTCCCCTGGCCAGGTCTACCTCCTGTTCCTGTGTGTGTGTGTGTGTGTGTGTGTGTGTGTGTGTGTGTGTGTGTGTGTGTGTGTGTGTGTGTGTGTGTGTGTGTGTGTGTGTGTGTGTGTGTGTGTGTGTGTGTGTGTGTGTGTGTGTGTGTGTGTGTGTGTGTGTGTGTGTGTGTGTGTGTGTGTGTGTGGGTGCGAGCGTGAGAGAGAGAGAGAGAGAGAGAGAGAACGTGTGTGAGTGAGAGCGCTTGTGTGTGCGTGTGTGTGTGTGTGCGTGCGCGCGTGTGTGTGTGTGTGTCTGTGAGAGAGAGTGTCTGGGTGTGTGTATGTATATGCACATGCATGCGCACATGCATGCCTTTCGTTGCAACCATTCTTAGTCTTCCTTCACAAGTGGAGACTTCATACTTTGCGCTCACAAGAGGGTGTGTGGATGTTTCTCTACGTGTCTGTCTGTCTTTAGGCTTTCTGGGCACCCAATGACACAGGCGTGGTGTTTGTTGGCTGGTGGCATGAACCCTTCCGCCTGGGCTTGAAGTTCTGCCCCAACAGGAGGTGCGTGGGCGTGGCTGCTTCCTGCCTCTCCTCTCAAGGCGGTGTGTTAATGTCTTAAGGTGTGGTGGTGTAAGAACAGTAACCTCATCTCTTCTTCTGTGTTCCCCCCCCACCCCAAGGTCTTCCTTATTTTACGTGGACCTGACAGGCGGCAAATGTGGTAAGGGCTTCCTCCTTCAACCCTCGATGTCTGTTCAGTTAAAGATTGACATTTACATTTACACCACTCACATAGCTACCCGCACCTCCACCCTGCAGCACAATCCATGGCCACGCGCCCACCACCCATAGTAGAAGTAGTAGTCCCTGCTGCCTGTTCTCAGGGATCGTGTCGTGTTTGTGCTTGCAGAGAAGCTGTCCTCAGACACCAGCGCCGTGTGCTCCCCGCGGCTCAGTCCAGACCTGTGTCGCATCGTCTACCTCGAGTGTGGGGTGTATGGGCCCCACTACCAGTGCAGCCGGATGTGCCTGGTCAGTGTGTGTGTGTGTGTGTGTGTGTGTGTGGTGTGAGGGAGAGGGAAATGAGAGGGAGAGAGGTCTTTCTCTCGACCATAGGAACCAGGGAATGGTTGTACATGATCAATTGTGAGCGAGAGAGAGGTCTATCCCAACCTTTAGACAGGGTAACAGATCTAACAGAGAGAGAGAGAGAGAGAGAGAGAGGCAGGCAGGCAGGCAGGCAGGCAGGCAGGCAGGCCTTAAACCGAGGAAAGGTTGTGTCAGATCAGTTTAAGTGCGCTGTCCTGCAGTGATCATGGAACCTGTAACGAACCTGATAGAAGATTCTAATCACGTATGCTCTCAAAGCTTATGACTGTGCCCAAACTTCACGATGAACAGTTTTATGGAGAAGTTCAGTCCATCCCATCAAGTTTGAATACACCCTGTGCATACACTATAAACTAGGTGAAAAACCTGCTGCAATGATTGGCCAGTACGCCATCACGTGACTCATTGTTCCTTAGAAACCGTCTCTAATTAGCTTGCGTAGTCGTTCAAGTTTTCTAGCCATGTGCATTTTTTTATTAATTTATTTTATGATGCCAATTTTGAGGTTTCTCTCATTTATTTTTTACACAATTAAAATAAATGCATGCTGATGTGGAGCCGTTCGAACCACAGAGGCCCTCCAGGATTGGAGTTTGACGTCCACAGGCTCGAGGAAGAATAATGAAATGCAATCCTTCATAAGAAGTAGAATCAGTGAGCCCTCTTACCATGAAAGTCTGGGTGTTTGAGTGAGGGAGCGAATGGCAGTTAATCATGGGTGGAATGCTACTTCACATGACCTGTACCTGTGCCCTAATTTTGTTTGTGTGGTTCTCTGTGGCTCAGTTGGTAGAGCACAGTGTTGGCAACGCTTAGGTTGTGGGTTCAATCCCCACTGGGGCCACATATACTGAAAATGTATGCATTCACTTCTGTAAGTCGCTTTGGATAAAAGCGTCTGCTAAATGGCATATATTATTATTATATACTAATTCTCACTTCCTTGGTGTGGTCTCTCAGCTGATCTGTTCCGTTTTGTGGTGTTGCGTTTGATCTTTTCAGTATGACTGGTACACTAAGAAGACGTCAGTCGTGGTGGACGTTGTCAGTAGGCCGAGAGAAGGTACCTTCCCTTCTCTCCTGTGTCTGTAACTTATGCAGTTCGTTTTTATTCCATTCCATTCTGTTGTCTTTACAGTACCATCCACGTGATCATGTAAATTGTTTTGGAGTGCTTTTAAATATACATTTTCAGTGAGGTTTAACTGTTACATTTGAGATTTATAGTGTACTTTATGACTAATTACAATATAAAGAACAGTGGGGCCTTGTGGGCTGCTAGACATTTAGGGAAGGGCTTTGTTTTCAGTTTCAGATCAGTCCAGGCATGTCTGTTTGCTTGTCTTCTGTGTGTACGTGCTTGTGTGGGTGTGCGCCATATGTGAGATAGACGTTTGAGTAAGATACGTAAAGTGTGTGTGTACGTGTTTGTGTGGATGTGCATTGTATGTGAGTTAGATGTTTGTGTTAGATGTTACATAAAGTCTGTCTGTCTGTGTGTACGTGTTTGTGTAAGATGCATAAAATGTGTGTGTCTGTCTGTCTGTGTACGTGTTTGTGTGGATACATAAAGTGCGTGTTTTTGGTACAGATGGCTTCACTGGGATCTACAGCTCCTTCCTGTCTCCGTTCTGCTGGTCAGAGGACAGCCAGCGTGTCCTGCTCTCCTGCCCCCAGAGAAGCCGGAAGGTACAGCTGTTGCCATAGATACCTCCTGTCAGATTTACCAACTAGATCCATCTCTCTCTCCTCGTTTACCTTCTCTAAGGAGTTCTGGTGAAGGCCGCTCTGTCCAGCTCTGCACCTCTGAAATATGTACTAGTAGTGAGCCCTGAAATGTATTTTTATTTGAATGATTTACAGCTACTGGGCAAAGATTATTTATGGCGTTGTATAAGAATCTTAAGAGCCAACAATGGTCCAACAGTGCAGACACCGAGATTTTTGGGCAGGAGCCCGAGTGTGACATGTGGTCAATGAACAGAATGGCATTGTGAGAAAACGGCATCATGCGTCTGCTGCTGTCCTCATTGCCTTTACAGAGTTTCCAACTGGCCTCTGTCATTCTTAGTGTTTCTCAAATGAGGAGCTGAAAAATCCCAGCTTGTTCACATGATTAGCTTGTTAGCATGAAAGGCTAGCTTTGTTAGGGTTTGACAGGATGTTTACTGTGGCCTTTGCATGTTTGCATCTCATTCAGCTGATAATGTTTCATCTTTTAGGATCTCCTCTTGGTAGATATCTCCACTGGGAATGTCACATCACTCACAGCAAGTATGCAAAATCTAAGTGACAAACTTATGTGTCCCTTTTTTGTGTACAGTGCAGTATATATAGACAGATTAAGGGAAGATGCAAAAGTAGCAAGAATTGCCTGGCAAAGTATCGTTTCCTCTGTGTGAAACAGCCTGGCGAAGTGTCATTTCCTCCGGCGAGTCCCGTCTCGGAGGAAACGATACGTCGCCTTTGTCACTGCCGGTCACAGGGCTACGGCAGCAATACGAGGGGGGGATTGAGATGGAAAAAATATATATATATTTGCACGAATATTCACTCTAGCCAGGTCATATGTCTGGTAACAGAAACTGTCGCTGCCAGAAGTCCTGAGATTTTGTTGATTGTAGCTTTGCTTGTTTGTTCTTTTAATATCGTACATTTTATACTGAGCCAAAATTATGTATATATTTTGTCAGTTTTTCTGATTTGCTGATTTTCTTTACCCTGATGCAACCCAGATTTAGTGTAAATCGGAGGGACATTTACAGTATCGAAAATATGACAACCTCACCTTACCTGATTTGCAATATTCTTCAAACTGAGAACATTGAACAATGTAAATATCTGATGTAAGATATGTTCATCATGAACAGATGTTTGATTTGAGCATTGTGAGTGATGTGTTTTGTTTTGGCCTGCAGAAACGGACATCGGGAGCTGGGCTCTGCTCACAGTCAAACGGGATCTCGTTGTGGTCAGCTGCTCCTCGCCCAACTGTCCCCCCAGCCTGGTGAGATCTTCACTCACTTCACTGCTTTTAGAGCACTTAAGGATCATCGGTTTAATGCATCGCCAATAATAGAGCAGAATTTACCATTAGGGCCTCTGTTTACAGATGGGGAAATGAACAAATTCCTAGTGGCAGATCCAAAAAGTACAATCCATTTTCAATAGCACTGTGTACGGCTCACTGGATAAGATCGTCTGCCAAATTAGAAAATGTAATAAGATGGAAATTAAGTAGATATGGGGTGCACTCTTATTTAATATGAGGTACAGTTCTATTCAACCAATGATTAACTGCCATTCCCTCTGCCTCATTCTATTTTGGTTAGACAGCCCAAAATAATTAAAGTAACAAAGGGATAACGACTTGTTTCAGCAACAACAAGCTGCCGTATACTGCCCTCAGAAACAATAAATAATACTTAATGAACAACAAAGTGAAATTATTTGATTGTATGCTGTGAAAGATCAGCTGATCGCCTTTGGAGTCTTTTACCTTTAAGCTTTGTGTATGTCCAGCTAGACATTTTCCTGGGCTTAATCTTCAAGTAGTTATTATTTTTCCCTCCCACACAACGTTACGATTATTTCCATGAAGTAATTATGAAACTGTATTTCATCCTTGTCATGGTAAAGCGAGCATCATTTTTAAGAGAACATTCATCAAACATCAGGGATCAATAAGAATATGAATTATTCTGGGGTTCATTCATAGTTGAATTTGACGATAGTAAAGCTTCCAATGAAGGAAGCCACATTACATGAACGTTTTTGTTGCAATAAGCAGTACTGCTGCCCTTTATCGTTTTTTTACATATTAATATTCAAATTGACAGTATCCACGTTTGGAATGATCTTATCTTGTGTAAGATTTCAGATAAGATTGAGACTTCCAATGCTAATGCTTCCCATTGCTGTCTGGTCTGGGACGCACGTTAATGACATCACTGGGATGCATGTTGATGACATCGCGTCCGCCTGGCTTGTCTTGCCCGCAGAGGGTAGGCTTCCTGCCCATGGCAGGGTCTCAGGAAGACGTGACCTGGGTCACCCTGGAGGAGGCCCAGCCCCAAACGGACATCGACTGGAAAGTGCTGACCTTCACCCCACCCCCTGAACAGGACAACAGCGTTTACTGTAAGAGCCGGGCCTGGGCATGTGTGTGTGTGTGGGTGCATGTACCAATATGTATGGGTGTGTGTATGTACCAATATGTATGGGTGTGTGTGTGTGTGTACTAACGTGTGTGTGTGTGTGTGTGTGTGTGTGTGTGTGTGTGTGTGTGTGTGTGTGTGTGTGTGTGTGTGTGTGTGTGTGTGTGTGTGTGTGTGTGTGTGTGTGTGTGTGTGTATATATATATATATATTGTCTGTCGTTAAAGGAAATGTTCTCCATTTTTGAGTTTGTTACATGAATGGAATGCTAGCGTCATCAGTTCTAAACTGTCACGGTTTCATGGCTCTGGGACTAATAAAGTTTATTGAAAACCCCATGTGACTAAGTCTAATGTAGTGTCATGTAATAATGAAACCGCTTTTGCCTCATCTCCCGAAAAGCCGACGATGTGTATTATATATTATATGCACACAAAATATATTTGCACGTGTGATTTATGTATTTTAAAAATGAAACGGATCCATGATTTGACGATGTGATGAAAAGTATGGCGTTTGCTCCGGGATGAGTGCATGGTAAGGCTCTCGGACACACACGGGTGCGACGGTGCTTCTGTTCTCACGAGCTGCCCGTCTGTCTCCTTCCAGCCGGCCTGGATTTTGACGCCCTCCTGCTGAAGCCGAGCAATGCCAAGGAAGGGGTCAGGCTTCCGCTGATTGTGACCGCGCACGGTACGGCCAGGCTGACTTTATCCCCACACTCTGGGCTGCTCATATCTCTGCTCACGTCGCACACTCACACACCCGGCCTGCCACACGGTTTTATAGAGTTTAACAGGTACATTTGCATTAATTAAAACTGGGGGATGAGACGCAGGGCCCTCCCTGATTGGGCCAGAGACACGATTGTTACAAGACATCTCCTGGCTCAGCCAGACGTTGGGGTATTTTTTTAAAGGTCTCTCTCTCTCTCTCTCTCTCCTCTCTCTCTCTCTCTCTCTCTCTCTCTCTCTCTCTCTCTCAGGGGGACCGCACTCGGTCTTTGTGGCGGAGTGGCTCCTGTCGCCCGCGGTCCTGTGTCGGATGGGATTCGCTCTGCTGCTGGGTGAGTGGGGGGAGGTGGTGGCTCTTTAAACGCCCTGTAAGGTTTGACATTGGCCGATGGCGTGACCTGTCGGAGATCGACTGGCCACGTGTTGGTTTGCCTGTGTTTTTGGCGGGTCGCTTTGGGATCGGTTGCCTGTATTGCTTTGTGTTTCGCAGTTAACTACAGGGGATCGATCGGGTATGGCCAGGACAGTATCCTTTCCCTACCTGGGAGGGTGGGAGATCAGGACGTAAAGGATGTCCAGGTAAAACAACCACATGAATGGCCTGTTGTTCACCATCTTTTATTGATTGATGGGTGATAGGGGAGATGGGGGAGGGGGTTGGGTTGCATTTCACAATCGTAACTGAACGTTAAAAACCTGGGAGGTGCAATAGGGTGGAGACAAGAGGGTGTGACGCCATTGTCGTGCCCTGTCGCAAGTTCTCCTGAGGCTATGAGATGTTTTAGTAAATGCCAAGGTGTCTCTCGTGCAGATGTGTCGTCCAATAAGACAGGGTCCCGATGGTGAATTACGATTGAATTCATTCATATTCAGTTCAATTCAATCACTGTCCCTTTTGATCCTTTTTCCCCAGTTCGCGGTCGAGAGCGCGATAGAGGCCGAGGGCTTTGACGAGACGAAGGTGGCGGTTACCGGGGGCTCCCACGGCGGCTTCTTGGCCTGCCATCTGATTGGCCAGTACCCAGAGTTCTACAAAGCCTGCGTGGCGCGGAACCCGGTCATAAACTTGGCCTCCATGATTGGCAGCACTGACATTCCGGACTGGTAATGAGGGGCAGCGGGGGTCTGTCCTGTGTGCATTATTCAGTTTGTGTAACCGCCGGCTCTGCGGGATCCGGTGCATATTGTCCCACCCCCCGAAGAGGATAAATGAGTATACGTGTGCATGTTTTTTTGTTTCTTCATGCAGCAAAGCCCACTGATACTCTGAATCCCCACTGAATCCCCCAAAGTGCCAGTGCGACTCGTTTCAGCGTGAAATTCGCATTTGAGCATTGGCCCATTCCATAACGATGTCATGAATGGAACACGGTGCAATGGGTTCGAATAAACTGCTCTGAAGCGGAGTGGAGTGGAGGAAGGAGGATAGAGTATGCTTTATTGATCCTTAGGAAATTAGATCCTGTGGCTACATAACAAGATACTAAACAATATTAATGACAGCTAATGTTAATGACGGCTTATTGATTAAAACGCTGAATAATGAATAGTACACCATCCTCTGGAATCACACTTCAGTTCCTTTGGCCAGTGACTTATGGGAGCTCTCTTTCTTTCTGTGTGTGTGTGTGTGTGTGTGTGTTTCATGTTTGCCTTTGTGTGTGTGTGTGTGTCTGTGTCTGTGTCTGTGTGTGTGTCTGTGTCTGTGTGTGTGTGTCTGTCTGTCTAAAGGTGCATGGTGGAGGCTGGGTATGACTACAGCACTGATGTACTCCCAGACCCGGCCGTTTGGGAGCAGATGTTGAACAAGTCCCCGATCAAACACGTCACACAGGTGAGAGCTCGGGTCCGAGCTGGTGTTTCTGCCAGACGCGCCTCACAGTCCCCATTATGAAGCCTTAAAGTTTGCCCACTTACGGAAAAACTGCTTTATGGAAAAACTCACTTTATCATGATCTTTACCCAAGGTAACAGAATGCATGGGATTCATATCATACTACTAATAATAATAATAGTAATAATATCAGTGCTTTTTAGGACTTCTCAGACTTACTGTAATCACAGTATATCTACTACATTCAGAATGGAATACAGTTCTTGGATGCTCCAATCCTGGTTCTAATATTTATGTGTTTATTTTTTTCCCCTTAGTGGGTATGATTCATTTCACATGCTTCTCTAGTAAATGACACTTAACGATCGGGGTCTGTTCAAAGTGTACTTTCACGCTGAACCCAACAAGAGCCGAGCCTTCGGTTACAGCCATGGACGTATTGTACTCAGACTCGGGGCAATCAAAAATGGCTGAAGTACTTTACATAACGGTGGTTTTTCCACAGCCTGTACTCAGGACAGATATCGAAATGCTTTGTTCCGTTTTCAGATAATTACTCAGTACAAGCGTTGTTGTAACACACATTGAGCTTGGCACTGAGTGATGGAGTGAGGTCAGTTTCAACATGGTCCCCAAATGGTGCTTCTGTTTCAGAGACAATGGAATTTCAGGGTGAACACGTCTTCGTGTCAGCTTTGTTCTGCAATTTGGTATTTTGATACTCACTTTCAGAAGTGACATAAGATCAATAGAAAATATGTTTTTTGTTTTTTTCTGGTGATTTTCAAGTTATTCGAATATGTACACAATACAAGTAATTATAAATACAATCACATTCAGATGTGAAACACTTGTTCATCTTAATGCGGCTTTGCTAACTAGCAAGTCAAAATGAAGTCTTAAATGTTCTGCTTCTACTAATAAAACTAGTCTGGGAATAAGTCAAGTCAGGAAAGCACCATTACAATAGAGAAATGAAAAACGCATTTGAGAAACGACACGTTTAGCCACGCGCCCTTTCTGCAGGACAGATTTGCCAGGACTAAATTACTGAAGGTAATCTAAAGAGCAATGATAAATTGTTGAAAAAGACAAATTTTTGCCAATATAAATGTCAAATCTAAATGTTTGTAAATCTTGTCATTTCTGTTTGTAAATATTGTGTCCCCAAACAGAAACAGGAGTTTGTTATGATACCAATAAGTATGAAATGAGTTCCAGAGAAATAAGGAAATAAGAGGGGGGCAAATAAAAGGAAGAAACGGGTTGTGAGGTTTTGCGAGGCCTTAAAAAAGAATAATTGAATCAATAGATTCAAATGAATTTGGGGAGCATATAAGCATTTTTGACATTTGAGAGTGAAAAGGGAATTACTGGTTGGCCACAATGCACTGGTTGGGCCCGAGGCGCAGTGTCCGTGGTCGGTAAGCGCGGCGTGCGCGATCGAGGTCTGCGGGTGGGTCTTCAGTGTCGTCTGACCCACGTGCAGGTGAAGACTCCCGTGCTGCTGACGCTGGGGGAGGAGGATCGCCGCGTTCCCAGCAAGCAGGGGATCGAGTACTACAGAGCCCTCAAGGCTTTGGGCGTTCCTGTCCGGTGAGTGTGGCCACCGCCATCGCCGCCACCGTGCCCGTCCGTTTATGAGCCCGAGCACTAATCCCCACAGGATATAACCCAGGAAATCTCTCAACAGCCAATACTGTGGGGTTTACTACTGCCTCTGGGGTTTACAGGATACTACTACCTCTGGGGTTTAATCTCTCAACAGCCAATACTGTGGGGTTTACTACTGCCTCTGGGGTTTACTACTGTCTCTGGGGTTCTGGGGTTTACTACTGTCTCTGGGGGTTACTACTGTCTCTGGGGTTTACTACTGTCTCTGGGGTTTACTACTGTCTCTGGGGGTTACTACTGTCTCTGGGGTTTACTACTGCCTCTGGGGTTTACTACTGCCTCTGGGGTTTACTACTGGGGGTTTACTACTGTCTCTGGGGTTTACTACTGTCTCTGGGGTTACTACTGTCTCTGGGGTTTACTACTGTCTCTGGGGTTTACTACTGTCTCTGGGGTTTACTGTCTCTGGGGTTTACTACTGTCTCTGGGGTTTACTACTGTCTCTGGGGTTTACTACTGTCTCTGGGGTTTACTACTGTCTCTGGGGGTTTACTACAGTCTCTGGGGTTTACTACTGTCTGGGGTTTACTACTACTGTCTCTGGGGTTTACTACTGCCTCTGGGGGTTTACTACTGTCTCTGGGGTTTACTACTGCTACTCTGGGGTTTACTACTGTCTCTGGGGTTTACTACTTGGGATCATCTCCTGGGGTTGTCTCATAGGGTGTTTTTTACTACTGCCTCTGGGGTTTACTACTTGATCATCTCAGTGTTGTGTGTTGTGTATTGTTATACCCACAATATATTAAAGTTATAGTATTACTGTGTTATGTCATGGAGATATTTATAGTTGTGTTATTGTAGCGTTACATCATGGATATGTTAAAGTTATATTATTATAGTGTCATATTCTGGAGATTTCTGAATGGGGATAATGGGCAGCATGAGCTGTAGTGGTATAACACTATAATAACACAACAATAAATATCTATTATATGTTATTATATTATTTTTATATGCCATTTAGCAGACGCTTTTATCCAAAGCGACTTACAGTAGTGAATGCATACATTTTTCAGTATATGTGGTCCCAGTGGGAATTGAACCCACAACCTAAGCGTTGCCAACGCTGTGCTCTACCAACTGAGCCACAGAGAACCACGATATAACTCTAAATGTCTCTAAAGGTTCAGACTATTGATCTTTTGATCCTGGGGTGTGAAATCTCAGCTGTTTTACTCTTCAGCTACATACCTGAGGTGCTTCAGTAAAAAATGCAAATCATATTCATTCTATTGTGTCTGACTTATGAAATTATGAAGGTGCCTTGCATACGAATGACTGTTTGGAAAAATGTGTTGTAGAGTGTTTTTAAAATGTGTAAAAAAATAAAATAATTAATGTTAGAGATCGCTGTGTTGTACTCCATTTCGGAAGTTTGGAAACTCCCGTTATTGGACTGTAATCGCGCAATCAATCTGAAGATTTTTTTTACTGGCTGTTTTTCGTGCCTGTGCGTCTTAGGTTGCTATGGTACCCAGGAAACGACCACTCCCTCTCCAAAGTGGACGCAGAGTCTGACGGCTTCATGAACATCGCCCTGTGGGTGACACAGCACCTTTCCCTGTGAAGTGTGTGCCAGCAGCCATGCGCGGCTGTCGTGTTTGCCAAAACATCAGCGCTGATTATGATGATGTAATGCCCAAAGACCATATGATGTCGCCAGCTGTTTCATACTAAGGCACGTCTGGAATACTTGTCATGTAACAGATTACATTTATTAAGGGATTTCTCTGTAATGGGCTACTGACTGTACTTACTCCCCAACGCCTTGTTGTGACTACTGCTATATAACTGAACAACAAAGTTGTTTTATACTTTGTAAAGTATACACAAGTTTAGCTACTATAACACAATAACCTCTGTGCATTGTGTGCAGTACCTGGGGGAGGGGAGCCACTAAAGTAAGCCCATTGATCTTCATTCTGCCCTTTCTAAACTGACCTACATTCGTTCTAATTGTATTTAAGCGGTCTTCTGCAACTTGTGCAAAACGGTTTGGCAATATTGATGATCTTCTTCTTTTTTCTCGAAAAAGTTCTGTTAATAAAAGCGGCACTCTGATTTCCATACCAGCCTCTTTTTGTTTTCTTCTTTGCCCTCAGACAATAAACATTGCATCCAACTAATGTTTCATTCGTGCTGATCAGCATGCTAATCGGTAGTTCTCAGGTCAACGGTCTGCCTTTTTGTCCTTTCTCCGTGATTTTGGTCAGTCATGAGATGGGAGACCTGCACCCTGTAATAAAAAATGAAAATTTGAGAATTGAAGCCTAATTATTCAAATAAGCTATTTGCTGAAACGCTATGCCTTGGAAGCTAAAAAGCTTCAATGTGAAGCTTATTTTCAGAGCACTTTAGTTCAGTGAGCATTTATCTGTGTTTCCTCAGTGTATGGTCTCTTACCTCATACCTGGCTCCAGTATCTGAGACCCACGCATCTGTGGCCGATGCATGGTTCATTTTGTAATTTATTTATTAGTTTAATTGTTAGGGAAAGTACGATTAAACATTGATGAATTGCCGAATGCAATCGATGCATCGTATGTGCGTAACAACCAGAGTTCATTTCCAACACCAGTCCCTGTTGGGTGTTTATAGTTTATCTAAAAGCAACAATGTGGACACATTGTTAAAATGTAAAAGAATAATATAAACTTTATACACTGCCTGGTCAAAAAAAAAAGTCACCACCTGGATTTAACTAAGTGTTACGTTCTGAGTGTCTGTTCGGTTTGTTTTTGTACTTTGTTTATTTCTTCGTGTCATGTTTCATTCACATTCTGTTCCCCGTCTGTCATTGTTCCTGTTCTAGATCCACTCCTTGTCTTAGTCATTTGCACTTCGGGAAATTCTATGTTCCGGTTTTTCCCTCTTCGTTTCTAATCTCGTTTTACTTCCTTCTTACTTTCTAATTACACTTTGTATATATTAGTTAGATGTATATAGTACTAACCAACTAATCTACTAACATTAGGGATTTAGATTAAGTTACTAACATTACTAATCACTAATTATCTCACGCTTCTAACTATCGCTGTCATTCTCTCTCGTTGTCTTATCCCTGTGCACTTCTCACGTTTCGCTTCATTCGCACGCAGATTCTCTCTATGCATTCCTCCCATTCTAACTATGCACGTGTCTGCCTGTTCTTCCAGGTCGTTTAATGTCTATGTGTTTGTGTTATTCCCAGTCCGTGTCTTTCGTTTCCCCTCGTTATTGGATTAACAATTCCCATTGTTTACACCTGTGTTCCTTCCCCTCTCTCCTCCCAGTCACACCTGATTCCTATTGTGTTCCCTTCCCTGCTTGTATATACGTTCCGTGTCTATGTTCTTTCCTGGTCTGTAGTGATCTTTATTCCCTGAGCCAATTCTTCGTAAGCCAGAGTTTATAGTATTTCCTGAGACACCCCTTCTGTTACCACTCCGAGCCTGCCTGTCGATTTTGTTTGTTTGCCTTTCTGCTTCCCAGTTTAGACTTTTTGGATTGTTTTTTGTGACTATTCTCTGCCTTGTGATTTTGTACCTTCGCTACCCTGATTCCTGGTTTTGACCCCTGCTTCCCATTAAACGATTATTTTGCCTTATCCTGATCTGCGTCTGGGTCCTTATCACGAACATCACACTAAGCAAATAGGTAAGAGCCTTCCATTGGATAATTACTGCAGTGATTAATATGTTTTAGCTGACAACAAGTTATTTAACCCTAACTGATGCAATGAGTAGCTTCTCATTTCTTAAACAACCATGTCGGAAGACATCCCGTGGTCATGGAAAAGATGTTAATCTGTTTCAGAAGGGTCAAATTTATTGGCCTGCATCAAGAAAAGAAAACAACTAAGGAGATTGCTGAAACGACTAAAATTGGGTTAAGAACTGTCCAACGCATTATTAAAACCTGGAAGGGTAGTGGTGAACCATCATCTTCGAGGAAGAAATGTGGTCGGAAAAAAATCTTGAATGATCGTGATCGGCGATCACTTAAACGTTTGGTGAAATCGTATTGGAAAAAATCTATAGTATAACTCACGGCTATGTTTAATAGTGAAAGTAAGAGCATTTCCACACGCACAATGCGAAGCACAAAACAGCTGTGTAGCCTTAAGAAAACCACTTGTCAGTGAGGCTAATCGGAAAAAAAAGGCTTCAATTTTCTAGGGAGCATAAAGATTGGACTCTGGAGCAATGGAAGAAGGTCATGTGGTCTGATGAGTCCAGATTTACCCTGTTCCAGAGTGATGGGCGCATCAGGGTAAGAAGAGAGGCAGATGAAGTGATGCACACATCATGCCTAGTGCCTACCGTACAAGCCTATGGGGGCAATGTTATGATCTGGGGTTGCTGCAGTTGGTCAGGTCTAGGTTCAGCAACGTTATGTGCCCAAAGAATGAGGTCAGCTGACTACCTGAATATACTGAATGACCAGGTTTTAACATCAA
The DNA here is from genome assembly GCA_029706075.1 of Aldrovandia affinis. Classification (NCBI taxonomy): domain Eukaryota; kingdom Metazoa; phylum Chordata; class Actinopteri; order Notacanthiformes; family Halosauridae; genus Aldrovandia; species Aldrovandia affinis. The sequence continues at coordinate 1,608,360 of JAINUG010000122.1, read as the reverse complement.
TGGATTTTTTCTTCCCTGATGGCACGGGCATATTCCAAGATGACAATGCCACGATTCATCGAGCTCAAATTGTGAAAGAGTGGTCCAGGGAGCATGAGACATCATTTTCACACATGGATTGGCCACCACAGAGTCCAGACCTTAACCCTATTGAGAATCTTTGGGATGTGCTGGAGAAGACTTGCGCAGCGGTCCGACTCTCCCATCATCAATACAAGATCTTGGCGAAAAATGTATGCAACTCTGGACGGAAATAAATGTTGTGACATTATCGAAGCTTATCGAAACAATGCCACGGCGAATGCGTGCCGTAATCAAAGCTAAAGTCGTTCCAACGAAATATTAGAGTGTATTTTTTGGAGGGGCAGTGTATTATAAGTAGCTTAATACACACAAAAAATGGTGATAATGGACAAAGCACCGCCGACTTCTCTATTGCCGATTGATGAATTGTCAATGTCAGTGGACTTGCTCCGCTTGTGTGAGAATGCATTGCAGTAACGAGGTGCACGTTACACCTTCCAGTGCTCATGGTGTAACCGAAAGGGCATAAGATGACATGCTGGCAACTCTATGTTGTCCTCTACTTGTCTGTATGAGTCCCAGGACGTTATTTATTAATAGACCTATGCTATGAATTATAAATATGCTCTACCCAGCAAATGGATGTATATCACTGTAATCCTGTTGTTGAATGAAAAAAAGCAACTTGCACTCATACCCCCGCCAGCCAATATGTGTCCAAAATCAGATAAATTGTGTTGAAAACGTTGATTCTGAAGTAGTTTTCTTTTCCTGAAGTAAATCAATTAATCAAATCTCTGCATCCAGTTTAGTCACCACAATGCACTTGCAGATTAGAATTCAGTGATGAAAAAAAGCAAGCTTTTCAAAAAGCAATCTTTGATTTGGGAAACCGTAAAATTCATACATTTCTGCTCTGCCCCCCAGGAATTATACATTCTCAATATTAGTAATCATGACATTGTTCATGCTAAAGGCTGGTTTCAATTATGAATTGGCATAATTGTGTGTGTGCGTTTGTCAATTGCATTGTCTGTGAGTTATGCATATATTTGGTCATCTGTCCTAATTTGAAGTACATTTGATCATTGGCACTTCAGAACAACAGGATACATTCTGCCTCTGTGTCACTTTGTAATTATTTCCAAAGATTTCAAGATCACATTTAAATGCTTTTGCGTTTTTAAAGAAAATGCTACACAGAAAAGTGTATGTTGTTTTTGCCTCGTGATGCACGATGTTATGTCTCCGTCCCGTCCTGTCCACCTCCCTTGTGTTTCCTGACAGTTTTTCCCTTGTTCCTGTCTCGGTTTTCCTTTTCTCCCTTGTGATTGTTGTGTTAATTGTTTTATTATTTTCAATTATCCTGTTATCACTCCCTCGTTACCACTCATCATGTTCACCTGTTGCCTATTCCGGCACACCAGCCTCCCATCAAATTCATCAGCCCTGCAGAGTATATCTACCCCGGTTTCCCCTTCATTCTTTGTCAGATCGTTGTGTGTTTTCCCTGCCTGGCTCCTTCCCCGTTGGTATCCCAGTTCCTGTAAGTTTTCGACCTGCCTGTCCTGCCTGTCCTGCCTGTCCTGCCTGTCCTGCCGCGTGCCCTCGGACCAGCCAGCTCCCTGCCCTGCCTCCAAGCCAGCTTCCCTACGTGCTTGCCTGCCAGCCAGCTTCCCGGCCTGCCTTCGTCTGCCCTTACCTCTGTTCCCCTGTTCCAGTCTTCGTGTATATATTTAATAAATACCCTCACCTATCTCATCCCCTGTGTCAGCGTCCTGCGCTTGGGTCCTACCTGTATTCACCTGCGTATCTACACGTAACACACGACCTATGAAGCAGGGTGCTAACGCCAGGCCACCAATGTTTAAACAAGCAATGCCGTTCCATTAAATCTGACATTCGTTTTCATCGCTGTACCCATGGCCACCAAATATAACTTCAGGATCTGAAGAGAACTGAATCCGACACAATGGTTCCCCGCGCTATCGGCGGCAGATTAATCTCAACGTGACAGGTTTACGACGGCTGATTAAGAGTACAAGGCGAGTGCCAATAAGGTGGTGCGTTTCCCTTGCCTTGTTCACTTTGAGCCTACCCTTTCCATAGTGACTGCTCTCTTCCTTCCTCCTCCTTACCCATTCCATCTCTGAGTACTATCGGGCCCAGGTGTCCACTGTCCTGAGACCAGGATGAACGGTGCCATGAGAAAAGTGTCTTGCGTCTTTTCCATCCTCGTCCTACAAGGTTCGTAGCTGTTATCTTCTCCTGTCTCTACTGATTGGGTGCGTACTTATTTCCATGCAGGACCATTCCCTTACATGGCTCCCTGCAACTAGGAAGCACATACTTATAAGTACAGAAACATTGAATGGTTTTAAGAAAAAACTCAAAGCATACCTTTTCAGTGCTGCATGTGAATAGTGTTTTTCCCTAATATCTACAATTACTGTTATGCACTTTATACGTTTGCTTATCTATTTGTAGGCAAACATATAAAGTGTTTGGCTACAAATAGATGCTTTTTATGCTTTGCTGTGTTTCATTTATTGTATCATATACATTTATATGCCTGTGTACATATATACAAGTATGGATGTTTGTACACCTTAAAATCTTTGGCATCTTGTATCTTTTGCGTGAAAAGGACATTGAGTTGCTTCCTTGTATGAAATGTGCTCTATAAATACAATTTGATTGATTGAACTCTTTTGTCTGATTATAATTTTATCGGATGTTATTTTTCACATTTTTTACCTCTCTCCTTTAAATCTGGTGAAAATTTTTCCGTATAATTTTTCTGTTTCTATTTTTCAGTGATTGGAACAAGAGCGCAATTGTCTCCAAGTGAGTGATGCCTACTATATATATATATATATATATATATATATAGAGAGAGAGAGCTATTCGCGTTTATATGTACAGTTTGTTATGTATCTATGATGGAGTAATATACAGCCACTTCTATAACAGTACTTTTTAAGATTGAGTAGTATATTGCATCCAGACCCCCCAAAAATAATGGTCTAAATCAGGGTTCCTCAAATCTGGCCAACAAATGCTAATTCAGTCCTGGTTTTCCTGTCTCTCAGGTAGTTAATTGAACAATTAATGCAAACGATTGGCCAGAGTGTCTTCTGCCTGACTCCCAGGTAAAGGCAGTGTGGAAAAACAGCAGTGCTCGGCCCACGAGGACCGTGATTTTAGTAACCCTCTAAATGGTATAGATATTATATTCTTGTTTTAATACCAGATATTAAGTGTAGGCTGCCATGTTTCTGTTAGGCTTTATAGGTGTCTGTGAATAGGTGTTGAAATGGCTCTGGTGTGGGTTGGCTCTACGGTGAAACCAGGCGCACCGAAGTCTAAAGCAGTCTGTGCCACAGACCGGCAGTGGTTGCGGTTTAATTGCAAGACTGTTGTCGGATACTTTTTTTTTCATACCAACCGCAAAAAAATCCATACAATGGAATTTTGGATTTGATTGTAGTGAATCTTTTGACCTTGATAATGCCATTAACGTAAAATATCTAATGTTCCTGCTTGATGCTGTGTGTGTACTTTAGGTCTCAGTTTTACATTGCAGACGGTCTCTATCCCAGAGACAAGCCCAGGAGGCACTGAGGTCTACACCTTCACCTTCACCTGGGGCTCGGGTGGGACTAGAGTCCCTTCGATCAGCGTCTCCCCATCCGCCGGCTCCTCATTCTTCCAGACAAGAGAGAACGGCTACACTCAAACGGTAGGGACAGCCCAAATTCGGCCCACATATAATCATCGAACCCTCCTTCTAATCTCAAGGGTTGGTATTTTTGGTACATCCAAAATACAGAATGGAACTACAAGGATCTCTGTGTTGATGAGGAGATGGACCCAACGTTTGTAACGGAAGACAGGAAAGTGTCATTAACACAAGCATGTTACAGAACGTTCAGCAAATACTAGTTCTTACTGCGGTTTGATAGAGTTTAACAGGTACATTTGCATTAATTAAAACTGGGGGATGAGACACAGGGCCCTCCCTGATTGGGCCAGAGACACGATTGTTACAAGACATCTCCTGGCTCAGCCAGACGTTGGGGCATCGTCCATACATTTTTTTAAAGGTCTCTCTCCCTCCCTCTCTTTCTTTCTCTCTCTCTCTCTCTCTCTCAATCACTCTTTCCTTTTGTCTAGATAACTCTCACCAGTCATGCAACCCTGAACTACAAGATCACAAATCAGTACACAATTGGAGTTTCCCTCCCTCCCTCAGCCGCCACGCTGTACGTTGTAATCTTACAGGCCCCGAAGTGTGATCGTCAGTTTGCCAGCTCAGGTTTGTCCAAACATTAAGGGATATTTCAATGGCTGATTTTCAAGGTTTGCTAGCCCAAGCAAAACCTGAACAAATCGTGTTCCAGGGCGCTAAGCCATAACATATGCCATTTAGCAGAGGCTTTTATCCAAAGCGACTTACAGTATTTTTCAGTATATGTGGTTCCGTTGGGATTTGAACCCACGACCTAAGCATTGGTAAACTGAGAATCAGCCTCTTCTATCCAGAAGTGAACTGGAAGAACTTGATAAACCACAGAAATAAAAAGTTCCAATATTTTTGTTGTTGTTGTGAAAAGTCAATGGAATCTTGTGATTGGTCTGGGTTTCAGTTCTGCATTGCTCTACAGTGGAAGAGGGAGGTCCTTAAGGAAACGTTTGTGTGGGTGTTTGAGCGTTGTGATGTACAATGGGCCTCTGGCTGTTAGGTGGGGCCACAGTGCGGGTGCAGGAGAACTTGGCTCCTTCTTTCATCCTGTACGCAGTGAATCCAGAGGACTTTGGCCCCTTCCAGGTATCCACGCCCCGGCAGTTTGTTAACCTTTATATTACAGTGAACATGAAAGCTGAAAGTGAATTTGGGGTCCATTTATTCATATATTTTTAGTGTTGTGACTAAAGTGTCATTGTCTTAAATCCTCATTCATGGCATTTATTGGGCTTTGATTGAACCCACCCCTATGAAACCAAAGCTCCTGTGTGTGTATCTTCATCCTTAGTACACCCTGTCCAGTAGCCCGCAAGCCCCTTTCACGATTGACAAGATAGGCATTGTGAGAAGCCCCTCTTCTGGTTTTATACTTGATGAAAGGGTAAGGGCGAAGACACACATCCTCATACCTCAACAGCTTCTGCAAACCTTAAAAAAGGGAATATAGTCAATAAAGCATGAATGATTCAAGATCTAAATCTTACACACACACACACACTTACCCACACACAACTACATTTATCAGATGGAACTGTTTTCTGTTCTTTCCATGTTCTGTCAATTTACTAACTGAGGTAGTAAATCGAAGATTTGCACAAGCAGGTAAAAATGAAAACATATTTGTTTAAATCGCTGTGTAAATGTTTGACAAATTAAAATGTTTTTGCTCTGGAAGAAATACATCCTGTCAATCACAGTGGAAGGGGGTGGGACATCCTGTAGTGGAACGCTGAATATAGAAGTCCTTCCTGTAGAGATCCCTGCAGTCACCTTTACGTGAGTACCATGAGCAATAACGATTAAAGGAGCATTCCGACCAAAATGTCATAATGTACTACTTACTATAGGTCTTGTCGATCCATCCTTATGGTGTTGTTGATACTATGCTTATGTCCATTTTGGTAATGGGAGTCAATAGTCAATTATTTCACGTGTTCAAACTGCATGGATGAGACAAGATAAACTATGATGGGTTGACAAGTCCTGTAGTAAGTAGTAAAAATATATTAAGGATTTGGGTCGGAATGCTCCTTTAATAAGATATTTGACTCGTTTGAAGCTCCATTTGTGCAAAAACATGTAAGATGGACGCAACAAAATTATTTTTCTAATTCAAGGTTCCTTAAAACAAACTTGTCATAATTCTGGAGAATATCATCGGGGAAATGTCTTGTGCACCCAGGCTGCTCTTGAAACTGAAATGAATGATGAAATTTGTCGCAGTCGCACACGCGTTTGTTGAGCTGTACTTTTCTTTCTCTGTCTCTGAAGGTTGGGGAACCAGACAGTGACAGCCACGGAGAACAGTGGGCCTTTTACCGCCGTCGCACGTGTTTCTGCCATTTCTAACATTGGAGCAGACGTCTATTACCTCATCAAATCTCCAAACTCTGCCGGACCACACCATTTCCAGATAAATCAACGTAAAATATTCCCTTCCCAATACACAAATATTCCGACAGAACTGTCTTCCAAAATGAATCTACAATCTAACTTCCTCTTCAGTGATCCCTGGATTTAAATCCGAGATGAGCGTTTTTGACGTTCGGTTTTATTTCCATTGTACTACCTGCTGACTGCTAATGCAAACCCTGCTGGGTGGATTTTAGTCACTCGCCAGTGAAACACGCTTTGCTGACTCCAGTGGAATCGAAATGCTTGAGAAGCTTAAAGGTATTTTGTCAGCTTTGGCCTTGTTGCAGTGATGAGTCATGCACATTCCCCGCAGGGACCGGAATGATCCGAACCATTCACAATCTGGACTTGGAAGCCAGCCCTCTCTTGAATGTGACCCATCTGCTAGTGGTGGCCTACGATCCGCTCCACAAAGTCAGCGCCACGGCGACCGTCGCCGTCGCCGTGCTCGAACGTGAACGACGTCCCCCCCTACTGCACGCCCGCTCTCGTCATGTCAGTAACCCCCCCTCCCGTCATTCCTCCGCTCTCCTCTTCTCTGCATTCCTCCTATCATCTCTCCCCTTCTGCCGGCCTTCTCCTCTTCTCTCGTTGTCATCCTCCGCTCCTTGTCCGAATACACTCTCCTCCCTGCGTGATTCTGCATTCCCTACTCTCAGTGCCGATCAGGTGGGCTAAGCTAGTCGTTATCTGCCCGGTAAACAGAGACACGCTTCCTGAAACCACACCCGTAGGGTACGGTCTGGCTTCTGTGAACTGTGTGGACGGGGACAGGACCAGCACCCGCCTCACCTACCACGTCGTCGCAGACAACAGGTCCATGGGAAAATTCCAAGTGTCCACCACAGGGGGCTTGCTGAAGGTCAGTGAACCATCACGTTTTCTGTCCTGTCTTCTTCGCTGTACTTCATAACATCACATCGCTACAAGCCCCAAATGTATATATACAGTGGGTATAAAAATTATTCACCCCCTTTGGCATTTTTAACTTTTTATACCCACAGTAGATTTATTAATTTGCAGACACTTTTGTCCAAATGTACATACTGTACAAGGCTATTGTGGCAAACAAAACCAAGTGCAAATAACAAGGCTAACTACAAGCACCAGAATAGAGGTAGAGAGTAACACAAATGTTCATAGACTGAATGTTCCATGTGTAAAGATTCAAGGCTCCAGAAACTGATTATATTCCTATAGGTAAATGGAACTTTGGACTTGGATTCAAGTGGGCCGAATTGCGAAGATTTTCGATACACGGCTCACGTTGTAGTGACGGATAATGGAGTGCCCCCTTTGACAAGTTAGTATGAGCATTTTAGTGACTTTAAATTGCCTGGATTATATAACTGTGTGCAGTGGGGTGTTTGTGCTGTACCAATATTTCCTGTTATCTACAATTTATTCAAGCTTTCCTTTGTCATAGTCTGAAGAAACCTGATGTTCAGATATTAAAATTTCGATTGAAATAAAGAAACGCAGTACTTTCAGATTTCCTCGGACAAGATGTCTTAGAATATACGGTGGCCTTCATGTTTCCTCTTACCAGGGTAGCCGCATATTTTGGCTTTCATTGTGAAAGTAAAGGATTCATGGGATGAGGAGGTGAATGTGTGTCATTAAAGAGGCCATCGATATTCATCGCTCCATATTTTTCATAATTCCCTCTGCTGAATATTGTCTTGCAGCCACAGTTCCAGTGTATGTGACAGTGACGTTGGTGAACGAGTTTGACCCTGTCTTTACTTCCTGCGAACACTTGAGCGTCAGAGAGGATGCCGCACCTGGCACTACGATTGGTTCTGTGAGTGCCACGGACCGCGACTGCCCCCACACTGTTAGATACAGTGTTGTGGGCACCACCGGACAAAGCCCCATAAGGTTCTACGTCGGCCCCAGCTCAGGTGAGCGCCTGAGGGACTGGACCAGGCTGAGAGCGGGCCATTCATAATGGCTGCTGTTTGATGATTGGCCTGTTGGACACACACACACACACACTCACACACACAGAACTACACACACTCACACCGACCCACACTCACACAACTACACACTCACACTGACACACACACACTCACACATACACACACATACAACCACACACACAACTACATACACTCACACTGACACACACTCACCCACACACACACACACACTTACCCACACACAACTACATGCACTCACACTAACGCATACACACACACACTTACTCACACACAACTACACACACTCACGCCGACACACACACACACACACACACACACACTCACACATTGACACTGACACACACACACACCCCAGTGTGTTAAACAGAGGTACAACATACACTAAAAGTAAATGTGAGATTGAATATTATAAATTATGTTTGGTAATACAAGTGACTAATTGTCTGTCTATTGTAATGTATCCTTGGCTGTCTATTTATTTACTTATTCCATATCCTCTTGTTTAATATAATTTAATCATTTTAATTTTTTAACCCCCCAGTTTGTTTGATTATACTGATATTGTAGATTTGTTTGCGTTGTACTGTATTGGTATTGTCGTCGCCTGTCTTGTAGAGTTGTATGTATTGTATTGCTGTTTGTATCTATGATAATATCGTTAAAAGCAAATGAATAGGCCTCACAGCGAATGGGGTTCGATTCCCTGTCGCATCAGAGTCATCTCTGGCCGGGAGTGCCACCGGGGCAGCAATTGGGGCAGCAAAGTTCACTGCGCACAGGAGTGGTTCTGGGGTGCCGGAATTACAGTCAACAGCATGACGAGAGCTGTCTCGGAGGAGGCAGTGCTTCGCCATTGTCACTGCCGGTCACAGGACTACGGCAGCAAGTAACTGGCTACCAAAATGGTATAAAATCAAAAAAACTAAAAAAAAAAAGCAAATAAATAAAAATATATATTTTAAAAATAATGATTACGTTTAGATGGCTTTACATTCCCTGTGTGTGTATCTGCAGGTCAGATCCATCTCTTGTCCCACCTTGACTTTGAGGAGCAGACATCCTATGGTCTGCAGATCGAGGCTGTCGACATCGACCAGGATTCTGCTCCTGAGCCCAAAAACCAGAGGACTGCAGTATGCACACTGATCGTCAATGTTGAGGTGAGGGGGGAAAAAATAGAGGGGGGTTCACTTTCTAACAAATTCAATTGATAATCACTTTGTGTCTGGATACAAAGTGCTTTTCCGGTTTTCACCTGCACATCGGTTGCAACAAAAACCTGCAAGACACTCAGCCCTCAATGGAATGAGTTTGACCGCCCTGACATAAAATATCGTTCTTATTCTTATACCTTATCAGAATTGAATCTAATTGTATCCAATTAAATGTAATATTGCAGCCCAATTTAATTTACCATTCGACATGAGCATGTCTCTTTCAGTGATACCGTGTGCAGTTCGTCTCATTGGGCTGAGGGAAATGGCGCTGCACCAGACTGTTTAGACCAGGGGTGCCCAAGTTCGGTCCTGGAGATCTACTGGGTGTGCAGGCTTTTGTTCCAGCCCTTCACTAACACACCTGATTCCATGAATCACTTCACTAACACACCTGATTCCACTAATCACTTCACTAACACACCTGATTCCACTAATCAACTGCTCGTCAAGGCAATGAATGTTCAGATCAGGTGTGTTAGTGAAGGGCTGTTCCTGCACAGCCAGTAGATCTCCAGGACCGAACTTGGGCACCCCTGGTCTAGACCACCTGCGTGTGTTCCCTTTTGAAATCAGAACGTGAACGACAACCCCCCTGTCTGCGACCCCCCGCACTACCGGGCCAGCATCCTCTCCACCCTGAGTGCTGCTGTAGAGATTCTGACTGTGGCGTGCTCTGATGCGGACAACCCCACCCAGGACCTCGTCTATTCAGTAGCGGGAGGTCAGTGCCAATCACACGCTGCAAAACCAAAAAATGGTCAAATGCCAGTACAAATGCAAATGCTATATAACTACATACAGGTACCTGGAGAAATAAAGGAAACACCAACATAACATGTCTTAATTCATTCGGCCACCACGAGCCTCCAGAACAGCTTCAGTGCGCCTTGGCATAGACTCTCTAATGGCACTTTTCCGCCACACATTACGGTACCTAAGTACCCGTGCTGAATTTAGTTACTGCTCTTGCCAGGGTACTAGCGAGCTGAACAAGGAGTTACAGGTAGAGCTAGCAATACTGCAGACCATTGATAGGCCAAGTGCAATTGTCAGAGAATCGTCACGCTAATTCTCAGACCAGCTCAGACGCAACCGCCATTTTTCACAGCCAAGTTTACTGCTACGTCGAACCTCACTGTTAAATATAGCCATCAATACTATGATTTGATGTTTTGTTTTTATTACTACCGGTTATACCTATATATATTTGAATTGGTAATTTTATCAATACGTTACATGCAGCTGTAGCTAGCTAACGTTCGTAGCAATGTAGCAATGTGGTCGCATTTTTTTTGTCACTTCAGATAACTCCTCCTATCTAACTCCTCCTATCTTCACGGTTCTGTTGTGCGATGGAAAAATGACACAGGGACTCGATCCGGGAAGGGAAAGGTTACGAATTCGGATGGTTGCTGTACCGTACTGTACTGTACTGTACTGTGTGGTGGAAAAGTGCCATAAGCGTCTGGAATTTGAGGGATGCAACACTATTCTTCCATGAGAAATTCCATAATTTGGTGTTTTGTTGATGATGGTGGAAACCGCTGTCTCAGGTGGTTCAGCAGAATTTGTATAATGTGAAACCAAACATAACATAACGTATGCCATTTAAAAGACACTTTTATCCAAAGCAACTTACAGTAATGAATGCATACATTTTTCAGTATATGTGGTCCCAATGGGAATCGAACCCACAACCTTTTCAGCGCCATGCTCTGCCTACTGAGCCACACAGAACCACGCAATGCCAACTAGCAATGATGGGGGGGGAAAAACCTAATAACAAAATAACTCTGGTTCGGATTCAAAACAATCTGCCAGGGTTTCTATAAATGATTACTTTTCATGCTCAAGATAGTAACGATCTGAAAAACCCATAGAAGTTTCAACTTCTGCTTTTGGACTCTGGGGGTATGCAGAAAGTTGCACCTGTGTAGCAGTCAACAAATTAAAACACCCTGTATTTGAACTTTGACTGAGAGTAAATGATGATTACAATGGAAATGATATGCGCACCTCAATAATCAGAGATGCATGAAAATGATGCAAGAAGAGGTCAAAAGAATGGACCTAAGTTCTTCCAAGTAATGTATTTATGTCTGTGATATTTGTACCTGGTTTCACAGGTTACCTTTGCATTGCTATTAGTAATTTTCGAGCCCTTACAGCTTTATATGCACGCCAACAGTCAAATTTGTGCAATGTCACGTTTACCTAATTAAAACTTTTTTTGACGTGTGTGCAAATACAGTCATGAACCCACAGTGTTACAGTACGCGTTCAGTAACGCTAGCAAGATTATTATGCATGGTGAACTGTAGAGAACATGAGACCACGTGTACCTTTTCCTCTAAGGAAACACTAACAACCGCTTCGCTATGAATGGAGACCGGCTGGTGTCGCGAGGAGCGTTCTCCTTCCAGACCCCCGGGGTGTTTGATCCCACGGTCTACGAGCTCTCGGTCCGGGTGGAGGACCGGGGCACGCCCGTGCTCTCCACCATTGCCACGGTCATTGTGAGCGTGGTTCCCTGGACGACCACTAGACCCACCACCACAACCACGGTAACCTGTCACACCTCAACCGTGACAAACCACGCTCGCTCAGTGATGCTCCTCTGTCAAACGGTCATCTTTACTTGACCGTCACAAATGCCGTAACTCACCGGTACGCGTGTACCGCAATTGTTGTTCATTAAACAATTCATTAATCTTCCACCGTCACAAACACTTTTACTTCACTGTAACGCAAGGCTGTTGTCGATTACTACTGCTTCACTACAGTATGGTAACAGGAGCGAAATAGTGAACGGCCTCCAGTCCTGTTGAGCTGTGTTGAAGCAGTGCACCATGGTGCTTAGGGAACTGGGCTTGTAGCTTAGCAGTTGCCGGCACTGCCCTTGTACCCTTGAGCAAGGTACTTATTAATAATAATGATAATATCTTTATTTGTATAGCACTTTTCAAGCATATACAGCACATAAGTGCTTTACGGAGATACAAAATATTTGTAAAGAGGGCAGACATTTAGGCAAAAAAGAATAATGTAAAAGATTTTTAAAAACACAGTAAAAGGTCAAACTCAATTGTATAAATGGATAGCATTTAGCATGCTCTGGATAAGAATCGTTCCCGATCAAGAGCGTCTGCTAAATGCCTAAATATAAATGTAATGTTACTCTTCCTGCATGCTTGTGTGTGTACTGTGTACAGGCCAGCCCCCCCCAGATTGAAGTGGTTGGACTGTTGGTTCAGGAGTGGACCCCCCCACTCTGGTTTGTGGCAGTGTTGACAGCCGCTGGAATCCTGCTGCTGCTGAGCCTAGCAGCGCTGCTCTGGAGATGGTACACTGCACTGCACTGCCGTTGTGTTTTGTGTTGTACACAAACAACCTTTATATCGCCGCAGTGTGTTAGATTCACACAGTCATTCCAGTCTCTTTACGCTCCAGGGTGTAATTCCTGCACTGTCATTTCTGCCTACGCTTCATTGTGTTAGCTTTACCCTTTCGTTGAGTTGCGGCCATTTGGCGTGTTCGTTTTACAGAACAACTGTCTCCTTCAGTCTCCATTCTTTACTGCATTCGTTTTACACAGTCATTTATTAATCGACCTTTCATTTGTCTTTTCCTTTTGAAGCGTCTCAGGATGTAGACAGGCTCCAGTAACATGTCCACAGCTGCCGGATAGGTGAGGTGTTTTTCCCCCATCTGATATTGTCATCTGTATTAGCTGCTGAAATCCTTCCTACACCAGACAATGCCTCGCTAACAACTCAGACCCTACCATGACCAGGATTTCAGTTCCATCACAAGGGCCGCTTCCTCACAATTCACCTCTGCAGCGTTGAGCGCCAAGCAACCAACTTAAAAATTCTAAGTAGAAAAATAGATTTTTTTTAAATGGAACCCATAACCTTATGGTGTTTCTCCACACTTATCCAGGGGGCATATCTAACTCAATCAGGTGCTTGTGTTAGAATAGGCATTATACTGTAGTCTGACTTAATCTGCTTTCTTTTGTATGGGGATGTGTGCAATTCTTTATGGTAAGGGGCCAGAACGCAGAGCGAGAAACCCCAGCCTCAAAGCCTCTGCAGACGGACAGAGGGACCGCAGAGAAAGACCTGGTTCTGGTCAGTCCCCCTCACCCTCATTCCCTCATCAGCCTCGTCCATCAACAGTCTTCACCAGCCTGGTTATGTAATACTTCTGGGCATCGATCAGCTGATATGTCACTTTATGAATCTTTTCTTCTGTTCTTTTTGGTCAGCAATTTGATGGAAGGGCTCAGGATCCAGGTAAATACAACATTATGTTATTAGTTATTTTTTTCCTCCACGTAAAGTTCACATTTGTCTGCTCCCCCTTCCCCCTATGGTTTATGTGCATGGACATGAAAAAGTTTGAATTTGGGGTGCGAATGTGAAGACTCAAATAGGCACTTCTGATAGGAGGAATTAATATCATTGGTCTGAGGATGCACAAGATGAGCACAATGTGTTGTGATATTTGTCACGTGTATGACAGCACTGGATATTAAGACACTAAATGACTTGTCCCTCAACAGCCACGGGGAAGGACTACCTCTTCAACAGTGTGACAGGGCAGAGGCAGTGTTTGTGAAGAGAGGAGCATCTCTACATCGCCACGCTCATACAATTACTATGGCGAACGTCCCAGCTAATGTAAGGATTCCCCCCCCCCTCTGAATTCTGTCTATGGTTCCCCCAGTATGAGGCACTGTTATGTTATCTCAAGACATGTCAGACATGTCTTGAAGGCTAATAACCATCAAATCAGTATGTGTGCAAATAAAACAAATCGGCTCAGTGGGGTTTTTTTTTTTTGCCCTATGTCCAATTTTATATTTGTTCTTGTTTGCCTTTTCAATAACTGCAAGGCTTTTAAGTTTGAAAGTGCTATCTTTTTCTATTCATAGTGTCAGGAAATATGGTGATTTTGTAGACGACAACGGGAAGCTAAACTTACTTTCAATATTACATGATCCTATTGTTGGTGATGCATTTTGTGTCATTTCATTGCAAATAATAATATAGACCCAATAAAATCTGACTGATAATTCAGTTGAATGGAGTATTATTATTATCCCTGCTTCCATTTGGTGCACTACAGACACCGAGAGCTGGACCGAGAGTCAAAAACGGACCCGTTTGGCAGTGTTTCTCAGTATTACTCATATAACCCTTGTGTTGTCGTGAGGTCAAAAAATACAATTTTCTCAGTTTAACAGCAGTGAAAGCCCCCTAAATAATTGTTTTCAGCATGAAATTCGATGACTTCTCCTGAAGTGACCATACCATTAGGAGAAGTGAAACTTTGCCCTTTTTTATATTTTTATAAAAGCTGTACAGGGTACAAATATTGTCACATCTATTACAGAAAACCCCCCAATTATGATGTGTATTTTGTAGTAAAAACAAATGGTGTACACTGAATAAATACAGTATCTCTGTACTGTGAAGTAGGAAAAACACAGTTATTCACCAAGTTGTTGATGAGTGACAGGTTGTTTCTTCATGCAAAATAGATTTGGGGTTTAAAATTCAATTAAGAGGCTTTATCATAGGGGTATGGCGAGGGTGAGTCATTTTTTGACATATATTTCATACAGAATATGAAGATTACACAAGGGTTTTAAATACCATAGGGACGAAGGCAACAAGTACGATAATCTAATGCTCACAAGTATTCTTACCAAGAGTTAGGCGTTTTCCCATTTCCAAACTTTCTTTTCAACCTTACACAAAATGAGAATCAAATGAAAATTCACAAGAGAAATAACCTTAGTGAGGTGTGTGTGGGGTAGGGTGGGGGGGTATCAGGTCATATGCATGAAATGACCGTTGAACTGTGAGGCCTGCTTACAACACAACACAAAGGTCCACTTCTCCTATTTTGCACTACTTCCCGATTTGCAACTGTTATGCTGTGTCCTGCTTTTATTTGTCTTTCCTATTTGACACTGAGTTCCCCAGAAGGGACAATGTCAAAATATGTGAAGTGAGAATTTATTGTCACAGAACTGGGAGAGCTTGAAGAGTTTTGAAGTCAAACTTTTGTATTCTTTCCTGGATAATAAAAAACACATGGTAGGTGAATTTCTTTATTTTATAATCCACTAATACAGCAGATACAGTATAGTTAATGTAATAAAATATGCTGTTATCAATATCATATTCTCTGTAATTTTTAGATTAGATTTTTCTTCTCTGTTCCTCAGTTACATTTTTAATATGTATAGATACACCATTTTGCTTCTTGCATTTAATCAACATATGTCCTTTTTATATGCATGTGATTAAATGCAAGTGTTGAACTGCTGATTAAATCTGTGAGTCAATTTGTACAATTTAATTCTTACCAGGAACAAGTTTTATGTCAATTTGCTATAATTTTCCTTCACCTGGAGGTGAACCAAGTTGCTGAACATTAAAATACACTGTAGACACTTTTTGTTGGGAATTGCTTTATGGTTGAGGTGAATTAATGTATGTGTGTGACAATTGTGCTCCTTCGAGGACTGACTTGATTAGTCTGAATCCAAATAAATATTTGCACGTCAGTTGTTGTATGTATTGAGTATTGTAGCTGCATAGTTTGCAGTATCATTGTAAACTAGTCTTCAACATTGCATTGCACTATTTTTTTAATTGTTCCCTGTGTAAACTTATGTTACATTTCTTTTCAGGCTTCATTCACAAATGGAGTGTTTCTTCTCTGCATATATCTCTTGCTGGCAGCTGTGACGGCTATAAATCTTACATTCTTTCCCTGTGACATAATTTCGACAAAACTGGACTGCAGTCAGAGAAATTTCCTCCAAGTGCCCTCAATCCTCCATTCTAACTCCGTGCTATCCCTGAATTTGGACAGGAACAATATCCGTGAGGTGGTAAGAGGTGCGTTTGCTGGAGTTCCCAATCTGCAGAACCTCACAATGAGTTGGAACTGCCCCCCGGGTAGGTTGAGGGCCCTGGGCTTGCCCCCCTGTGAAATGAAGATAGACCGTGATGCCTTTGCTCCCTTGAGGAACCTGAGCAGGCTCGTTCTGGCAGGCAACAGCCTACGTCATGTCCCTGCATTGCCTGGAAACCTGACATTCCTGAGCCTGGAGTATAACAGACTCTTCAATTTCACTACGCCTCTGGGCACCCCACACCTTGAGCAGCTTCTCTTAGCAAGAAACTGCTACTATGCCAATCCCTGCAATGGAACCTTTACCATCGATGAGAGTGTCTTCCAAGGTTTGCCAGTCCTGCGGAATCTCACCTTGGGGTTTAACAGCATCGCCGAGGTTCCTCGCGGTCTACCTCCTTCCCTGGTGAGCCTGGACCTCAGGGAGAACAAAATCAGTGAGATCAATGACATGGCATTCGCGAACCTGTCGAGCCTCACGCACCTGAACCTGGAGTGGAACTGTCAGCGGTGTGACCATGCAGCCCAGCCCTGCTTCCCGTGCCCCAACAACGCCTCAATCAATTTAACCCAGAAAGCTTTCTGGCACCAGGAGAACATCACCAGCCTGAGTCTGAGAGGAAACTCCCTCAGAAAGTTGCCTGACAGTCTGTTCTGGAACCTCCGCAGACTCACTGATCTGGACCTCTCTGACAACCTGCTGGCCTACGTCATCAGGAATGGTACCTTCTTCAAGTACCTGAAGAACGTCACAACTCTGAACTTGATTTACAACTACGAACCTCGGAGAACATTCAACAATCTTTCCCTGTCTCGTCACTTCAAAGAGATGAAAAACCTGAAAAACCTGCTCCTCAGTGGCTACTTCTTCAATAGGTTGACCTTAAAGGGACTTGAACCACTAACAAATCTCAGCAATTTAGAGAAATTGGACTTCAGGATGAATTTTGTCAATGTTTGCCATATTAAGATATTTCGCAAGATGAAGACTTTGAAACATGTCGTTCTTTCTCAGAACAAGTTAGATTTTGTCAAAAAATGCCCTCTTAATTTCCGTCAGCCTGATTCCCCAAACCAGCAGATTAATGACCTCATGGTTAATGATCCCGAAATAATGAACACAGAACAAAACCATCTAGGATCAAACAATTTGGATTGTCTGAACCCAGAAATGTGGACTATTTCTAAAAGTCATTGCAATGAAAAGCTATTTTTTGATCTGTCCCGAAACAACATCCAGTCTCTGAAGGACAGCATTTTCAAAGGCATGGAGGGGGTGATCTGTTTGGATTTGTCATACAACTATATAAGCCAGTCACTGGATGGAAAACAGTTTGGGTACCTAAAAAACCTAACATACCTTAATATGGCCTATAACAGGATAGACATGTACTACCGTGCTGCTTTCCAAGAGGTGAGGGACACACTGAAAGTTCTAGACCTCAGCTATAATGCATTTCACTTTTCCATGAAAGGTATGGGTCACGGCTTTGAATTCATCCAAAGCCTGACATCGCTGGAGGTCCTGAGTCTGGCTGAGAACAACATCGGAATGCGAATCTCAAGGCAGCTGAACAGTTCCTCCCTCAAGTATCTGTTTTTCGCTGGCAACCGACTGGATATAATGTGGGATAACAAGGATGACCGATACATAACATTTTTTGAGCAACTCATTAACCTGACCTATCTGGACATCTCCAAGAACAACCTCGAATACTTCACCCCAGAAGCCTTGAGCCACCTTCCACAGAGCCTTACGACTCTGAAGGTCAGTGACAACAAGCTGTACTACTTCCCTTGGACAAACCTTAGCAGCCTCAGCAACCTCTGCTGCCTGAACCTCAGCAGGAATTACCTCACTTCCCTGCCTAGTGAGGTCACCAGTCCCAAACTGCTGACCCTGGATCTGAGCCACAACAGGATTAGTCATCTTGTCGATGATTTCTTCCGAAATGCAAGCTCACTGCACACCCTGCTGCTGAGCTACAACCGACTGAAGTTCCTTGACTCGCAGAACCTCCCGCCTCAGCACGGGCGCCTCCGGATGCTGACCCTCCATGGCAACCCGTTCGAGTGCAGCTGCAACACCTCCTGGTTCCCCGACTTCCTGATGAACACCTCCATTACGATTCCACAACTCACCACCAACATCAGGTGTGGCTTTCCTGAGTCCCTGCAAGGGGAGATCGTGCTGTCAATGGACCCCCGCTCCTGCCAGGAAAGCGACGTTTGGTTCCTCTGCACATTCCTGCTGACCGTGGTGTTCACCGTAGTTCCCCTCCTTAACAGGCTCTTTGGCTGGGACCTTTGGTATTGCATCCAGGTGTTTTGGGCAGGGCACAAAGGTTACTCCGTACTGCAGGGCAACTCAAGCCAACACGATGCCTTTGTTGTGTTTGACACTGGAAATGCGGTCGTAAGAGACTGGGTTTACAACGAGCTTGCCGTGAATTTAGAGGACAGGGGAATACGGAGGTTCACACTCTGTCTGGAGGAAAGGGATTGGGTCCCTGGATTCGCGTGCATTGATAACCTGCACAATGCCGTGTACAATAGTAGTAAAACAATATTTGTGTTGACTAACAATGGCCCTGTCAGTGGCATCCTCAAACAGACCTTTTACATGGTCCAGCAACGGCTACTGGATGAAAAAATTGATGTAGTCGTGCTGGTCCTCCTGGATGAGGTTTTCCCCAAACTGAAGTATCTCCAAATGAGGAAAAGGCTTTGCAGGAAGTCAGTCCTCTCGTGGCCTAGAAACCCGCATGCTCACAAACATTTCTGGAATAAAATGAGAGCAGTTTTGGCTACAGATAACTCTAGTTCTTATGATAGAAATGTGACTGAGGGTTTCTTTTCCAGTGATTTGATCTAAGTTTATCTTTATAAATACACTGACAGTCAAAAAGATGATTATACTGTAGGCCTACTTTGGCTGGGTAATACTTTTTGATATTAAAATTGTCATTTGAAAACATATAAAATATAATCGATTGTGAATTGGAAAATAAACATTATGCAAATTCTAATTCTTTATAGAGTAGCAGAGCATACACGTATTGTGTTTATGTGCCATACTATTTTACGATTAAGATAAACATTGATAACAAGGTGTTCCATTTCATACACTTCAAACTTGATATGTTCATAACGAGGCTGCAGATTTAAGCACCATTATGTTTTTGTATTGTTAATGTCATAGTCAGGATATGGGCAATTAGATATAAGTCACGGAAATGAATCAAGTCCGTTTGAATCTCCGTCCGTTTATTAAGGGAATTTAATATTTTGCTTCGTGTAGAATCAGCAATGTGTTGGATAAACTGCATCACGCTGTATGCTCAAAATATGTAATCTGTACCAACAGGGTTAAGCTTTGCACAAATATGAGCAAATCACGCTGTAATGTGGCCTATGTAAAAGCCAATATCTGTCTCCAGTCTCCTCATAGTCACAATCCGTATTGTGGTGCTGTCTACTAAGATGCGGAAAGCGACAGCTACAGAGTGAGCAAAAAATGAACGTAGCACAGAGAAACGTTCAAAATACACTGCTGTACATTTACGTCAGTGTGTGTGTGTGTGTGTGTGTGTTGGCGGTTATAGCCATTGGTAAGCAAAGAGTATTTTGTCAAGCTATTTTAAGGCAAACAAATTTCTCTAACATTTTTTTCCCACTTATTTCCTTTCATGCTGCATAATTTTAAGGATCTCACGTGCGTCTTTTTAATTTCACGGAGTCCATGATCTCTTTGTCAAAACCGTTCGTTGCTACTACCGTACAGGAATGTCATAAACATTTAACAGATGTAATTCCTGTTCCTCCATCATTTAACACAGTGGTTCACAACCGCTCTTCGCGGACCTCCGATAATACATTACATTACATTACAGGCATTTGGCAGACGCTCTTATCCAGAGCGACGTACAACAAAGTGTTAACCGTAGTCAAGAACAGTTTAGCTGAAAGCCACCCTAGTGGGAAGTACAATTCCTGGGTGCTAGGAGCAACCACATAGTTAAACTAGGACCCTGTAGGTAAATCTGTAGCCACAATTCAGAGGTAGCAGTACAACACTCAATGCAGGAAATAATGCCTAATACAATACATAAACAAGTAGACGTGTAAAACTAAGCAACTATGTCCCTAAGTTAACAAAAACCGGACTACGGGGAGAGGTGCACCCTGAAGAGGTGAGTCTTCAGTCGTCGCTTGAAGGTGGCCAGGGTCTCAGCTGTTCTGACTTCCACAGGAAGGTCATTCCACCATCGTGGAGCCAGAACCGACAGGAGACGTGACCGGGAAGCACAGGTGCGGAGGGGGGGAGGTGCTAGGCGTCCTGAGGTAGCAGAACGGAGAGGTCTGGCAGGTGTGTAGGGTTTGAAGATCTTGAGGAGGTATGTTGGGGCATGTTAATACATGATAAATTCCACCACCAGGCACCAGCGCTGGTGGTGGAATTAAACAGATACAAGGACCGGCCAGGGGTTCGCTGGAGAGCGTTGGGAACCACAGTTCTAACAGATGGAGTCACTGTTCACCTGCTTCATTGTGGCTGAGAGCGATTCCTCTCTCGCACAGTAACAGTTCTCTCACTTCCATATTTTGTGCTCGGGGATTCCGTCAACCTGGAAAGTGAAAATGATGTCCCTTTACCCAAATTCCAGGTGCGTTGTGGAGATATTTGATGTTTAATAAAACATTTGAAACCACACTTTCTGTTGGAGTGTACTTTTTTGTTGTTGTTGCATGTACCTGTACCTGGACATTTTCACTGCATGAAAACATAATATCCAGGGTTAATGTTTTTAAATGGCAAAAAACTGTGTGAAAAGGGCGAGCAGCTAGTCAATAAATTAATAAAATCAGTAGCATTATTTAAAGGTTATGGTTGATAAATGCAGACAGGTCAATGGAATGTGTTACCAATATACACCAGTAGAGGGCAGCAAAACAACCAACTAACGTAATGTGAATCTGTGCAAACTCAAGGGTCAGAGAAAATGCTAACTGTCAATCTGCTTTAGTTTAAACATTTCCCTAATAGACCTAACAGAAACAATTTCCTGGAAACAGACCTAATAATACTGAGGTAAAGCTTCAGAGAAAAGCTCCACATGCTAATGAAACTGATGGTGAATGTTAACTGTTGTGGGTTTTTTCCTTTTTATACAAAATACTGGGTGGTGAACCACAGGCTACAACAATTCTGTGCTACACAAGTTTAACTATTTTTACTGTACACCTATGTTCAGTAATAAAGAAGAAAGCAGGTCCTTTTAATATGATGAATGGCGTGGAAACAATAAATACAGCATTTATGCATTAGGGAACCTGAGATGAACATAAACAGCTTTTTGTGAGGCAGATGGTTCAGTGAGATTCGTCTGCAACGAAACACCCGATCTGGAAAGAGACAACAGCTTAACAACTTCCCTGCCTCTCCCAGATTTAAAAAAATCAGACGTGCGCCAACAACACTGAATTTATGTACAAAATCAATACACAGTGCATTTGATAATGAAAGAGTTTAGTGCTCGGCCTCTGTGCCCACTGAGGAGTTTTTCTTCAGATACCTAAAAGGATCATTGACATTTTTTTTGCCCTGAAGAGAATGAATTGTATTGATTGTTATTTCTGTTATGGGAAAATACTAGATCGCTCAATAGTCTGAAACATTTACTGTACTCAGGACTACGCCAATATGTGCATATCTAAATCATAAGCTGCATTCGTGGGCCCGTTAGTATGGGTTACTGGACTGTACATTCAGAACATGGATACCATGCAACCAAACCTATGCAGAATACTCATTAGTAGATATTGTTGCGCAGTTTACATTTCTCCAGGTCTGTATAACTGGTAACCAATGGGTTTAAATGGAGAACGCTTTCATGTTACAGACCTGACGTCACAGCGACATCAGTTTTGAGGTACCTCAATATGCGGTGGATGCATTTTGAAACATTCCCTTTAAACTAGCGTACTTCCACTCACTTTGAGTAACGACGGCTCCAGCGAAATATTCCAAACACCTTTTGTCATCATTTACACATGCCGTGATTTGACCTGTGTGCTTTTTTGGGGGTAAACTCACCGTGTTTGATGCCAAGCGCCTCCTCACCAGCCACTGAAATGTATGCAATTTACGAGTTTGACCCCCAGACCCCTTGTGCTAATCTGCACATTATTAGTAAGCTGAGCATGGCGGTGAGTGGCCTTCAGCTGCTTATCACCCGTGGCTCCCTCTGAAATGGATGCCTAATTTAGCTGATCGTCTGTGTGAAGGTAAGTCCTTAGCCATTCTGAGGAGGCCGTGTGCAGGGGGACGAGGAGGTTCATTAAAATCTGTCCCTTCCCTTCGCATTACTGTGGAGTACGACTCGCTCTCCTCCCTCCCGCTGGTTCTTCTGCCAAGCAGAGTGTGTGTGTGTGTGTGGGAGGTGCTGTAGAAGACATAATTCATGACTTGTGCAGGCTGCAACCATTTACCATGTCGGCCTGGGCAGGAAGTGGTGCAGTGGAGAGATGGGTCAGAGCCCGGTGGTTTGATTAATGTCTCTCTGAAGAGCTTGTTAGGGGCCATATCCCAAGAGGCCTTCCTCTCCACTAATGGGCCTTCTTGGAAGAAGTGTCTAAATCAAATCAAAATGGGACGGATAGGATATATTTTTTTAAAGGTGACAAGGAGAAAAGGCTATTTATCGGTCTTATGTAGAGGGATGCAGATTGAGAGTGCCAGCTCTGTCTTCACTTCCATTCAGGTGGCAGTCCAGGTAATTTAATTACACTATTTACTTACAGCAGCCAGACTTTGCCCATTAATTTCGGGATCTGTTTTGAGTTACTCTTATCATGTCACAATTTTTATGCTTTCATTCAAGCAACACAGACAGTACGCACAGGTAACTGCCAAAAGAGCGGCACTGTAGTATAATGGTTAGGGAACTGGGCTTGTAACTCAGGGGTTGCTGGTTCGATGCCCAGGTGGAGCACTGCCGTTGTACCCTTGAGCAAGGTACTTAATCTGAATTGCTTCAGTAAAATATCCAGCTGTATAAATGTATTGTATGTAAAGAAATGTAAAACTGTGTAAGTGGCTCTGGATAAGAGCGTCTGCTAAATGGCAAAAAAAAAAGAAAAAAAAGCAGTCTCTGTGCTGTGGTTTGCACAAAAATAACATTAGTGCAAAGGAGGTCAATTAGTTGTTTAAAAACCATGTTTTTCAAGAATTTCACTTAGGAAAGGAAGGTTTGAAATAGGCCTAAAGTTGCTGAGAACTGAGGAACCTAAGTTATTTTTCTTTAAGATAGGTTTCATTAGGGCAGTCTAACGCAGTTGGGAAGTTTCCAGTTTGTAAAGAGCAGTTTACAATGGCTAGCACTTCATCTGACAGACAGTTAACTTTGGTGGGAATAGGATCAAGAGAGCATGTAGAGGGTTTGAATTGCAGTACAACCTTACTAAATATCTCTGCATCAACCATGGCAAAGGAGTTCACGTTACCCTCGCATGGTGAGCTAGGACAGTTTGCTTTTGTTTGTGTGATATCCCTTCTAATAATGTTTATCTTTTCCCGAAAGTATGTTGCAAACTCTTCACATTTAGATGAGAAAAATAGCTCACTGCAAGATTCAAGATTTATCAGGTGGTCAATTGTAGTAAAAACCATTTGGGGATTATCCTGATTATCAATGATCAAATGAAAAAAATCTTGCATCCTTTATAGCCTTATTGTAGCTAGCAAGATGTTCTTTAAGAATTTTAAACCTGTAGCTTTGTCTTTCTCCATTTTCGTTCAGCTTTACGGCAATTTCTTTTGACCTGACTTACTCCTCCATTTCTCCATGGAGCCTTCTTTTTGGAGGTCTTTTTCATTTTGACTGGAGCAACAATATCAAGGGTTGTTTTAAGTTTTCTATTAAAATTGTTCACCAAATTGTCACAGGAGAAAGGCAAGACTAGCACAGGCACATCATTTACACAGTTTACAAACTTATCAGCTACTTAAGAATTAAGATATCGCTTCTTGATAATGCATTGTAAATGTTCATGGTCTAACGTCACCCTAACCTCAAAAAATACACAAAAATGGTCAGACATAGCAACATCAATAATAGAGGATACAGTGGTACTTAGACCTCTAGAGGCAACCAAATCCAAAGGATGGCCATGTCTATGCGTTGGCCCGGTAACATGCTGGGTAAAATCAAAAGAGTAATCAACTGAGTAAGTAAGAGTATAGGAGTGGCTCTGTGTACCGGAGTTACAGTCAATGGCTTGGCGAGTGCCCGCTCTGCGGAGGTTGCACACCGCCTTTGTCTCAGGCCTACGGCAGCGAACTCACAATAAAAGAGAGGGTGTAATTGGCTACTAAATAGGGAGAAAATATCAAAATAAAAAAATAAATTAACAAATTAAAAGTTACTTTCTCAACTACTGGAGTGAAAAGAGAAAATAAAAGTCAATATTAAAAACATGTCAGGGTGCAGCTTCAGCTCACTGTTGGTTGTTTTGTGGTCTCAGAGGTCTGTGGGCCCCTCCTGCAATACTGAATTAAAGAACCCAAGAGCTTTAGAGATCGGAAATCGCCGATACGCTAAGGCAGCAAGATGAGGAACATTGTGGGGGAAGAGCGGGGGAAATCAAAATGAGACATACTAGTGAGCAATATCGATATCAAAGTCAACCGTGCGCAGCCTTGAAGACACCTCATCGGAACTCTTACAGGCGCCTTCAATTGACGTCGATATTATTGACATCCCCCAGAGCTGGCAGATAACGCTTCAACACCGCAGCGACCTGCCCCGGAAAAACAAGCCGCACTGGTGAGGAACGACAACCACCAGCAGCACCTGAAAAAAGGGGATTGGAGCTGATCTAGGACCATAGGAAATGGGGCTGGGCCTCTCCAGTGGTACCAGCCATGAGACCCCCCAACAGACGCTCATGGTACTGCACCCATTTATTTTAGAGGATCCCACATTAGCTGAAGTGTTGCCATTTTAGCAGTTAGCAGTACATAGTGTATATATATATACTGTATATATATACAGTATATATATACACTACCGGTCAAACATTTTAGAACACCCCCATTTTCCAGTTTTTACAGAAATGTAAGCAGTTCATGTCCAGTGAATAACCTGAAATGGTACAAAGGTAAGCGGTAAACTGCCAGGGGTAAAAAAATATTTTTTAAAAAACACGCTGTTTGGTTTCGGTTACCAAAAACTGAAAAAGAATGTGTTCTAAAATTTATATACATATATATATATATATATATATATATATACGTATAATATAACATATCTGCACACGTACAGTATCTGTCACTTTACTATAACTCTTACATATAGAGCCATGTGTACATACAGAATCATGGACTGGACACAATCAAAGCAAACTGGGGGCTACAGCTAAACCTCCTGCAGCACTGTTACTGTGACGACGTCAATCAACGTGCGTGTTTACCAGGAATTATCAATGAGTGGATAAGGCAATTATGTTCAATTACAATAGAAATAGAATTGGAACAGAAGAGAGAGTGCTTGTGCTAATCCCTCCAGAGGGGCAAGGGGAGTTTAATTGCCGGAAGCAATTAAAACACACAAACAAACGACAACGGTTCAGGGAAAACATCGGCAACCATCGCATCAACTCGTCAAGTGCGAGACAGAGGCTGTGAAACCGCTCCCATGCGCATTCTGCCGGTGTGCCCATATTAAAACTCAAGAGTAGCACCTGGAAAAGGCTCCATAGTGTCTCTGTCCCAGTCGGCCAGGAGTCTTGGAGTGACCCTGGACGACCAGCTGTGCTTCTCGTGCCATATCGCAGTAATCACCCAGACCTGCCGATTCTCCCTCCACAACATCCGGAGGATCCGACCGGACTACTGCAGTCTGACTGGACTATTGCAATTCCTTGCTGGCAGGCCTACTGGCCTGTGCCATCTGCAACTGGTCGCTGGTTTGTTCGTTTTTTGACAGGATTGCTGTTGTCATTTGTTAGTGAGTTTGCAGAGAGTTTGAGTGGATTGTTTGTTGCTGTTTCTGTCGTCGAGATTATTGGGATTATGTTTTGTATTGTTGATTGTGTTTTGGCGTTTGTCATCAGAAAGGGTAAACGGATTTGCACTTTTGTCGCCGTTAGGGGACAGAGAGGGAATTTTTCATTTTTTCCCCGTCTAGCTTGGGCAAGCTTGTTAAAAAGCGAACTGATTCCAAACATTTGGGATGGGTTTTCACCCTCTCAGGAGCAAATCCAAGAGCAGGGGAATATTCGATAGCTAATTAGCTTTTGTTTGTCTAATTTTAGGCTTTTAACTTTAAGCCTTCAGATCTAGACATTTTGGTTGGCTGCTGCTAGCTCACTTGCTACAGGCAACTGTACCGAAGGTTTTCTAGTTAGCTATAAGAGGGATTTTGTTCTGAACCACCTCGGGGCTGATTGTATTTTTATTCACTTGCTGTCTCTGTTTTGGCAGTAATTTGTTCAGTGCAGGGAGAGCAATAGACTAATACTAATAATAAACTAATAGGGGTTCAAATGTCGCCATTGGCAGTGCAATTGTTGCAGAATGATTGCGTTTCTGGAAGGAGACTTCCAGGAGGGTTTCGTCTGCGACCGTTGCCATCTTGTGAAGCATCTCGAGAGCAAGATTCTTGATCTCAAAGCTCAACTTGCTGGTCTCGACTGCCCTGCAGAATTTGTAGAGTTCCAGGAACTAATTAGTACGCCCTTTAAAGAGTTAGCATTCATTAGCAAATTAGTAGTAGTATTAAGGATAGAGAGGTACAGATTGAAGATACCAGGGTGGAGTATAATAATAAATCTGAGGATATAATTAATAAAGATTTTTTAGATCATAATGTGAATAGAGGTGGTTTGGCACAGTTTTGTGTGGAGGGGTAGGACAACATAAGTGTGAGTAAGGCTCTGAAGTTCATGTGTTAGCATAAAAAATAAAAATGAAACTTTGGAACTGGAGGCTGTCATGTTGAATGGGGGTTATGACATCATTGGGATTACTGAGACATGGCTTGACGGAGTAGATCGGAATGAATATAATGTGGAGGGGTACAAATTGTTTAGGAAGGATAGAACTAATAAAAGAGGAGGGGGAATGGCCCTTTATGTGAAAGACGATGTTAATGTGTAGGAAATTCCAGGTATTAACTCTTTCATTCCTTGTGAGGACATCTGGATTAAATTACTGGGAGATCGTGAGAAGGGCCTTAATATAAGACCATGCTATAGACTTCAGACGAGCAAACAAGATAATTTAAGTAATATAGATTGGGCAAAACTTCTAGTTTGCTAGAACTGTGAATGAAAAATGGACTACATTTAATTGTAGATAGTACAGTGTAGATAGTACTGTCTAAATTAATCCCAAAAGTAAGGAAAAATAGGATGAAAAAACCGTCTCCACAGTGGATGACTACAAAAACGTAAAACAAATAAGGCAGCAGGCCCTGATGGCATATATCCCAGAGTACTCAAAGAACTTGGGGAAATTACATATCAACCATTGACAGATATTTTTATGCAATCCATAAACACTGGAGAAATACCAGATGACTGGAAGCAGGGTAGTATAATTCCAATATATAAGAAGGGGGGCCGTACTGACCCAGCAAACTATAGGCGAATACAAAGAGTAACAGTGAGGCCGTATCTGACCTAGGTGCTGTGGGCAGTGGTGTCCCACAGGGATCGATGCTGGGACCTCTGCTCTTCCTTATTTACATAAATGATCTTGATAGGGACGTTAGTAGCAAAATAGTTACATTTGCAGATGACACTAAACTTAGGGGTTTGGCAAACAGTTTGGAATCGACTAAAGTAATCCAAGATGATTTAAACAAAATCCAAGAATGGGCAGAAACGTGGCAGATGACAGGAGTATTTTATGAGAGGAGAAAAATTTGTAGGTGTTCAATTGGAAAATACTATTTGCATCAAAGCAGTGTGCTACAGCAGTGAAAAAGGCCAACAGGATGCTGGGATACATAGCAAATGTATTGAGTATAAATCAAAGGAGGTTATATTAATGTTTTATAATGCCTTGTCAGACCTCACTTAGAATACTGTGTGCAGTTCTGGGCACCGCACTACAAGAAAGATATAGAAGCTCTTGAAAAAGTTCAAAGAAGGTCAACTAAATTGATACTTGGTAGGAAAGGTAAAAGTTATGAGGATAGATTTAAGACTTTTAAATTCCTAAAAGGGATTAACGAAGTGAACTACCAAAGATTTTTTAAGATAAGTGGGGTCAGCAGAACAAGAGGGCACAGGTGGAAATGAGTTCAAGGCAAATTCCGCACAGATATTTTTCTGTTTTTCTTTACACAGAGAGTTGTCAATGCCTGGAACAGCTTGCCAGGTCGGGTAGTAGAGGTAGAAACACTTGGGCTATTCAAGTCTAGGCTAGATACAGTACTAAATACTTAGGAGATGACGGGGCTAGATGGGCTGAATGGCCCATTCTCGTCAATATGTATTCTTATGTTCTTATGTTCTCTGCCCTGACCCCTTGGTGGTGGAACAATCTTCCCCACTCGGTCAGGACCACACCGCGGAATCACTGGCTATCTTCCGCAAGAGACTCAAAACCCACCTCTTCTGACTCCACTACCACTGACTCACGTACATTTTTACTAATTATAATCACCACTGCTTTCTCATGGGCCCAGATTAGGGTAAAAGTCATATTTGTCAAAGGGCAAGTATCTTAGAAAAGAAACTTGTCCTTCCTAAAAGTTACTTGTCCTACTTATTTCTTTTCTACACGGATATTTATGTTTGACTTGTGCAGCATGCGCTCATGGGACTGTGTAGCAGTGAAGCTCTGATGGGTGCCCGCAGGTGGCATTAGCGACTAGTGTTCTGACTGTACAGTATATCATAACGTACACTCTAGGGGACTCGAACGAGATACATTTTTCCATTCCCAACTAGAGTGTGGTATGGCAGCTAACGTAATAGCTAGCTAATAATTCCTAGATTTAACCGAGCAGGGATGTGGGAATGATTTGTGCTTGGACTGTGGGATGGAGATGAGAAATCACTGCAGGAAAATCACAGCAATTCTTCAGCCTGGCGGGAGGGCTCACTAAACTGAACATGGACAGTAACTAGCTAGCTAGTGTTCACGGATATTGCTTGCTAATTCAAGGCTTGGTAAGTGATAAATGCATGATCACTTACTAAGCCTTGTGTTAACAAGCAACTAGCAACAACAGATATCGATACCCAATGTCTGTTAGCTAGCTAACTAACTAGCTGGTTCTCGCTGTTGTGTCTATGTGCCGCGATCCGCAAACTTGCTTGACTGCTGCAGAGTCTGGCAGAACAACAAATGTGGTGATAATAAAATCCTAAATTCACAGTCGTCAGCAGGACGATCACTTGAAAATCGAAGGTCGTCCTTCTTAATTTTTAGTCGTCTGAGATGATAGGACGACTGCTAATCTGGGCCCCTGAACTTTCATGTTTAATACTGCATTTTGTAATATGTATTTATTATTATTATTATTATTATTAATAATAATACTAATAATAAACTTTATTTATACAGCACCTTTCATACAATGGTTTGCAGCCCAAAGTGCATACAGAGAAAGACAACTGATAAAACACAATAACAGAAGTAACTTTGACATAATAAAACAATTCAAAATTACAAAATAATTAAGCAACAAATAGAGCAGATAAAAGGTTAGTTTAAAATAATAAAAGTATGAATTCTAAAACAACAAAACAACAAATTAAAACAGGAACCTATAAAACAGAGGTGTAGGTAGAAGAATATAATAATAATAATAATAATAATAATAATAATAAAAAACTAAAGTCAAAAGCACACATAAAAAGTAGCATTTTAGTTGCTTTTTGAAATGTTCAATAGATTGGAGCCTCTCTGATGTTCTGGAGTAGGGAATTCCATAATCTAGGAGCATAAAAACTAAAGGAAGCCTCTTTTTTTATAATGTACTTTGGGAACAACAAGAAAACTAGCATCTGCAGATCTGAGGGAGCGTTGGGGCTGATATCTTACTAGAAGGTCAGTTATGGACAGTATTCTGGTCCTAAGCCATTAAGTGCTTTAAAAACAAGTAAAATAATCTTAAAATCAATTCTAAATTTCACAGGCAGCCAGTACAATGACTTGAATAATGACGGGGGTAATGTGTGCTCTTTTCTTGGTTCCAGTTAAAACTTGTGCTGCTGCGTTCTGAATACGTTGCAACTGATCAATGTTTTTTGGGGAAGACCACCAAAGAGAGCATTATAGTAGTCTAGTCTGCTCATAATAAAAGCATGCATCAGCCTTTCTGCATCTGCCTGTGTGAGAAATGACCGTACCATGGCAATGTTTCTAAGATGATAAAAAGCAGCTTTAGTCACATTCTTAATATGAGGCTGAAAGCTCATATCAGCATCTCGAGTAACACCTAGGCTCTTTACTTCAGTTTTGATGTTTACAAACAGTGACTCCAGGTTTCTAGATAGTTTTTCTCTCTGGGCCTTCACTCCAATGACTATGACTTCTGTTCTAGTGGCTTGTGGTGACCCAGCGCCCTATGGAGACATTTTATGTTGGCGTTTCCTTTATTTTGGCAGTTACCCGTAAATTTGCAATATATTCTGTCATAAACAGCATAGAATATATTGGGATGTTTGGGTCATTATGACACAGCCTGGCACTTAGAGAACTCCAGTTTTCCTAGAACCAATCTGTCCACATCAAACATCTGCAAGCGCAACCGCAAAGAATACTAGTGAATGGACCCATCCAGTCCATCAGCCACTAGCCCGCACACTTCACTGTCATCGCTTACTGTGTCGGTGGCATCTCTAGTTCAGGGGCACACTGGTCTTCATGCCCTTTGAGTCACTGTGCCCCTACGACATCCAATCAGACAAGGTGCAGCGTCCACTACGTGGGCCTTACAGAGCACGTGCATGGCCCAATTTGCACCGCCTGCCCAATCACATTTGAGCCTGCATAGCACCCTGTCATCTCCCTCGGTCTTGGGGGGGACTGAGGTATAGGGGAATTAGGACACCATAGCCGCACAACTTGTTAGGCAATTATCAAGAGGACTGGGTGGGAAGCAATGTGATGCATTTTCAAATATCTATCAGTGGCCACCACAGCTAATCACCAAAGTGTCCAAGTCAAGCATCTGAGGTAATCAGTTAAATTACAGTAAGTGCTCCAACGAATCATAACGCCACCACTGATAATGTCACATTTCCCCAGGCCTGCTGTATATGAATTGTCACACTGTCTCTGAATATTCTGGTTCTCTGGAGTTAAGCCTGCTGTAACCCAGTGTTTCTCAAATGAATTGTCAGAGGCACTGTCTCTGAATAAAAAAAAACCTTCTGGTTCTCTGGAGTTAAACTGTCTCAGCTTTTTCCGCTGGGATTAAACAGTTCTCACATGCACTTAAAATAATTTCTTCTTCCTAGGCCTAACAGAAAATAATTGAGAAGCACTGACTTAACCGGGCCTATAACTGTACTTGCGTACTGGTTATTATCCTGTTCTAACTCACCCAATTGCACATATGTAATTCCGTACAATAAGACAATTAAGTACTGTCACATAGAAGTTACAAAATAATTGCATCTAAGTGTATTCACAGATTATATGCATGCGTAACACTGTCTTGTAAACACTCATGGGCTGTGTGCCACTGAAATAAGACATTACATATGAACAAAATTAGTCATTCACCTTCATGTAATAGTGTGATGACATTACTCTGAAATGTATTTTGAGTCGTGTTTCTTCACAATTAGGCTTCGCCCGTAGCAATGCCTTTGGCTGCTGTGGGGCACAGTTTACCCGCATAGAATGGAAGGGGCTCCGCGCTTCACCACAAGCAAACACTTGTCAAGTGTGATGGCCCAAATAAGGCACACTGAGGGAGCTTGGCGAGGGGCAGGTGGCGCATGGACAGTGTTCAAGGATACCTCCTTCCCCGCTCTCGGCCTCCATTTCCCCTATGGCTCCCGCAGGGGCCAGCAGGATAGGAAAGTGGATTACTTGCACTTGCGATTACTCAACTCTGTCACACATCATGGATAATTTTGTCCGTTTTGTTCGAGTCACTTGGCAGTTACAGCCAGTTCTCCCCGTTGCTGCCAGCAGCACGTCTCTGCAGTAGGAAAATGCTTTGTGTTTCTGTGCGTAACATTAGCCACAGCTGAATTGCACAGCCCCGAAGGCAGGCGCAAATAATCACCTCAGTCAATTTACTGGAAAGCCATGGTAAAATATGATTACATCATCCGTATTAACAAGAAATTGCTTGAAGTAAATATTGCTTCTGCCAATGACTCTGCAAATATAATTGTATTACATTCATCAAAACCCCTTTCTTACAAATATTAATAATAATAGAATCAATGTGCACCATGCAAACCTCAAGTTTAGCATATGACGTAATCTATTTCATGCAGTACTGGTTAATGATGCAAGGGAGAATTTCTCATTTCAGATTCTTATGTAAAACAAGCAGACAATCAACTAATTGTGTTTAATGAGTCCAGCTGTTAACCACGGCAAGCTAATTTTGTATTCTTATCATAGTGATTATGGTTTATAGTTATGATTATTCTTATTGCAGTGATTATAGTGCATGGCTTTGGTGTGTCAGCTCTGTGATTCACTGTGAAAAGGTGCAGTGCACAGGTATGCCTGCAGTACACAGGTAAATAGACAAGACGGAGAGGGAAATATGTTCTGGTACAGTAAACAATATCAAATATAAAAACAAAGAATATACAGTATGTTTATGAACACCACATCACCATTGATACTTAGGGACATAGTCGCTTAGTTTACACGTCTACTTGTTTATGTATTGTATTAGGCTTAGGCATTATTTCCTGCATTGAGTGCTTTATTGCTACCTCTGAATTGTGGCTACAGATTTACCTACAGGGTCCTAGTTTAACTATGTGGTTGCTCCTAGCACCCAGGAATTGTACTTCCCACTAGGGTGGCTTTCAGCTAAACTGTTCTTAACTACGGTTAACACTTTGTTGTACGTCGCTCTGGATAAGAGCGTCTGCCAAATGCCTGTAATGTAATGTAATGTAATGATACTGTTCTTATCTGCCTTTATTTTACTGATATTATTTCTGTGTGTATTATCATTCACAATTAATCACCTCACTTTTATAGTTTTAAAGAGAGAGAGAGAGAAGAGAGAGAGAGAAGTACACACACTAATGTGGTAAATTAAATTAAAAAACACAAAACAAACTTAAACGCACTAGGGCCCTGAAAACATGGTTTCATTGAACCATGTAGTAATTAAACAAGTAGTATGCCCTGACTTGAACCCTGAAAACCTACAAACTGCTACCATAGGCACAAAATATGATAACAGCTGTCACCTTCACTCATCACAAATTATGTCCAAAGGCTTGTCATTGTTACTATGATAAATATGCAATAATATATGTTTTGACATTTGTTGACATATACAGGTAACTGCCAAAATAAAGGCAATACTTGAGTAAATGAACGGTTCTGTTATGGTGTGGGGTGCATTTTCCTGGCATGGTTTAGATCCACTCAACCACTTAGAGGGTAAGTTAAACAACAGTGCCACTGGGGGGCGCGGGAGGGAAGCCGACAAGACGTTTGCTGCACACATGAGTGGCTCTGGGGTGCCGGAGTTACGGTCGTCGGCCTGACGAGTGCCGTCTCGGAGGAGACGATACTTCGCCTTCGTCCCCGGCGGTCACAGGGCTACGGTAGCGAACTATGAAGGAGGGATTGGCCTGAAAATTGCAGGGTGTAATTGGCTACCAAATTGGGAGAAAAACGGGATAAAATCATAAACAATTTATAAAAATAAAGGCTGCTGAACGGAAGGAAGAAATGGGAGACTGAAGAGAAGGAAGAGAAAGAGGAGAGAGAGAGAGAGAGATCAAAAAAGAGAGTGAGTGAGAGAGAGAGAGGGAGAGAGATTTCTTGTCAGGGTCCACAGGGGAGCAGGAGCGCTGCTATACGCTCATGTGGAAAGCTGTGTGGGACCGAGTGTGCCGGGTGGATTCGTGATATTGGCCACCGTCTACAACCCCCTTTCCCACCCAACTGATTTATGGGAGGCTTTTAGCCGCTGTGATTTCATGGTAATGTCGGGGAAGTGACGGGGCGGACCGTGGCGCAAGGTGAAGTCAGTCGTGCTGCAGTGGAGGTGCCAACAGGGGACAGATCGGGAGGGCAAGACGTGAGCGGAGCAGGAAGGGGGGAGCTACAGCGATTGACAGGAGGAAGGCCGTCACCTCACAGGCTGGGCGTGTGACAGGCAGAGCTTTCAGCTTTCCGAAGAGAATGAGAGAGAGTGCAAGAGAGAGAGAGAGAGAGAGAGAGAGAGAGCATATCGCTGTTTCTGTCTCTTGTGCCCACACAACATATCATCGTGTCCATTTCTCAACCACTTTTTCATCTGTGTTGCTGGTATGGCCAAAGTTCTGATTCCAAAAACGGGCTTTTGTGAGAATGAAAAAAACAAGAATAATAAAAATCACCTTATTTATAATCGCTGTCTCATAAACAAGTCATAATCTTCATGAATTTATAATTCATGTATGAGTGAGTATTAAATCACAACCATAACATAATCATTCACTCACTCGATACGCCACACAACACCTGCGCATGTTTAGCTTGATTTACGAAACAAAATCTTGTAACAGTACATGTAAATGTAAAATGTAATAAATCATATCCCACGCATGTAGTTTTTGCTGTCAGTTTATTTATTCTGCTTGTTTCCTCAGAGTTAAGGAAAAAAATAATGCTGCTTGGAGGGTATTGGTCATCTCCTATTTTGGGCAGCAGTCTGGGTTTGCAGCCTGAGGTCTGTCAACTGAGCTGGAGTGTGTGTCTGACCACCTGACTGACCACCTGACCACCACTGTGTGTCTGATCCCCTGAGGCCATGGCCATAGCAGACCCCTCTGCAGAGTCAGGTAACATTACAACCCTGGTGAAACATTGCAACACATATAAACTGAGCTGTTTTTGGAGATTAAATTGAGGCTGCCTTTACATATAGACTCATGCACTCGTACAGGTATGTGCGCTCACACAAGCTTGCACACACGCCCACACATGTGCCCACTGACTTTCACACAGACACACATGCACACACGCACATGCCCACACATGTGCCCAATACACAAATGTACACACATGTGCACGCCCACACACACACATGCCGACAAATGTGCCCACTGACGTACACAAATGTACACACGTACACCCACACACACACACGCACAGATATCCCCCTCCCCCCCACACACAGATACCCCCTCCCCCCACACACAC
Organism: Aldrovandia affinis; assembly: GCA_029706075.1. Taxonomy (NCBI): domain Eukaryota; kingdom Metazoa; phylum Chordata; class Actinopteri; order Notacanthiformes; family Halosauridae; genus Aldrovandia; species Aldrovandia affinis. The sequence continues at coordinate 1,572,705 of JAINUG010000122.1, read as the reverse complement.
ACCCACTGAATTCTTCATGGCATGGATTCAACAAGGTGCTGAAAACATTCCTCTGAGATTCTGGTCCATGTTGACATGATAGCATCACGCAGTTGCTACAGATTTGTCAGCTGCACATTCATGTTGCGAATCTTCCATTCCACCACAACCCAAAGGTGCTCTATTGAACTGAGATCTGGTGACTGTGGAGGCCATTGGAGTACACTGAACTCATTGTCATGTTCGTGGAACCAGCTTAAGATGACATGTGCTTTGTGACATGGTGCATTATCCTGCTGGAAGTAGCCATTAGAAGATGGGTAGACTGTGGCCATAAAGTGATGCACATGGTCAGCAACTCAGGTAGGTTGTAGTATTTAAACGATGCTCAATTGGTAATAAGGGGCCTAATGTGTGCCAAGAAAACATTCCCCACACCATTACACCACCACCACCAGCCTGAACCGTTGATACAAGGCAAGATGGATGCATAGATTCATGTTGTTTAAGCCAAATTCTGACCCCACCATCTGCATGTCGCAGCAGAAATTGAGATTCGTCAGACCAGGCAATCTTCAACTGTCCAGTTTTGGTGAGTCTGTGGCCACTGTAGCCTTACTTTCCTGTTCTTAGCTGACAGGAGTGGAACCCGGTGTGGTGCGTTCAGAGATGCTCTTCTGCATACCACTGTTGTAACGTGTGGTTACTGTCGCCTTCCTGTCAGCTTGAACCAGTCTCGCCATTCTCCTCTGACCGCTCTCATTAACAAGGCGTTTTCGCCCACAGAACTGCCACTTACTGGATTTTTTTTGTTTTTCACACCATTCTCTGTAAACTCTAGAGACTGTTGTGCGTGAAAATCCCATGAGATCAGCAGTTTCTGAGAAACTCACACCACCCCGTCTGGCACCATCAATCATTTCCACGATCAAAGTCATTTAGATCAAATTTCTTCCCCATTCTGATGGTCTAAACAACAACTGAACCTCTTGACCATGTCTGCATGCTTTTATGCATGAGTTGCTGCCACACGATTGGCTGATTAGATAATTGCATTAACGAGCAGGTGTACCTAATAAAGTGACCACTGAGTGTATATGGTATATACAATTTTTTATTTTTTTTTTGTTTGTCAGGGACTTTTTATAGGCCATTTAGCAGACGCTTTTATCCAAAGCGACGTACAGTAGTGAATGCATACATTTTTTCTGTATATGTGGTCACCCAATGGTAATCGAACCCATAACCTAAGCGTTGTCAGCGCCGTGCCCTACCTACTGAGCCACACAGAACCAGGGACTATGTTGCAATGTTAAAAAACAAGCATCAGATGCATTGCATTCAGTGTTTATAGTCAAAGGCTAATAAACACCCATCCCTGATAAACTACAAGTATCCATCAAAAAATAAGAACAGACAAAAGCAAAACACATGCACAAGCACATTAGAAAAAGTACATCCACTCAATAGAGCAAAATAGCAAATAATAAAACAAAGCAAAACACGTGCAACTGTAAATCACATGAGAGCAGCCGTATCTACTTATAAAGACTATAAGAAAGGTTTTTAGAAAAGTACAAAAGTTCTCAACCATTTTTAAAAAAACATGTCTGAAAGCTCTGTTTAATGTATTAATAAATCCCATCCTTCTATAATTCAAAACTGGCATGCAGCTTGTCAAATATTGTCAAAACAGTTCCATACTTATGTTGAACCATTATAATTATAGCACTGATATTATTATTGTTATCATCGTTGCATAATTATCATTATTGATACAATTAATATGTATTCATCAATACAATTATAGTAGCATTAAGCTGCTACCAACGTGATTAGTATTCGCTATTATATACCACATACTGTACATGAAGTGCATGTCTGAATACCACCATTAAGGAATGGCTGATCAGCATCGTTGAGTTTTTCACCTCAAGACCCTTTTGCTTATGCCGTAATAACACAGTCCCAGCACTTACTTGTGCTCTAGACCTGGAGGCAGCCACCTTTCTTCTTTGAGACCCTGCCTCTCTTTTTGCTATTTTTAGATCTAACTGTTCTGCTTTCCCCTCGTTCTGTCTCCAAGTATCCACTCATAGGATGTGGCGATCTGGACATTACTGAAACGCTGGTTAATTTTGCTGACGAAGCTGCCGGCCTGCCACCATGAGAAGTGATCGCTGGCTTTGTACATTGTTTTAATAGACATCTCTTCCAGCTCTGACTGGGCGCCTGGATAATTATGACTATTTTTGTTAATTCACTCATTAATTAATTGAGGTTGGACATTTTATTGCTTGGGGCCCTTCCTCGGGACAGGCGCAGCGGTGGGGGACTGGACAGTTGCCATGGTGTCAGTGCTGGAGATGCTTAATGCAGGTTTGGATTCAGCACCACGCGCTGTCCACCCTCGCTCTCCAGCCTCTACAGTCGCGCAGCTAATCGGCCCCGCCCGCTTACACAGGAGAGTACTGGGGGGGACGGTGGCATCTGCTGCATCAGCCTCATGCAGGGATTACACATGCTCTATCTTTTCCCCCCTCCCTTTTTTCCTGCCTTTTCCTCGATGACGACTTTGATGATGAGCAGGGTCATCAGGCGCCCCTGGTGCCACTTTGCTCAGACTGCCACTTCAGCCCCGGCCACCCCTTCCAAACACCCCCTCACCGTCACTGCCAGAACACCCAACCTGCCACCCCACTCACCATGGCCATTTTTCCACAGCACTCCAGCAATGTTGTGTGCTACATGGACATGATCAAAACCGAGTCGAGTCTATTTCTTGCAGCAGGCCACTGAACTCTACAGGCCAACATCTGTATTTTAGTGTAGTGTTGTGTACATTCATCAGTCACTGCATAAACGGCCCAGTGGACCAAACTAATGTTGTTTTTGATATTTTGATACTGTGGTGCCCCCAGTGTTCAGTAAGTTGATGTGGCGATGAAGGAGCATTTTTTCCCTCTCCAAATAACTCTAAACTGAGCACGGCATAAATGTATATTCCAGGCATTTAGCAGACAAAGGCTCTTATCCAGAGCGACTTACACAGTTTGCATTTCTTTACATACAATCCATTTATACAGCTGGATATTCACTGAAGCACGATTCAGGTTAAGTACTTTTGCTCAAGGGTACAATGACAGTGACCCACACGGGAATCGAACCTGCAACCTTTCAGTTACAAGCCCCGTTCCCTAGCCGTTATCCAACACTGCCGCCACCATAAATAAATCAAAGTCTGAAAGTGGCATGCGCAGTTGCATTACTTATTGAGAGGAGAATCCGCACATCAATAGATATACCCCACACCCCCACCCTGTGTTTTTATACTTCTTGCTAGAAACACAAACAGACCTGGAGAGAGATGACAGGCATCTAAACGTTCTTCTGTCATATTTTCAAAGGAAATGTCTGTAAAGGTAAAAAAATATATAAAAAAATAGAGTGCAGTTTAATGAAGCCAACGCAATGCTCACGACTCATCACGACATCATCCCAGGTGATGTAAGGGGAGTTTACCTCATGTGATTTACAGAGAGGCATAATGGCAGATGAGTCAGGACTGATTGGAGGCTACAGTCCTGTTAACCCTAGGGAAGGAGGCCAGCTGTGATTTACTGTCGAGATGTATCTTACAGTGGATACAGTCTTCTCTGATTCGCTGTCCTTGCCCTAAAGGTTCATGCCATCTCGTATGTCTGATCCACTGGGTGTGCTTGCATGCACTTCTTCGTTCTGGAATTTATATAGAAAAACATACCCATCTCTTTAACTTCATAATATATACTTATATTATACAAATCTAGAAAAAGAAAAACTATTTTTCTGAATAAAGTTTAAAACAAAAATCTCCACAAAAGCACTTATTATCACACTGTAATGCAGCAAATAAATATTTGCTTTGCAGCAAGCCTGCATTGTTCAATTGAATTGCTTCCCCCTCCCGCCTTCTATTGCCAATGCATAGCAAACTACTGTGCCTTTAACTGCCGAATTGATCAGAAAGGCTTCATTTTCTCTGAGATAGGAAGCATATATAGACAACCCCTGATGTGTTTATGCAAAATAGCTAGCCATCACTGCAGCAAAATTTTGTATTCCGAGCCTGGAGACCACCGCTGTGAGGGCTCGGGTTTCTGTTCAATAAGCGCAAGTTTGACACCTTGGCAGGCAGGATTTGTGTTCAATGAGGTCAAGTTTGATACCTTGGCAAGCAGTTTTGCTTTCTGACCGGATTTGTGTTCAATAAGAGCAAGTTTGATACCTTGGCAGGCAGTTTTGCTTTCTGACCGGATTTGTGTTCAATAAGAGCAAGTTTGATACCTTGGCAGGCAGTTCTGCTTTCTGACTGGGTTTATAATTTAGCCCAAGACAGTTTGACCCACATTTTCTTAACAACTGTGAAAATCCCAAGGTTTGGTCTAGGACATAATTTACCTGACTCTATCTAAGGAGGTTTATATTTATCCATAAATCTCCGTACTGTGTCCCTTAACAGTCCTCTCTAACCTGTAATAGGTTTCTCTCCTGTTGATGTTTCAACAAGTACAACAATAACTACAAGAAAAGCTATCATATTGGGGATGACGCGAGCTAAAAACGTCTTTGTGAATGGAAGGCTGAAATACAATTTTATTTGGGCAAGGGCTTGAATTGTCTAGGGTCTATATTATTTACATGGTCGCTTCTGGTCAAACCGTAGGCTAACACAACAAAGGCGTGAATGATAGGGCTTGATAGGCAGTGAGCGCTTGTTTTGGCCCAAACTCGACCAGGGACCCGTATGTGCTAATGCCCTTCTTCCCTACCTTCTCCACGGTTCCGCGTGCAGCGCACAGCAGTTCTGGGGTTTAACGGCAGATTAACGGCAATTCCTCAATTAATCAAACAACCTGTGCTGCAGTCTACAGTTGGGCTTTCGTTGTCTTAAAGACAAGAAAGATGCACCGTACCTGAAAAATGCCCCTGATATTTAATGTGAAATTATGATCAATTTCATTATGAAATAATCATTCGTCCGTGCCAAAAGGTTGCACATTGTTTGCATTTTTCGAATCGTTGGAAAACCTTCCGCTGTCTAACAAACGCAATGACCGTATTTGTATAATCGTGACTGAACTGATACTATTCTACAGGCTGCCCACACTGATGCCGCATGCCATGCTTTAAGTAAGTCTCAGAGAGAGAGAGAGAGAGAGAGAGAGCACGCAGTAACATCCATAATTATTTTAAAAGGAAGAAAAAAAACAAGGCGGTGGTTGAGATGGAAATGAATTATGAGAGAGAGAGAGAGAGAGCGAGCGCGCGTCCATGGACGACTACGAAATTGACCTCTCACTTGTCATACTTGGCTCCTCCTGCGCTGTGATGTACAGTGTGCACCTACCTTTATTCTAAGCCTGCTTCCCCTTTAATTGTGTTGCTGCTGCTCACTAGTGTGTCGGCGATTGTGCGTCTGCGGCCCAATGGAAGGACAGGTCGAGAATGCTGGGAATGTTGAGTGAAGCCTTGAAGCCAGTGAGACTGTGATGGGAGAGGAATTGACATTATAACGGGTATGAAACATTGCTTTTTTTTCTTTTTACTGCGCGTTGCTCAATAACGAAAAACGACTGTTGCATTTAAAGAGCAATAAATAAAATGTATTCGTCGGTAAGGGCTTAATGCTCATGTAGTACTGGAGAAATACATATAGGCATACAAAAAAATATCTCCATCTCAGTGGTCGTTGAGTTGCATAGGGGGCAGACGTATGGGCGAGATGAGCCGCTTATAGATGGGTTTCTTACGTTTTCCATATGCATGTCTGGATTGTAGCCTATGTATGGCTACCTTATGAAAATCGCAAAGTAACGTTATTGGGTGTGGAGGATGGAGTCACTGCCCGTTTAGTTGAGATTTTATGTTTAATTCATCGACAGTCATAGCTAGCTATGAAGCTATAACTAATTGGGTTGTTTCAATTGATTTCTATTTGCAACCGTGAATAGTTGACTTTCTGGTGACAAAGCAAGGCGTAGCTGATTAAATTGCTTTACAGTATAACTTTCGGAATTCTACATTACCAGATAAAGCAGAAGGTTCTCACATCCCTCGGTCCACTACAGTGTAGAAATAAGACAGTTTATCTGGAGTAAGCTAGGGAGAGGTAGCTAATAAGCCAGTTTGCTAGTCTAACATGCTTCCCTAGCCAGCCTAATTTGAAACAATACATTATCTTAAATAGCGTATCCAATTTGAGGTCATTTCGTGTAATAGTATATGTCAGTAGGCGCATATCGTGTTAGGAGCGACATGCAATATCCTAGTGTGTTTGGATGGCAAGCTAGCTACGGTGCAGGTTTGCACGGCATTTTGGCTATTAAAGGGAAACAGTAGGCTATAGTTGCCTACAGAAATATTGTTATCTTTAGGTAGTTCGCATGCATACAAAAAGTGACACGGTTAGCATTATTACGTTGAGTCAATATAAAAGTCAATATTTTACGTACAAATCGTGGCCTTTTAAACATATTCTTGATTTCGTTCGTATACAATTACAACTGAAATTAGAATGTTTCCTCTCATACGAACTCGGTTGTAAGGCATCGACATTGTATATGATTGACAACGATTTTGACCACTTAGAAAACGTGCGTTCTCCTTAACTGATCTAATCAACCAATCATCTTTGTTAAGAGGAGGGAGGTTCGACAAGGATTGGTTGGGTATCTTCTCAACTACTAGTCGTTTTAAATCAGTGCAGGATGGATTTAACCCATTGATGTGGGCCGCATTAATACATTTGTGTTAAAAGTGATATTATTATTATTATTATTGTTATTATTAATAATACAAGTCGCATCTCCCTGCCTGTAAATGCACATAGTAAAGCGGTAGCATGACGATTGTCTACATTTAAAGCCATCTCGAAATATTCGTGCAACAAAATGTCTAATAATAGAAACCAGTGTTGAATACATAGCTACTGTAGTAATCGGATACACAGAGGCGTGTAGAGCAAAGATCACTCATTGTATGCATTGATTGAATCTTCTTCCACAGTTTGTCACACATTTAGCTTCATGACTAATTATGTACATTATAAAGTTAATTATGCAACATGCGATTAGTAGTAAACACATTAGCTTGACATGAGTAAAGAGATTTTAAATCTCTTAATAATGTAGCTGGGTAAAGATATTTTACCAGTATTTTCATTAGAACTTCTAATTCTATTAAATGGAAAAATTGACAAACCCCGCCCAAGGTTTTCTTCCCCCCAATACAGCCTTGAAATGGAGTATGTGATGAATCACTGTGCTGCACACTAGTTTGATACCTTTAACAAATATGCTGTGTTTAAACAGACGCTATATCAAATTATATTTGAACAGCAAGTGTGATGGGGTTGATTTAATATTGCACACAATATCTACCAGAGAAAGCCACTTCTGAATGATATAACACGGGGGGTTCTAATTTATATTTCATATTGATAAAGACAAGACTGGTTTGTATGTAGTGCACACATTAATACTTATGTAATGCATGTGTGCATTTCTGTTTCAAACATGAAGCAGACATTAAATTAATTTGAAGGAACAAATGCTATAAACCACATAGATGCATGCATGCATGCGTGCACACACACACACACACACACACACACACACACACACACACACACACACACACACACACACACACACACACACACACACACACACACACGCTACATATGCTTTTATACAAGCAGCTGGATGTTTCTGTCTTCTTTGAAAGTCCCTGAATGGGATTGATACACCCACTCACTTGGGAAACAATGTTGCTGATTGATGATGAGAAGATTGTTCATTTTTTATTTGTATAAGAGACAAAAACATCAAATCCATTCTTTCTGCAAACCTTTTGCAGTGAAATTCCAATCAGGTTTAGATTTCCAGTTTCTAAAATTATTATTATTTTTTTTTTTTAGTGCTTGACTTGAACCAAATATGTTAGCACCTACCCTGTGTCTGGCTCATTGGTTTTGTGCATTTGGTGATGGTGTGATTTGGCCCTCTGTCTACACGCCCTATCCAGTCTGGTTCACTTAATTTTCTACCTGCTGAACCCTGCTGCAGGTGTCCTCCAAATTCACCCTCTTTATTCCCTGGGAAAAGGGACGTGACATGATTTCAAACCAGCACTCTCTGTGCTTTAATGCCACACTGATTCACGCATGCCCTTCCCTGACTTATGTCTCACCCTCCTTCCTGGCATTGGCCACTACACCTCTCCCAATTTCTCCATATTCAGTTTTATGGCTGACAGCATGCCTTTCTAGTCACCCTGCTTTCAAATCAAAAGTTTTTTGTATAATTATACAAAAAAATAAATCTTAAATAGACATTCATTTGAAGCACTTTTGTAATAGAGATTTTTTTTTTTTAATAGATTTTTTTTTTTTTTTTTTTTTTCCCCATAGATGGTCATACATATTTTCATGATCAAAATCAATATAAATCATTTATTGTGTCAAAATTTTAAATGCAAGAACAAATGTTAATATTTATTACAGTTTTGCTATAAAAGAATGGAGGCGTGTTGTTTTCTTCTGTATTCCATTCCATGGCCGTTGTTATCGCTTCCATTTCAGACTTGCCATTTTGGCTTTTGCAGCAAGTCAGCCATTTCTGAAAGCAGATAAGTGTTGCAGGCCGTCTCATAGCATCCAAATATTTGTATCATTCAATTTTTTTTAATGCTCTTATCACTGTCTATGCACAACTCTGTTCTGTTACTGCAATGTACTGAAACCTGCCCAAGATCAACTCTAGTTTTAAAATGTAGACCTGACTCATTTTCGTAGTATAAAATAAGCACTTCAAGAAAAAGGCTAGCATTCTCAGTATCTCACAAGTAAAATATTACTCCAATGTCCAATTCATTTTTCTACCCATGTCAAAAATTGTGTTGTATTGTGTTTGGCCTAATTCATATAGTATTTATATATTCTAGTTCGGTCAGTCTCTGTAAAATCCACATGGTGTCACACGCTCAAGTGTTTGATTATTGGCACCTCTCGTAGCTGTTAAAGCACTACTGTACTAAGGCTAGATTAAAACTAAATTAACTAGATTAATACTGTCAATCACTTCTGTAATATTTGCATTTGGCTGTCTTGAAATGTTCAGATATTATGTTATGCAAAAATAGTCATATTCTTCATTTTTGGTTAAGCTATAGTACAAATTAATTTCCCATTTGAGATCCTTGATGATTTTTGAGATGGGGGAGCTACGGTGTGAAGTTTGACTTGAGCAGGGCCTTTTGTGGCAAGAAGGATGCGGCAGATCCCATGGCAATCTGAGGGTGTTGTGACCGAAGGAGTCTTGATTTGTAAACGTGACCCAAAAGTGACCCACATTTGTACCCCTTTTAGCTATGATGCATTTGATTGCCCAGACAGCACATGGAGAGATCTGGTGCTCTCATTTTTCATGTTATTCATTGGCATTGTGTTGAGTGAGCAGCAAATAATGGAAATTATCGTAGGTTTTTCTAACGTAAGACGTTCAGTCTCAATGACCATTTGCCGCACTGCACAGCGGACAAAGTGACGTGCATTTGCAGGCAAAGAAGGATCTAGAACTGCCAGAAGAAAATATGCCATATCCGCCAGAGTATTCTATTAGGTATTCGCCGAGGTTATACAAATGACTGGTCCCGGTTTTGAAATTCCATTTTACCTCTTCACTTCAGAACACTTTCTTTTAAGCATGAAGCCTAGCGTTGCATAAGAGATTTTGTCTATGCTTTGACTGCTTCTGTGGGCCAATTTATCCAGGGTCTTTGTTCTCTCTCTCCCTCTCTCTCTCTCTCTCTCTCTCTCTCTCTCTCTCTCTATCTCTCTCCCTCTCCCTCTCTTGTCTGGGCAGTTAAAACATTACCTTATCCGGGGTCATTGAACTGGTATCAAATGCATTGCAAGGCATTGTCTTGATTGTCCAAGTGTTCTAAGGCGCACTGAGTCCAAAAGCAAGTGAGAGTGGGAAAAGGATATATATATATATTTTTTTTAAACGCTCAGTGTAATGGATTGGAACACATATAATGTGTAGTAATGGGGCTATGGGAGCAGCTGGGTCACAGGAAGCGGTTCGTTGCATTGCTCAAATAGAGCGTTCTGTTCCCCCCTCCTTGCTGTGCATCGACTGACGAATCAGACACAGAATTGAAGAATTGAAAGCCAAAGACTTCAGCTGATTGCTTGTCCTTGCTGTTATTTCTATTAGGATTATTTGGGGGGGGGACATGTCTAGTCCATACACTGGTAGTTAGAACTGTCATTTGAGGTATTCGATTTAAAAAACCTCTATCTTGGTTGGTTGTATGCTGTGAATAGTGTTCGGTTATTTATACCTGCTGTGCTGCAAAACGATGTCAGGTGGGTGTTTGACTCAGAGCCATCTCCCATGCTTTGTAGTTTCCAGGAGGCCTTTTTGGAGTAAAAACCAGATATTTTAGGGCATAGACAGTGATGAGATGGGAGGACAACTCCATTTTTCCAATATCAGCTGCAGGACGTGGGCACCATCGCCAAACCGTGGTTTGTTCAGGTACCCACTTATTTGTTCAAGGCCAGCCGCCCTATTGTTCAGAACAATCAAATTCTTTGTAATGTCCACAAAACAGGATACAAATCACAATTTTTTGAAGTGATAAGTGTGTCAGTCCTTATGTCAGGCTTGCGGTTACTTCAGTTGGTTAACCATTGAACTGAACATATACGGCATATACAATGTACATCTATATATATATATATTATATACACTGCCTGGCCCAAAAAAAAAAAGTAACCACCTGGATTTAACTAAGCAAATAGGAGCCTTCCATTGGATAATTACTGCAGTGATTAATATGTTTTAGCTGACAACAAGTTATTTAACCCTAACTGATGCACTGAGTAGCTTCTCATTTCTTAAACAACCATGTCGGAAGACATATCCTGTGGTCGTGGAAAAGATGTGAATCTGTTTTAGAAGGGTCAAATTATTGGCCTGCATCAAGCAAAGAAAACAACTAAGGAGATTGCTGAAACTACTAAAATTGGGTTAATAACTGTCCAACGCATTATTAAAACCTGGAAGGATAGTGGTGAACCATCATCTTCGAGGAAGAAATGTGGTCGAAAAAAATCTTGAATGATCGTGATCGGCGATCACTTAAACGTTTGGTGAAATCATATCGTAAAAAATCAACAGTAGAACTCACAGCTATGTTTAATAGTGAAAGTAAGAGCATTTCCACACGCACAATGCGAAGGGAACTCAAGGGATTGGGACTAAACAGCTGTGTAGCCTTAAGAAAACCACTTGTCAGTGAGGCTAATCGGAAAAAACGCCTTCAATTTGCTAGGGAGCATAAAGATTGGACTCTGGAGCAATGGAAGAAGGTCATGTGGTCTGATGAGTCCAGATTTACCCTGTTCCAGAGTGATGGGCGCATCAGGGTAAGAAGAGAGGCGGATGAAGTGATGCACACATCATGCCTAGTGCCTACTGTACAAGCCTGTGGGGGCAGTGTTATGATCTGGGGTTGCTGCAGTTGGTCAGGTCTAGGTTCAGCAACGTTATGTGCCCAAAGAATGAGGTCAGCTGACTACCTGAATATACTGAATGACCAGGTTTTTCCATCAATGGATTTTTTCTTCCCTGATGGCACGGGCATATTCCAAGATGACAATGCCACGATTCATCGGGCTCAAATTGTGAAAGAGTGGTTCAGGGAGCATGAGACATCATTTTCACACATGGATTGGCCACCACAGAGTCCAGACCTTAACCCCATTGAGAATGTTTGGGATGTGCTGGAGAAGACTTTACGCAGCGGTCCGACTCTCCCATCATCAATACAAGATCTTGGCGAAAAATTAATGCAACTCTGGACGGAACTAAATGTTGTGACATTATCGAAGCTTATCGAAATGATGCCACGGCGAATGCGTGCCGTAATCAAAGCTAAAGGCGGTCCAACAAAATATTAGAGTGTGACTTTTTTTTGGGACGGGCAGTGTATATACTGTATGTATAATGGGATTGGTTATTGTATAGTGCCTTTCGTACTGTGGCCTCAAAACGTTCTTTAGCTATTAAATGATAAATAAGTGGACAGAATTTGATTTTATGGACGTGTGTTTCCCGTTGATCACAGACATCCTTCTCTGGACAGTAAAAAAGATGCATGACGGTGTCTGAGGGCATATAGGTTTCACCGTGGCTGATTTATGTTTGCTGTTCTTGGCTGCTGGCAGAAGGGGCTGCTGCGATACGCCGTGCCACACATCACTGCCTGCTGGCGCACTTCCCCCGGCTCTCTCTGAGCCCCAGCTGAAGCAACAATTAAGACGAGAATTACTAAAACCCCTGATGTCCATTTCATTAAACAAAGTATGTTTTCAGGGATCGGTTTCATTCACAAGCAGACCAATCAAATCAACGCTCAAAAATGCTTTGTCAAACTTTCAGTGAGGGAACGGAAGGTGACGGTGCCTCTCTCTCTCTCTCTCTCTCTCTCTCTCTCTCTCTCCTCTCTCTCTCTCTCTCTCTCTCTCTGCTCTCTCTCTCTCTCTCTCTCTCTGCCTCTCTCTCTCTCTCTCTCTCTCTCTGTCTGTCTCTCTCTCTCTCTCTCTCTCTCTCTCTCTCTATCTCTATCTCTATCTCTCTCTCTCTCTCTCCCTCTCTCTCTCTCCCTCTCTGTCTCTGTGTCTCTGTCTCTCTGTCTCTCTCTCTCTCTCTCTGTCTCTCTCTCTCTCTCTCTCTCTCTCTCTCTCTCATTACATGCAGATTTTTTCCCCCTTTCAGCTCAGCTTGAAATTAAATGGAAAATGTGCGTGTTATACCAACGACATCGAATCTGATTCGTCTTTATTTATACATTTTTTAAATAAAGAATTAAAATATTGCTGGTTTGGCAGACCCAGGGTGGGCCCCTCCATGGCATCATGTGAGGGGAAGTGGAAACCGTTTTTCTGTTGTGTCCCATTTGTCTTTACATAGCGAGTGTGATTATTGCACCGCGGTCGGTGGGAGTTTAATGAGCTTGCCGATGAAATGAGGAGCTGCTCGACTGAATGCGGGAGACGTATGGACTTTACAGGCACATGCTTGAGGCTCGAGGCACCGCAAGGCCAGATTTGCCATTAAGATTGTGGTATGACATCTTGCCAAAAACTTTGTACTTAAATTTGGACTGCCGTTTTTCGTGAGAATGCGTTTGTTTTCGAGTCTTCCTGAGTTTATTCTTACTTTTCCATTTTCTGCCTTCTTAGTTTATGAAATGTATTAAAAGCTCAATGTTAGATTGCACGATTTAATCAGAAACCACAATGTTCGATTCGCGTTGGCTGACTGTTCAGACTTCGTTAAATATAGGCCTAATTTATTTCATAGTGTCACCTGCCCACAGTTCTTCCCTAAAAAATGGTTTATTTAAAGAATAGTTTTTTTGAATGGATAAAAATGAGTTCATATATGTGCAAGTTTATTTTTCTTGCACGCATTTCTTTTGAAATCACAGAAATACTTCTGTTTTACGACTTCTGTTATCCCTTATACATTTAATTAATGTTGTCACGGACACTTCTTTGATCACTGGACAGTATCAGATGTTGTGTGTGCCCAGGATATATGCCTGTGAGAAACCATTGAGGGATAAAGAAAGAAAAATGTCACATTCACTGCAATATCATCACCACCCTTTGAACCTCTATTAACTATTTAATAGATGGAGCAGTCATTTCTACCAAGGCTTCTCTGATTTGAACCAATCAAAGTGTTTTGCTGTGGAGTATAAAGCGTTCTAATTGGTTAAATGAAAGCATATTCTGTGTACACAGCACGTGGGTGGTTTATTCATTAAGTGCTTCATAGAGCCTCACTTGGCGGTTGAATTTTATATGAGTCTGTTTAATAGGGTGTTTCTGATGAACTGGTCTCAGGACACATGATCAGCTGGGGTTTTAAAAGACGTGTAAGGATGCCAGATCCGCTTAGTACCACATTTGCTCTCATATGCATTGGAAACTCTTGTAAATGACTCACTTGACACTTGGCATTTTGTGGTGCTTTTGACATTTGGTACTCCTTAACAGCATATATGCATTTTCTTATGTAATGCAAAAGATATGTGAAGTCAGGCATCCGTTGATCGTATTTGTTCTATTATTATTTTTTATTTTTTTCCAGCTCTACACTCAAGGCCCTCCACATTGGCCAGGGCCCGGAATGCTGTAACCAGCTGCCGCACCAGAGCAGGGAGGGAGGGACTCAAAGCAGCAACATAACGCCGGCCGGTTTCTGTCCTGAGCCACACTTCACCAGGAGAGGACCACTCCCAGCAGGCGCCTGAAGCGGACGGAAAACCCCCCAGTGTGAGCGATGTACGGAAGTGCGAGAACAGTCGGGCACCTGGAGGGCAGCCCCGCGCGGTCGCCCGCCTGCCGAGGTCCCCCAGACTGGGCCACAGGAGAGCGAACAGCGGCAGCGGGGGAGGCGCCGGCAAGACGCTGTCCATGGAGAACATCCAGTCTCTGAACGCCGCCTACGCCACCTCCGGCCCCATGTACCTGAGCGACCACGAAGGGGTGGCCTCCACCGCCTACCCCAAGGGCACCATGACGCTGGGCCGCGCCACCAGCCGCGCCACGTACGGCGGGCGGGTCTCCGGCATGGGCAGCAGCCCCAACATCGCCTCGGTGGGGCTGCCCCACACCGAGATCCTGTCGTACGGCGACCTGTCCATGCACCACCACCCGCACCACCAGGTGCCCGCCGCCCTGCGGCAGGTGCGCGACAACGCCATGCTGGACCTGCAGTCGCAGCTCAAGGACATGCAGCGGGAGAACGACCTGCTGCGGCGGGAGCTCGACGTCAAGGACGGCAAGCTGGGCTCGTCCATGAACAGCATCAAGACCTTCTGGAGCCCCGAGCTGAAGAAGGAGCGCGTGATGCGCAAGGAGGAGGCCTCCCGCATATCCATCCTGAAGGAGCAGATGAGGGTCACCCACGAGGAGAACCAGGTAAGGCTGCATGGGCGTGCGTCCCCCCCCCCCCCCCCGCCCCAAACTGTACTGTCAAGTGTTTGTTGTCTTAAAGACGTTGTTAAAAATTGTTTCAAATTGAATTAGAGGTTAGCCGTGATATGATCAAAGTGGGCATGTCGTCGTCCCCTCCTCCCCCTCCAGCCCTGCCTGCACTTTGATCATATGATGGTGATCAAAACCAGGTAAGACTGCATGGGTGTGTGCCCCCCCTTCCTTACTCACTTCTAATATTCCATTAGCCCTGCAAACCCTCTTGTTGATTTCATAATTTTTTTTGCAGGCTGCTGTGTCCGTGTTACCGAGTACCGTTATTGAATTGTCAAGTGTTTATTCTCTTAAAGACAAAAAAACGAACAAAAACAAACCAAACAGTTATTTAATTAGCATTTTTGTTTATTTTGTCTTGGAAAACCCTTGTAGAGAGAGACGGACTTGTTTCTCGAGTGCTGGCAACCGTTACGCCGTACACACGCACGCATCACATCCTCCAGTGTTGTAGAGCATCAGATCAGTGATAATGCTGTGAATCCTAACGGACGCCCGTAGTATAACCGTTAATTAATAATGTTTGTCCTGCCGAAGCTTCTTATTGTACATGTAATAAACACAGCAAAGGCGACTGGGAATTGTATCGATCTCATGAACGTTGTCCTTCTTGGCTGAAAAAAACAAACCAAAAAATAAGGCAGAAAGATTTTTCAGATCTGCCTGCACTTTGCTGAACCGGTGACAATCAGTTCCATTCTGTGAATGCGCCAAAGAATAACATGCAGCAGGAAAATCTTTTACAATTTGTCATTTATTTAGGTATTGTATTAGGAAAACCTGTTCCCATACAACCAATGCTTAGTACACGATTTTTTGTGTGCTGTCGGTAAACAGACAACGAGGGACGATTCTGTGTTGAGGTTTGCTCCCAATTTGAGCTCCAAATGAAAGAAACTCAAACCGCCTTTTCACTTTCCATTACGCTTAGCTCTCGCTGAACTCGTAATGTTGCATAAATTGGTTAGAAAGTAATACTTAAATCTGTTATTCAGAGATAAACTAAGAGTACAAAAATTGAGAATTTAATCGCTCCCACTCAATTACTCCTGCTTCCCGTCACCGATGTGAGGGCAGAAGCGTAATCATTTTCCATTCTCTATTTTCCACTAAACCGGTCATGACAGTGCATTGGAGAAGAATACGTTTTTGTTTTTTTCGCTTGCCTGCCTGGGTGGAACTCAAATGCCACTCGTTTCATTGCTTTTGCCCTGCTCTTAAGAGGTGACCCAGCCGCCTTCGTGCCTTTTAATTCAACTCTGAATGAACTAAATAGGCTGCTCCATACGGCTCTGGGGGGCAGGAGGGATGCAGTAGGGGGGCTGGTGGGTGGTCGGGAGGCGGGGGTGTTCCACCCAGTGCACGTCAGCATTTCCTGTCTTTAAGGTTAGGGCACGCAATTTCTGCTTATTTTCAAAATGTATACGTTTAGACAGCTATGAAAACACAGTTGTGCAGTTGAGGCCCTCGTGGCATGTGAATAGTTTGTGTAGCGTTATTGTTAATGCTTCTCGGAATGGAAAATCTACGGCGGCGTCTTTCCTGTACTGCAGTTTAAATTTTCCGTCATGACTTATCACTCCTTTTTTCAGGCAGTAATACGAGCGGCACGAACGATTTCGGCAGTGCCGGACGGCTCCGAGGCAAATATCGGTGGCCTCCTTCAGCGGCAATTCCGGTGGCCTGAATGGTCGAAGGCGATTGGCATCGTGTGCCAAAGGAATGGTGTCTGACTGAATTCTCATGTATTCCGTTGCCATAGTAACGTGGCTCTGGAGGATACGTGTCAGCCATGTGTCTCAATTTTATGACACTCGTGTGGCAAACAGTAAAGCATGGAAGCAGACTCGGATTAAAGCTATTTATGTGTATACGTTCTGTGACATGTCATCTCGCCGCAGTGGCTAAACAGACCCAAGGGGAAGAACACTGGATCGTGTCAGGTTTGGTGCTGCATGACCTACCATTTGAGTTTCTTAGGTTTCTTAGGTTTTGCAGTTTTTTTCCACAGATACACACACACACGCTTGAAAACTCTCTCTCTCACACACATGCACACACACACACACACACACACACACACACACACACACACACACAAAAGTCACAGGCTCTCACAGATACACACACACGCTTGAAAACTCTCTCTCTCTCACACACACACACACACACACACACACACACACACACACACACACACACACACACACACACACAAAGTCACAGGCTCTCACAGACACACACAAATACACACTTGAAAACTCACATATAGACACACACACACACACACGCACACACATACATGCTTGAAAACTCTCACACACACACACACACACACACACACACACACACACACACACACACACACACACACACACACACACACACACACACACACACACACACACACACACACACACACACACACACACACAGGGATAGCGTAACGGTCTAAGCATTCGCTTGGGAATGCAAGTTGCCTATTGCAGCCGTGGTTCAAAACCCGACTGGGTCAGACTGGCCCTGACCGAGAACCCTGATCGGGGGAGGCGATTGACTCGGGGGAGGGTGAGCCGGCACGAGCTCCCCGAGAAGCGCCAAGGGTAGGTGTAAAAGTAGGAAGAAGGTAGGTGGGCAAGTTCCGTCTCGGAGGAGGAATTAGCTTGCCCTGTGGTGACGGGCGGCAAGTTCGTGGGGGAGGACAAATCGAAAGAAATACAGGGTATAATTAGCTACTAAATTGGGAAAAACGAATTGATAAAAATAAAACCTCTCTTTCACACACACACAGACACACACACACACACACACAAAGTCACAGGTTCTCACAGAAACTTCTGTTTCTCTTCATTTATATTAGTTTGCTGCTGGAAGCCTGCGAATCACTGACAATCCGATTTACAGCGAATCTAGTATGTTGCATTTGATGAAATTGGAGCACTGTTAAGAAAAATTGGAAAAACTCCTCACAGGAGTTTCTTAATTTGACCGGCTTAGAGTTTCCTCCTTAGAGAAACAGTAGCAAGTTAAGTGGAAAAAACACATAAGTAAGGAAAGCTCATTAGGGTGAATGTGGAGAGAGGTAGGCGAGGATGTTAGATAGTTAGTCAGGGAAGGCTGGTGGAAGGTCAAGGGTCAGCCACAGAATGTGACAGGAAGTTGTCATCAGGCAGGGGGAGCCCAGCACAAGGGGGTCAGGATCTGCCTCTCCCATGACAGATCACCTGGGACAGTGTGGACAGTGGCCAACCAAGTCACTGTCCCAACATTTGAGCAAATGCATGTTAAATCATAAACACGATTTTAACGCTGCACAATAGGTCATTTTAGCTCCAGAAATATCACACCGAAAACCATATCCAAAGTATTTACAGTTTGAGTAAAATTCGGTTAAATATGTATTTATTTTTTTAAAGGGCAGATGAAGTGTTTATTTGCTTCTGTGCGCCTGTTGTTAGATTAGCCTCTCTTTGGCTCCAGCACCGAAGGGATTTCCATCGTCTTGTGAAGCTGACACCGGGCCTTGGGGCAGCATCTCTTTGCTCGTCCTAATTAGCTACGCTTCGCTCTCCTCCGTGTTATCGGGAAACATCTTATCACCTTCCAGCATTCCTTCCACTGCACGCTCCCCCCTCTTAATTATGAAATGACCTCTGATTCTCAAGTTTCAATCGGAGCTCTACTCTGAGTAGGGTATCCAGAATGCCAAACAGCAGTAACTGTTTTAAGATTTGTAATCCTACCTGAGGCTGTCTAGACAAACTGGGGGGGGGGGTGCAGTTTGTCGTGTTTTTCTTGATAAATACCACTTTGTGTACCGTGGCAATTCTATTTAAAGACGGGATGCGTTCCCATTTGCCTCGCGATTTTTACAAAAAGCTTTCACGTGCGCGTAAACAACAGAATCAGCAGCAGCCTCTTCAATAGAATAATAACTGGAAAATTGTTATGCTTGTGAGACGAGCCTTGTGTAATTAACCGAAACCGTAAGTTGAATAGTTGCTCCGCTTTCCAGACTTTGAGCCTTTGAATGTGCAGGGGAGATGAATAGAAAGTCTGTTCTTGCATGCGGAGAAGAAGCGAGCCCGGTGTGGAATGATCGGGAAGGTCACCTCCTTATCACACAGCAGTCTGAAACCACCGCTTCTAACCAAGCGATCTTTCCAGTCGCACCGACTTACTTCTATTTGCCAAATATGCACTTAAATAACAGGCTCCAACAGAACTTTTCTTAGGTTACAACGTTTACAAGAATGTTTAAGAAAACGAAGCGTCTTCTTTCCCCAGACACGATGACCAGGTGCGTTTTGTGAAGGCAACTTTTTTTGTTTATTTTAGTCAAATGAAAGAAAATTATTCAGTCATCTTTTTCGACCGCGATGGTAACTTTATCGTTCAGGGTTGCACTATGCCACTTGGATGGCTTTTCCCATTATTTTGCTTTATATTCACATTTACAGTTGATTTTTAGATAAGCAGCAAAAAGCCTGCAGCATAAGCGTGAGATTAAATTACTCACGGTAAGCACGGGTTCACCTCTGGTCTATGGTGCATTGGTCTGCAGGTCAAAAGTGTGCAGCTAGATGTAATTTAATAATGTTACGTAGGGGGGCACTGCCTAATAAGTTTGTTGCAACAGAGAACTCAATCAACCACCTGGTGTACAGACTTAATTTCATGAAGTTCACAAGCTCCTATAAATTGGTGATTTTAAAAAAGCAGGCACCCAACCAGGATATAAATGCTTCACCACAGGATGAAGGTGATCACTCAGAATGGATTTGTCTTTTTTGACCTTTACCTTGCCCTCTGTTGAGTTGGTTGGAGAGGTTGAGTGGACCTAAACCAGGGGTGGACCTAAACCAAAGAGCCAGGAGAAAAGAAAACACCCAGTGGCACCACAACATTTTCTGAGCTGCCCTCGGATTTTCTGTCGAACCCTTCATTTACTCAATTGGATAATTATAATTTATTTTCCTTTATTTTGGCAGAGCCGCAGGTACCCTGACCTAAACCATGCCAGGAAAATGCACCCACACCACAACAGAGCTGCCACAACCCTTCATTTACTCAACTGTTTCCTTTATTTTGGCAGTTACCTGTATGTACTGTCTGTTCCTTGAATGAAAATATGAAAAATTGTTACATGATACAAGTAACTCAAAACGGATCCCGAAGTTAATGAGCAACGTCTGGCTGCCGCAGTTACCTGTTTATCTCTGTTATGTATTCAGTAATGCACATGAATATCAGGCCTATGATTCCGACACCGACATCAAAGTGTGCTTGTTATTTATGTTTCCCAGGGTTGCCACATTGTGCATTCCAAGAATTTGGTAGTGGATGCCATTTTGTTGATGGTTGTGGGTTGGCACTCAGGGCTGCTGATGGATTTGAGCTCCAGTGGGGTGGAAATTGGCGAGCAATATGACAGAGAATCAAACCAAGCTGGCTGATTGTGTGGAAGGAAAAAGGCCAGGCTATGTAGGGACAGTGAGAGCAGTTAGTAAGACGCCACTGTCTACAATGGAGTGCAAAAGTGTTTTTTTTTTGTTTTGTTTGTTCCCATTGGTGGGGAAGACTTAACAGTGCTTGGGGAAAAAAACTAGTTGATCAGAAGACTGTCCTGTCAATCAGGCTATTCAGGAATAGCATTACCACGCCTATTCAGTAGGATGCTGATGAAAATAGGCTTAAAAGAGAGCTGTTTAAAAAAATATATATTTATTGATGATTTGATTGTCAAAAAAGACAGCAGTTTTAGTGATACAAAAACATAATTATTATTACAAGAAAAATCAGATGAATTTAAAACCATGGTGGCACTCTTTTCAGTGAGTTCATGCAAAGGGATATGAGAAAGGAGGGGGTCAAACACTAACCCCTGGGGAACTCCTGTTGAGAGAGAGTGAGAAGGTGAGAGCTAGATAATATAATAAGATATCAAATGTATACATATGGGTTGCCTGTTTTCTCATAGCTGATGAACTGCCAAAGATTAAGATATGCATAACTGTCACTTTTAATCCCTGTTTTACTTACACATTATTTTTTTATGTATTAGATTTGTTCTGCAAACCTTTAGTCCAGAAGGGTTCATTTAAATATAAATAAATAATGTAAATACTAAATGTTGAAATGATTTCTGCATGAATTTGGCCCTTGCCAGTGAAAATGTTAATCTTTGTGGCCTTTTCAGTGTTTTGGTAGAAGTCTTCATTAACATTTCTCTTTGTTCTCAAATTCATACAAGGAGTGGGTGAAGGAGAGCCTTGGTTTAAGAACCAGCCTCTGGAGAGAGAGAGGGGTCAAATGCATGTCTTCTCTCCTCAGCATCTAAATGCAGGGGGTTGATCTCCGGGGTTAAGCCTTGCAGCGGTAACTCGGGTTAATTGCTCACGATTTTGCATATGCCTCTGAACAAAGCCTGCCAATTGATCTCATGTCTTACAGATCTTTTTGATCACATTATGATGTCTGTGTGATTGAGATTTCTGAATGTAATTAGAGCACATAGGCACATTTTAGACCTCCAAAGTCCTCAGGTCACCTTCACACAAAAAAAGAGGCTGTGGCTTATTTTGCTGTTATTTAAATGCTGTAATTAAGTGCCACAAGTAACTGTGTACTACCCATTTTGATGAGGGAGTGAGTTAGAAGGCTGTAGTACTGACTATTTGTCTTACTGCAGCTCCAAAATGTCCCTTCGGGTAGGTAAATAAAAAAATAAAGAGCACTAAGTTACACTAAGTTATAGTTATTAATATGGAAACACATTTATTATTTCTCTTGGTTGACGAGACAGCCTGCGACAGAACATATGGTACAGATTGGGTTATAGTACATTAAAAAAACAATGCTGCCATTTGTGCGTAATTTTTTTATGTGACATCTCAGTAGTTTAAATCGATTTGAATACATTTAACACAGAGCAAGTACTGCAGTACAGAAACGCTTTGAAAGACGACAAATGCTATGACTCTCACCCTCCCACGCAGCATTGTTCAGGGTGTGTGTGTGTGTGTGTGTGTGTGTGTGTGCGTGCGCGCATGTGTCTGTGGGGTAGCTCTTGTGTCGAACAGGGCCAATGAATAAAAATGATCCAGTATCTCTTCACCAGAACTGTGTGCTACCTGATTTACATTGTGAGAAATGGGCCTTGTCAAGAGATCTGCTAAGTTATTAGACTTTTTCCCCCTTCCCTTTGAGTAACATTGACCCTGTGAGAGACCGTGCTTTCCCCTGTACAGAACTCACACAGGAGCATGCTGCCTCACCTGGTTAAATGTATGGCCCCCCCTCTTCCCTACACTTTTGTCTGAATGTGCTTGTGTGCATTAATCACTTGTGCTAAACGAGCCTGGCGCTCAGCTCAAGGTCACCTGCGGCCACCTGGGCGAACGTGTCGGACCTTTCCGCCTCTCGCTGCTAAACTTCTCCAGATCTGCCTCATTTCTCTTTCCAATCTCTACATCTCGAAAATGTACGGTGCGCCTCCCTGGGAATCTGGGCTGACTTTGCGTGCCCGCAGGCGTGACGTTGCCACCGGTGTCTGAGTTGTAGTCGAGACGCGACTGTCCCGCTGGCCCCGTTTGCTCTTGGCTCGATTCCAAAGTGCCACCGGGCTGGACTCGGAAGTAATAATATATCACGGACACTTGGATTACTGTCCGTCAGCTTTACCGCCATAGCATCGTAATGAAAATGACTCATTCGCCTGTGGTGAGCTTGCCATTGCAGTGTGTCAAAGTCATCTTCGAACAGCCCATGCGACTCATTGCCATTTGGTTGCCGTTGCTCTTGTAAGTGTAGATGGGTGGCCTCTCTTGTTCACCAGGACTGTGGGCTCTTCTTTGAGAACTGGAGGCTCAAGGTTGTCATTGCACATTCTTCCTGTGATGCTTGTTGTTGCACCCTTTAGCAACAAGGTGCTTGACATCATTTGCTGCAGTTAAAAATACAGCTCCATAGATCGATAACAGAATGTGCATAAATAATATTTGATATTAATAATATCATATTATATAATATAAAATAATACATTAATATAATTTATTACCAATGCCGTAATAGGGGTTTTGGCCTAATAATATGTTTTGACCATAGTGTATGTTGGCTCTTGAACACATTTGCTGTTGTCTGTTCAGACGGTCCAGGTGCTAGTTAAAGGGCTGCAGTAGTGAATGCATTTTCAGGCCCTTGCCTGAAACCTAAGCGTTGCCAACGCTGACCTGAGGACAGTGGTAAGGGGGAATCTGGGTTTTACTAATTTAGCATTTTGCAGATGACATAGGATTTATTTTCCTTGTTTGCATTCATTTTCAAAGATCCCCTGAGGTGTCCTTTCCGCTCACCCCTAGGCTCTGACAGCGTCGCGATGGTAAGATGCGCTGGCTAATGTTTTTAGATCGTGGCAAAATAAATGAAGACCTTTTGTGAGCTAACAATCTGCGAATCTTAATGGACCCCATTAAATAGCAGACACGAGTCCCTAGGCATGGGTCAGAGCCCATGTCCTGAACATCAGTCTAACTGTCGACAGTTTGAGATGGTAAGATGCTGTCATTTCTGGCTAATGTTTTTAGATCTGTTACATTTAACAGACCTCTCCAGTTTGGTGTTCATGTTACTGAATGACCGGAATTGTATGAGATGGACAGTTTGTCTTATCGTGTCGGCCATAGTTAGCATCAGTTTTGTTTTTCAGGCCCAAGAAGCCAAGACTGTTTATTTGCATGGGCAGTGACAAAATGGCTGAACTGGGAATGGTAAGGATTAACCCCAGTGAAAGCAAAAAAAAGAAAAATGGCCATAATAGAATTGCCTTAAAATGTATTTAGAGGTTAGTGTTGTTCTTGGGCAAGTTTTTCACATTTTTTTCTTCACATTTTATCAGTTGTTCCTGACAGCTGCTGTGCTAAAAATATTCTATCAAGATTAGTGAAGAGCTGAGACCAATCGGAAAGGACAATAAAAAAAAAAAAAATCTTAAAAACTGTTTGCTTAAGACTTTATCTTGTAACGATGCATCTGTATCTGTGAAGGTGCTTTTCATGAACTGTCGGAAGGAAACGAAAACATATTTATGCTTGTTTTGTACCGCGCAAGGTCGATTTCAGTGGTTTTCATCTCGTAGCGACGCAAGAAATACCCTCTCTTTCATCGAGCCGTTTCACTTTAAATGACATCGGTGCCCAAGTCGGCGTGTGTGTGCACCAACATACGGCAGCGTTGGGCAGCCCCAACAGCCTCTGGCACAACCCCCAGCTTTAGCGGCAGACTGCTGTGATGGGCAGGCTTGAGGCCACAGGCAGAGGAACGGAGCCAGATGGAATCACCTTTACCTCTCCTCCCTTAAGAGGGATGACTTGGGTGTACTGGCCACCAGGGGGCAAACTTTGCCACTGTGTGTCCTGTTACACTGTTGTCAGTGTGCTGTGTGTATTGAGCTTCTTGAGATCTAAATCCCATTTTGGTTCGTTTAATGAAAAGTACAGGTAACCTTCACCTTGGATAAGGGTGTACAGGTAACTGCCAAAATAAAGGAAATGCCAACATAAAGTGTCTTAATTTGCGCGTTGAACCAGAACAGCTTCAATGCGCCTTGGCATAGATTCTACAAGTCTATGGAGTTTTATTGGAGGGATACAACATCATTCTTCCGTGAGAAATTCCATAATTAGGTGCTTTGTTGATGGTTGTGGACAATCCTGTCTCAGGCACTGCTCCAGAATCTCCCATAAGTGTTCAATTGGGTTAGGATCTGGTGACTGAGACGGTGGTGGCATATGGTTTTCATGCTCATCAAAACATTCAGTGACCACTTGAGCCCTGTGGATGGGGGTATTGTCATCCTGGAAGAGACCACTCCAAAGAAATGCTTCACCACAGGATGAAGGTGATCACTCAGAATGGCTTTGTATTTATTTACATTTACCTTGCCCTCTAAGGGGTTGAGTGGACCTAAACCATGCCAGGAAAATGCACCCCGTACCATAGCAGAGGCCCCAGAACCCTTCATTTACTCACATGCTTCCTTTATTTTGGTCATTTAGTATTGAGTGGAACGATACAGCGTTACATCCGACGGACGAATCTGAATTGGGCCGGGAAAGGAAAATGGCCAAATGCAAACCATGTCTGCCGCACAGGATTTGAGCTCATCCTAAATTCTGTGGTATGGTGCAGCCATGACAACCCTGCGCCATGACAACTTTTCCATCACATTACCATTTTTTTATATTTTGTTAGCATCATTCATCATGGTCTCGAATACACCGTCTACCTCCGCCAGCGCAGATACTGGACATGCGAGGCCTTTCGTCGAGTCCTGTAAAAAATGATTGTCGCAAAAACGACCATTCCATTAATCATTGTTGATGCATGTTTTGATGACTTTGTATCGATTGGAAAACCAGCCAAACAAATTGAGGCTCTGCTGGGAAAAGCAGGGTGTCAACACGGGCCAGGGTTGTGAAGCTCATTACTGCTCTGTGGGCTGATCAGAAGTGATATTTTCAGGCAGCTGTCTCCTCTGGATTGATACACAGCGTTCCTTGCATTTTGTGATTTCTATCCTGATGTCATCCCCCCTGCTGTCTGCTCGTTTCATGCATTTGGCTGATCTGTTAATGTCTGTTTAGCTCCATTGAAAAATGGTTGCTTAGAAAAATACTCCTTGTCTTCACATGTGCTGGCTTGCTGGGAATTAGGATCAGTTGGCTTGTGTCTTTCCCACCCAATTCCGTTACATATTGTATATCTGAAAAATATATCTGTTAGCGTCTGTTGAGTGTTCACATTATGTTTTATGCAATTTAGCAGGTATGGAAAAGGTTGCAATTAATGTCAAGATTAGCTGATTAGCTGTGCAGTTATGGAAAAGGAGATTAATTTATTTTGGATTTGCTACAGAGGCCACCATTATACAATAGTGAGTACTGTAGTAGAATTAGTTTTAACGTTTTATCTTTTTATCTTTTTATTGCTTTTAGAAAAAACTGGTGCAAACTTGACCCTTGTGTAAACGCTTAGTAAATCCAGCCCTTAGCCTCATTAAGGTTATGATTTGGCTGTTGGACAGCCGTAGAGTCCACCTGTTTCAGTATTTTGTGAGAAAACGGAATGGTGTATGTACAAAACGCAGTAGTTGGAAATGCACTACACCCTGCTTTTGTGAAGTTGCTCTCCACACGAGGTGCTATATTTGCTCCAAATGAGTTGAGCTCGTGCATAATTATCCCCCTGTAGCAGTTCACTGTTCACATCTGCCCCCGCACAAGGCGGGGAGACACTAAGGGGACAACTGGGACAGCCAGACTCAGAGGGTGTGATGTCACACACATATGTGAGGCAGAGGCACATGATCAGAACCATGTTGAAGATCTTTTTTTGTCTTATTTTGAATTTAAGACAACATATCTAGCCTTGTAATTGAGATGTAGTTACACAATTTGAAATTCTTTTGAGATTAAGAATATCATAGAAAATCAATCCGAATGAAATATAGAAGTTCATTGGTTGAATCTTTGAGGTTTTATTTAACAGTATTAAAAATAAACCCTGGATTATACGAGCTGCAAATTAGTAACATGTAAATGCATTTTTGTTGAACACCATTAGAATAGGCTTTAGTCTATGTCTCAAGTGATGTCCTAGTCCTAGTCCTGTCTCTGGCCACATTGATGTTTTCTTTCTCGTTAACAGGAAATGACTGTTAAGCAGGAAGAACACTCAATCACTAAGTTGGGCAGATACTGTAGGTGCCACTGCTTTTTCTCAGTAGATTACAACGTAAGGGATCTTTGCATTATGATTTAGGTAGGATGGCTATTACTGTTGTTGCAGAGAAATAATGGCCTGTAGCTAACGCTTAGGCAGTTGACAGGGCTGTGGTTCCAGAAATATGACAACTCAACTTAAAGCTACTGTGGAATATTCCAGATGCTTCCATTGGACCACATAGCCCAGGGGTGCGCAACTGCAGGCCTGGAGGGCTGGTGCGTACGCTGGGTTTGTTCCAACTAGTTACTCTGGCTTAATTTTCTAAACAGCTGTACACACACCGTTGCTGGTTCCCTCCTGTACCGGACCACAGTAAGATGTTTTCACCGTTTTGCAGCTGTAGCTCAATACTTTATCAAAAATGTCAGATCAAAGTAAGTTATCGGGCCGATGAAATAATCAAGAGCAGAAGCTGCCGCAAAATCCCGAAACGGATCGGCCCTCATTGTGCACCCTGCAACGAGATGAAAGTGATTCTTTGTCTGAGTGCGGCTCTCAATGGGCTCTTAGGGTTGTGCTCTGCATAGATTAAAAGATTAAATTCAGTTAATCAATACCTTTTCAGCCATCAGTAATCAATCGGTACACCAATCAGAGTAGTATCTCTGTCTTTCCGTTTCATTTAATCTCAAGCTCCATATTCTACCAAGCGCTTGATTGTAATTGAGCGGTTAAGTGCCCATTGGTAACGCGTCTAATGAAAATGAACGTTTGACTGGGCTGTTGAATGCAAAGATTCGATCTGCGTTCAACGGAGCAGATTAGTAATGAACTTTTTTTTCCCCTACACATTCGAGAGAGATTTCACAATGTATTACTGCGCTTTCTCCATATAGAATACACTGCGCTGCCTCCATGTAGAATACACTGTGATTCCCCCATATATAATACATATTATCCCGGCCTCCCGGATGGTCTAGTGGTTACAACGTTTGACGCTGGCCACCGGTTCGATTCCACCGGTTGCGCCAGAGTTGGCTCTGGCTGGGAGTGCCACCGGGGGCGACAATTGGCTGTCCGCCCCAGGAAGGGGGGAGGGAAGCCGACAGGGAATGAGGAAGGGTGTAATTGGCTACTAAATTGGGAGAAAATGGGAGAAAATCTGAAAAAAAAGAATAGACTTTCTTCATATAGAATTCACTCTATATGGAGAAAGCATCTCCATATAGAATACACCCGAAATACAATATTGATTAAAATCACTTGCGTTACAGAGGTGACCTAAACGTGTTGGTGTGAGACGACTCAAAGGCAAATGAAAGACAAACATGCGCAGTTAAGGCTGCATCGTTTGGAGGTTATGATTTAAGACCAAATCAGGATGGGTTTGACCATCTGAAAACAAGCGCATGGCTTTGAGCAGAGCTTGATAATCTTTTGGAAGAGATTGCGATGAGATGCAGAAGAACCGAATTATCAAATGAACATTTCCAGGCAGTGCTTATGGGGGGGTGAAACACAGCACCTATAGTACCCTTTTAATCCTGTTTTATTTGTTTTCTTTTGTCAGACTAATTGATTGGTTTCCAGGCAAGGGTTTTGGGCGGGTTTGTTTCGGGTCGTGCCTTGAGTGCTGTTTTATTGGTCTTTGCTTGTGGGGGGTGTGGGGGCTGGGGGTGCAGAGAGGAAGTGAGGTCTTCAGACCAAACATGCGGTGTGAGCGGGCATGCCGTCCTATCAGTCCTCTTGGCAAATTATGTCGGATGAGGCCGTGGACCGTGTTGTGCCGTAGGTGGCTCACTTGGGACAAATTGGGACGCCTACTCCCGGGAACTGGAGCGTACAATGTCTCCGCAGCGCAGGAAGTGCCTGGGGGCTGGCTTGTCAACAGGACGGTGACTCCTCCTCACACGCGTTGCGGGAGATTGTGAAGTCCAGCTATGTGGCAGTGGAGCATGAGGAAGAGCAGAGAGCGGTGATTTCAAGCCTTCCTCTTAAACCTTGTTTCACGGACCGGTTTAAATAAACATACGAAATCCCGCCTCATCCGCCAAAATGGAGCTTGTAAATTAGCTGTAAACCATAAGGTATAAAGAGCTCAAGTTGCGAGCGATGTACACGATCGCGTTTGTCACGAGGGGCCTCTTAATAATGCAATGAGATAAGCAAGTGCAACTGTGGAAAAAGAGTTTGCTGCTGAATTAATGGAAGCCCTGGAACAGCACCCTAGCAGTGTCGTGTTAGGAGCCGGAGCGCATAAGAGTTTGTCTGCTGTGGGTGCTGCCATTATTTGCTTGTTGATTTGTTTGTGCACATAGTTCCATGCAAGCATTCTGATTGGCCCAAGGTCGAGCATTCTGATTGGCTGAGGTATTTTTTATAAAAAGAACAGGTAGAGTAGAGTTGCTCAGGCTCTGACTAAGTTGAGATTGGGGCCCCGTGGACAGGGCTGCACTCAGTCGGTAAACATCTGGATGGTAATTGTGACAGCTGCATAGTCCCTGTTTCACATGTACTCTTATCGCGTCAAAGCTCCGGCAGGGAAAAGAAAGTCATGTTCTGCTTTGTTCCAGATATTAGCATAACGACCTTCTTGTTGAGCACCATCCGTGGACCCAGGAAAGTCGCCTGACTTGTCAATGTCATCGTCCTGGAGTTCCTACGCACCATTGGCTTGTATTGTGTGTCATCAGGGTCTGTAGGTGGCAGCACTATGCTTTACAGCAGGGTGCCTCAAATATGGCCCACAAATCCAACTTCAGTCCTGGCCTTTCTCTCAGGTAGTTAATTGAACAATTAATGCAATTGATTGGCCAGAGTGTCTTCACACCTGACTCGCAGGTAAAGGGAGGGTGGAAAAACAGCGGCGCTCGGCCCACGAGGACCGTGATTTGAGGAACCCTGCTTTACAGCTTCTAGTCTGCCACTACCTCTACAAGAAGAAGAAGAAGTTGCTCAGTTGCTCAGGCTCTCTCACTTCCCCAGTTGGCTTCTGGCGGTCGATAGTGAATTGGGTTTCAGTTTCCCCTGTTCTCTTGTGCCCTGCCCCGCCTTAACTTGACTCATTAGTTTGACTTTTCTTCTCCTCTTCACCGGCGAACCTTCTGTCTTCTTCTTTTTCTTCCATTTTCTATCTTACCCCTCTGTCTGACTGACCCAAACCAACATGACTTTCTTATTAATATTGATAAGACTATATCTTTTTTATCAATCTGGTTTGTAAGGAAATGTTGAGATCCCCTCCCTGATCCTAACACTGTATACTCATCATGTAGTAAGTTAGGTGTTCAATATGTTCTGGTGGGAACATCTTCCTAGGCATTGTGCCCGGTAAAGGGAAATTGGGACGTAACAAACGATAAAATGCTTTTCAAACGACATGCAATGTCTGTTAGTTTACCCATCACTGAAGCCCTTTAAAAGAGAGTTGCAATTTGAAGTTATTTCCAGGTGGAAGCAGAGTCCAATCGACAGCCTGCTTTAGCGGCCATGGTAGTGCGAAAGACCCAATTTTACCCTGCGTAGCAAGTCTGCATTCCTGTGCTGTTTTGCATATGATGAAATTAATGAAATGCCATTCCGTATAGCTGGCCTATATAAAATGTAATGGCAACACAGTTTGAGTTGATGTGTTTCCTGTTACTTTATGAGCTTTTGTATTATGGCCGTATTTACTGGACACATTAAGATAAAAGAAGCCATTAATCATTCAAACAATTTGCCAGGGTGGGTAGTTATTATAGTACATGTACCTACATTAAACCAGAAGTCCCTGGAATGACAGCATTGTTCAGAAACGTCTGCAGAAGAAATTGAGTTTGTTCTGCACAGAAGTGATTTTTCACATTGTGTCCCCGCATGGCATATACAACCTTATTGCCAATTATTTTGCCTGGCAGGGAGAATTCCCGCAAGGGCTTTCTGCTTTAAACTCACAAAGAGAAGGCCGACCTCAAAACACCCAAAAAATTATCATTTGAGGAGAATGATTAAGACCCAGATGGCCTGTTTATTATTATCCCCCTTCAAACCGCTCGGTATCAAATCGCTAAATCTAAATGACCGTTGCTAGGGAGGCAGGAATCCGTTATCGATCCTGCTCTCTCCCCTGTGCGGCGCGGTGAACGCTACCTAACGAGACAGTGCACATCCGTCGGGAGAATCGGAACAGGAGGCTGCAGGCTTTGCCCCCCTCAGGTGCTTCTACCACAGGTCTCCTACCAGCAGCCAGTCTGCAATGGCTGGAGACACATCCTCCCCTGTATCAGGCGGCAGTGTAGTGTTGCCGGTCCAATTCCCAGATGGTGCCATTGTACCCTTGAGCAAGGTACTTAACCCGAATTGCTTCAGTAAAATATCCAGCTGTATGAATGGATTGTATGTAAAGAAATGTAAACTGTGTAAAAGTCGCTCTGGATAAGAGCGTCTGCTAAATGCCTAAATGTAATGTACCAGCTGCCACACTCTCTTCCCTCAATGGTAAACAACATTTTTCCCCACCGTGTTCACCGGTATTTGGGTAATAATAATAATAATAATAATAATAATGGATATCATTTTTATAGTGCTTACAGGAACCCAAAGCACTTTACAATGGAGGGAGGAAACCCACCTCAACCACCACCAATGGGTAGCACCCAGCTGGGTGATGCACGGCAGCCATTTTGTTGCAGAACGATCACAACACATCAGCTGAGTCACGGATGGATCATTTTTCGGATCAGAAAAAAAAAAAAAAAAGGAATTATAACTTTGATTTCCATTTATTCTGTAAACCAAAGCAGTGAACATTTTTGCCCATGGTCTTAAATGAAAACAACATCCAAGATGTCCAATGTTTAAATAAAATCTTTAAATAAAATATTCAAAAGTCAATTGTTAAATTAAACTGCAATATGAGGCAGTATAATCTTCTGATTGTCTGGGAGAGGGTCATTTTTTGCAGTCAGTATGTCCCCTGCAAAAACACCCTCTCACTAGGAACTGAAAAAGAAAGGGGCATCTTGCCATCAAATGTGAGGGTATTTACACTTTGTTTTGCACCATGCCAGTGGAACCATCCACTGGAATGCTGCTTGCTGCCTTGTAGGATTCCACCTCCTCTTCGATGGTGTTGGCAAACGTCTTGCCTGTGTCTTTGTTCACAAAGATCTCCCCGAAAAGCTCCTCCATGGCTGACTTCTTTTGTGGAGGAGGAGATGCCTCTGAGTCTGCTCCTGTCGGCTCTGTGGCTTGACCCTGCAGAAAAAATGAATTGATGTATTAAAGTAACTAATTATTTATTTTCATATTTCATAGAACTATAATTGTGGCAATAACATTTAATAATTCATCATAATTATGTCATTATTCAAAATAAAAAATTACTAAGACTAGACTGCAGTATATTTATTATTTAAGTAATTCACTCTTATAATTTTTTTTTTTTTTATTTTTCTTTGTATACCTCTTCGGTGCCCACAATGTCAGTGGTGAAATCACTGTATGTCATCTGGTGCAGGGCATGGTCTAGGTGAGACAGGGACTTGAACCTTGGATCCAGTGCAGTAGACCTATGAAGGTACTCCTGTAGATTAGGGGGGTCAGTGTATCTGGGGTTCAGGCCCTCTCTAATGGCAGCCTTGACTGCTCTAGTGATGCTGCTGTCTTCCTCACTTGGGGCCACGGATTGTAGAATCCTTGTTTTCAGAGGTAGGATCATGGACACAGACGGTGAAACTTCAGTGCTCATTAGGGTTGTAACCATTTTGAGGGGTTTGGGCACCTCCAGGACCTCCTCTGCAACTTTCACGTCGTCATCAGACAAGGTGACTTTTTCAGAGTCTTGTCTGTCAGTGCAGAGTATATTGCTGCCTGCTGCGCAAGATAGCGATCCAACATGTCATAAGTGGAGTTCCACCGTGTGGTGACGTCGTGTATTAGCTTGTGGGTCGGTAGCTGTAGCATTTATTGCTTGGTCTTAAGCGCATGAGCGGCTGTGCTGCTTTGGTGGAAATAGGAAACCACCTAACTGATCCTCCCAAGGAGATGGTCCATCTGGTTCACTGAAATTCCCCTTTGGGATGCTAAATTGATCACATGTGCAAAGCACCCTATCTGTGGCCCCAATCCAGCTCTATCACTGCATTTACTTGGTTCTTGGCATTATCTGTGGTGACTGGGATATTGCTGTTGGGCCTCTCTAGCTTCCACTCTGCTACTGTGCTGTGATATAGTGAGCAGTCACAGTCACGTAGCTTTCCGTTGCCCTGGAGGTCCACCCGTCTGTGGTGAGGGCAACAGAGGATCCCTTGGATAATTAATTGACAATTTTAATATTTTCCTCTTCATAAATATCTGGCACGATCTTCATACTGGAGTGGGTGCGCGAGGGGATTTCGTAGCGTGGCTCAAGCACTTTCACCATATTTTTAAACCCTTTGTTTTCCACAACGGAGTATGGCCTCATGTCTGCAGCGATGAACGTCCCAATCGATTTGGTAATAGCTTTAGCCCGGTCTGATTCTGCAACAAAGGGCTGCTTAAATGCAGCGCTGAGAAGTTGTTGTTGAGTGCCCTTTTTCTTCCCTCCCGTCACTGACACATCAGGGTGATGTCGCGTCAAATGGGTGGCCATGCTACAGGGCTTTCTTGTGGCCAATGTCTACACCCCGTGGTTTTATCCACCAACCTTCTTCCATTGTCATTATCATTTACAGGGAGGCCAAAGTGCTCCCATACATGCGACTTAAATGATGCGGGAGGCTTTTCAAGTTCTTCCGCTCCTCCGCTAGCCATGACTTGTCTGCTTTTGCAACACGATAATCTCTGATTGATTCGTTGGGATTCAACATGACTAAACGCACAATGGCTTTTTATTTTATTTTTTACAATTAACCAATTGTTGCGCTTCAGAGCAAAACACAGCACACACCTGTCTTGTCTATCTCTTCACTGTAACTCTGCATTGAGATTTAGGGAATTGTTACTTTAAAACGTAACAGCGGCAGAAAAACTGTATTTCTCTATGATGGTTCAATTTAGCAATTAATCCGCGGTTCATATGCGTGCCGAACCGTGGGGGGTGATCCGTACGGATCACGGATCAACTGCGTTCCGTTACACCACTATTTAGTACCGTACTTTTTCAGGAGAGCGAGATGTCCAGGTATAACTAAAGCCCACAATGGAGCTATATCAAAATGTATATGGTTGTTAAATAAACATAAGCGGAGAGGCAAAATGTGATGTGCAGCTACACTCTGCCTTTAAGATGCCACTGCAGCAGCCCTATAGTATTTCAAAGCATTTTAAAGGACCTGCACAGATATGACTTCATTTAAATGGTGGAATTATGAGCTGCGTGTGAGCTGCATTCAAATATATCTATTTACGACCAGCCAGTTCACCAGGTAGATGCATACAAATGTGACAATCTGACATTCTACCAGCCTGAATGAGATTTAAAAAAAATTGATTTCTTTTTTAATGATTTATTTCAGATTTTCCCCTCCGTTGTTCTCCCAATTTGGTGGCCAATTGTACCGTCTTGTTAATGACTTAGGTCTGTGTGGAGGTTCTTTCTTGTGTGAGAACATGTTTGTGAGCATCTGTCTATAGTCTGTCATACTGAATGTTGATGGTATAGCTACAGTATAAAAAAGTGAAAGGATCCCCCAGGTCCAAACAAGGATCATACACTTCATGCTCGTCACTTTCTGATCAAATGTAATTGTCTTGGGTGAACAGAAAGGGGCTATATCATGTTTTCAGCCATGGGCATATGACCAATGCATCTGTCCTGCCTCAATTCTGCTCAGTTGCCTTCATGTTTGACACCGTTTCGGTTATCTTGGTGGAACGTATACGGCAGTATGCTCAATTTAATATTGTCAACATGATGACATGACAAAAACGAAAGCCTGTTTGTTTTTTTTTGTTTGCTACTTTATTTTAGCACACAAAATATCATTCCACAAAATATCATTCCGCAGTCATATATTCAAAGAAGCATAATCATTGTACACCAAACTTGCTGAATTGACTGAAGTAAACCTAAAATATGAAATATTGTGATTTTGGAAAGGTATTTTTAAACTCTCAATATGTGTTCAAATAAAACTCAATCAAAATTTTAAACGTATTTGCTATGCCCAGGAATAACGTTGGCAAGAAGGGATTTGTAAGAGTGCAGTGTTGGAAATGATTGAAAAATGCATACATAAGCATAAAAATCGAATACAAAACGAGGTGATACCACAGATGAAACCAAATGATCTGATAATAGAGGGACAACACAGATTGCAAACAACAGTAACAACAAGAAATCTTTCAATTATAAAACAGTTTAGATTTGTAAACATTTTAAGTAGTACAGTGCAATCTATTAAAAGTAAAAACCTTTTGGGAATGTCACTTCTGATATTCTCTGTGAGCAAGCCTGAGCTGAGATGGCACATGGTATCTGAATGTGAGAGGCACCAGTGTCTCTGGTAATGGGAACCTTTGAGACCCTTGAGAGACATATTGCCGATTGTCCCTTCATGACATCCGGAGAATTCTCCCATTCCTCACCCAAGAGGCCACACAGCTTCTGGTTCAGGCTTTAGTAATCTCACGTCCGCTCGGCCTCCACGGGCTAATTCGCTCTTTGCAGCCTCGCCTCTTCTCTGCCCTGGCCCCGGTGGTGGAATGACCTTCCACACTCGATCAAGACCGCAGAATCGCTGTCCATCTTCCGGGAAGAGACTGAAAAGCCACCTCTGCAGACTCCACTTCCACTGAATATAAAAAAAGATTATAAAGGTTTTATAATTGAAATTTTCTCTCCTCAGCCTCTAGTGGTAAAACGATATTACTGCACCACTTTACTGATCCTGACGGAGACAGAAAGACAGACACACTGTGCCAAATGCAGTACCCCTGGGCTGAGGGTAAAAAATTAATAATCTTTTTTTTACTCCCCAAAATGGAATGGACACTTTTGCCTGTTGAGTTGCCGCTGTTGTACATGCAGCCCATGCAGGAAGCAGCGGAGCTGAAGTGTGCACGCTCCTCCGATGCGCTCACCTGTGGGCCAGTGGCGGTTTTAAACACTGTGGGCCACACACCGTTCCAGGAGAGCTAGTGCTGCTCAGACAACCGGTGTCCTGTGGGCACCTGGCGCATGGCTGGGAGGAGAAATCAGGTTGAGTTCTGTCAACAGAACAAGATGGCGCTGCCGCAGACGTGCAAATTAGTTACAGGTAAATTCCGCACTGATGTCAGGAAGTATTATAGTAGCAGAGACCCATGGGCTGTTCAAGTCCAGACTCTACGCACTAGTGGAAATTCTCTCTAGACTGTAGGTGAAACGACGGGCCGAGATGGGGCTAATGGCCTCGTCATTGTGCATTCTTACGTTCTCATGTAATGCAGCTGTGACTGGCTGATTTAAACCCACCCTACCCCGAGCAGCATGAAGGCTAGCTGTTGTGGCCTCCACTGCTGGTTATAGTCTGCCGATGACAAGGCCCCAGGTTCAAAGCTGCGACATTTGGGCTGTAGGCCCAGACTGCTCCTCTGGAAAGCAACTTTACTGACTGAGGCACATGGGAGACCCTAAAAAGCTTTGTCTGAAGTCTGTTAAATTAAATTCATTGACGAAAGGGTGATAACTTTCAACTTACACGCTTTTCATTGATTGGATTGATTTCATTGGAGCACTCAGTAAGTGCCTCCTTCTATGCATCACTTCCTGTAAGGTCATCATGTGTACTCGGTCATGATTCGTCATTAAATCGTTGACGGGAGGCGGCTCCTGCCTGCAAAGTGGGTGGGCTTGTCCTTAGACGCTTTATGTGTCTGCATGGCCAGCCGTTATATGCACCAGCATATGAAAAAGCCTGGTTCGCGAGGCTAACTACGAAATAAATGGATGTCGACACTCATTAGTACAGGGACAGACAATGCACCAAATTAAAATCGAGAGGAAAAAATATTGTATACTTGCTTGAGGTCAAAATCCTTACTGCTTTGTGAAATTCATAAGCAAGTATCTATTGATAGTAATCAGTGTGATACCCATGGAAGATATAAAAGATTAAATGCTCCCTTCTGTATTGTGATTAGGTTTACATGAAATCTCGATACAAAGCGTTTTGCATAATGGTTCAATCAGAACTGCAATCATCTAAGTAGCTTATTATAATAAACAAAATCTAAATCATCAAGTTCATTTCTGGCATTGGAAGAGAGCAGATGTGCGTATGTGCATCAGGATGTCACAAAGTTGGGACAAATTTGCATTTAAATGTCACCTTTTGCTTCATCGCTAAAATGACCACAATACCAAAAAAAAGTGTGATATTTTTGTTTCCGCCTGTCCTGCTCCACCATCTGTTATTCAGTAGGCAGGGGGTGGTAACTGATGAAAGTGTCCTATTACCCAGAAATCCCCTGGTCTGTTGGTCTACTGTGCCAGGCTTACACATTGCATTGCATTGCATTACATTACATTTGACATTTTAAGCATTTAGCAGACGCTCTTATCCAGAGCGACTTACAAGATGTGCATAAATACATGGTAGGAACAATTATAGTTAGCGCAAGAGATCAGTGCAGTAATACAGCGATAGACATAATTGCAGGCAGCTGCGTACCATACCTGTAACACTGGGAAGGAAAAGGTTAGTAATTTTATTATTATTATTTTTTTAATGTATTATTATTTTTATTTTTTTATGGAGTAAGCAGGGGTATATAGTGTTGAACAAGTAGGCAGTGGTGATTACAATTAGCTAGATGTACAGAATTCAGTGGTAGTGGAGTCTGAAAAGGTGGGTTTTGAGTCTCTTGCGGAAGATCACAAGTGATTCCACGGTCCTGACCGATTGCGGAAGGTCGTTGCACCAGCGAGGGGTCAGGACAGAGAAGAGATGAGACCGCGAGGAGTGGCTTCCAGGCGCCCAGAGGGATGGGGCAGTCAGTTTGCCAGAGGAGGCGGAGCGGAGGGGTCTGGCTGGGGTGTAGGGAGTGATGAGTGTCTGGAGGTATGGGGGAGCAGTACCTCTAGCCACTTGAAAAATAAGCACCAGTGATTTGAATCTGATGCGTGCTGCGATGGGGAGCCAGTGCAGAGAGGAGAGTAGAGGGGTGACGTGGGTGAACTTTGGCTGGTTGAACACCAGACGAGCGGCAGAATTCTGGACTAGTTGCAGTGGCTTGATGGCACAGGCCAGTAGGCCTGCCAGCAATGAATTGCAATAGTCCAGATGTGAGATCACCAGGGCCTGGACCAGGAGTTGGGTGGCCTCTTGGGTGAGGAACGGTCGGATCCTCCGGATGTTGTGGAGGGAGAATCGGCAGGTCCGAGTGATCACTGCAATGTGGCTCGAGAAGCACAGCTGGTTGTCCAGGGTCACTCCAAGACTCATCGGGGAGCTCTTCGCTGGGAGGAAGAGCAGCTCTGTCTTCCCCGGGTTCAGCTTCAGGTGGTGGGTGGACATCCATGCTGAGATGTCAACCAGGCATGCAGAGATCCGTGCCGGGACCTGGGTCTCAGATGGAGAGAAGGAGAGAAAGAGTTGAGTGTCATCGGCATAACAGTGATAGGAAAAACCATGAGCAGAAATAACAGAACCAAGTGACTTGGTGTACAGGGAGAATAGGACGGGGCCTAGCACCGAGCCCTGCTGGACTCCGGTAGAGAGGGTGTGGGGAGAGGAGAGGGATCCTCTCCAGATCACCTGGTAGGTCCAGTCAGCCAGGTAGGACTCAAACCATGTCAATGCAGATCCAGAGATTCCCATCTCGACGAGAGATGAGAGCAGGATCTGGTGGTCCACAGTGTTGAATGCAGCCGACAGGTCGAGGAGGAGGAGGACGGAGCTAAGGGATTGGGAATTAGCCACGTGAAGAGCCTTAGTGACCGCAAGGAGAGCAGTCTCTGTGGAGTGGCCTGCCTTGAACCCAGATTGGTAAGGATCAAGCAGGTCGTTCTGTAGGAGATGAGCAGACCGTTGGTTATAGACAGCCTGCTCTAATGTTTTGGAGAGGAATGGGAGGAGAGAGACAGGTCGGTAGTTTGAAATGACAGCAGGATTCAGAGAGGGTTTTTTGAGGAGGGAGACAACATGAGCGCATTTGAAGGAAGAGGGGACAGAGCCAGAGGAAAGAGAGGAGTTAATAACATTGGAGACAAAGGGGAGGATGTCCATAGCAATGGACTGGAAGAGGGGGGAAGGAATGGGATCGAGAGGGCAGGTGGTGGGACGGTGGGAGTGAACAAGTCGAAGGATGTCTGAGTCAGGGAGGGGCGAGAAGGAGGACAGAGGGGTGAGAGGTTTAGGTAGCGAGATGGGTGAGGGAGAATTAGGTGAGTGAGAGGATGGGGGGAAGGAGTTGTGAATGTCATCGACCTTCTCACGAAAGAAGGATGCGAAGTCATCCATGGTTAGAGAGGAGGGGGGTGGGGGAGGAGGAGGGGTGAGCAGACAGGAAAACGTAGAGTAGAGTTTTTGAGGGTTAGAAACAGAAGATTGAATCTTGGAATGGAAAAATGCAGACTTAGCAGAGGAGAGGTTAGAGGAAAAGGTAGCCAGGAGTGTGTGGAAATCAGTCAGAGCCACAGGGGATTTGGATTTTCTCCATTTCCTTTCTGCTGCTCGCAGTTTCAGTCGGTCAGCCCGAGTGGAGTCAGATAGCCAGGGGGTGGGGGGTCGAAGACGAGCAGGTTTAGTGGATAGAGGACAGAGTGAATCAAAGGAGGAGGAGAGAGAGGAAAGTAGGGTGGATGATGCTTCCTCAGCAGGTAGCTGAGAGAAGGCATCGGTAGGGGGAAGGGAAGATAGAACAGTAGCTGACAGGGCAGAGGGGGAGAGAGAGCGGAGGTTGCGACGGACAAGTACAGTGGGGGCAGGTGAAGATGGTTTAGGCACAGAGGGGAGGGGGAGGGAAAAAGACAGAAAGCAGTTGTCAGACACATGTAGAGGAGATACCGTAATGTTGGGTGAGGTGCAGTTCCTAGTGAAGACCCAAGTCCAGTTGGTTACCAGCCTTGTGGGTGGATGGGGATTCAGCCACGGTGAAGTCAAAGGACTGAAGCAGGGAGAGAAATGCCTGATACAATAAAACCGATTGAAAGCAGCTGAGTATCAAAGTTTAACTTTGAAATAAAACTTCTTAGCAGCGATAGATACTAATAAACACTGGAACATCAGCAACAAGATACTAATTAAGATAACTAAGTAGCGTTAACTGCTACTGCAACCAGTGAAACAAGAAGCGAACGCAGGCGCTAAACACGAAATCTAACCCCGGTTAACTTACACTTACTAGCACGCAACGAGACGATTCCAACTGTGAGAATGCACATTACTCTTATCCAGAGTGACTTACACAGTCAGTACTGATGGATATTAACTGAGGTAATTCAGGTTAAGTACCTTGCTCAAGGGTACAACGGCAGTGCCCCACCTGGGAATCAAACCTGTAAACTCTGAGTTACAGTTGCAATTGCAATGGCAGTGCCCCACCTGGGAATCAAATCTGTAAACTCCGAGTTACAGTTGCCTGTATTGTCCCTAGCCATTATACTACGCTGCTGACTTAGGCAGGCCCATGGTGTCCCCCTTGAAGCCCATCAGCCTGAGGGAGAGAGCGAAAGAGAGAGGGAGAGAGAAAGAGAGTGAGACAGAGAGAGAGAGTGAACAAAGAGAGAGAAATGTTGAGTGAGAGAGAAAGAGAAAGAAAGACAGAGAAAGAGAGAGTGAGAGAAAGAGAGAGAGCATCTATGGCACTTGGTACTCACCTTGTTTTTTTCTTTCACTGCAAAGTCTATAAATGGCGTACGACCAAAATGAAAATCTCACTTACAGCGTGTGTACCAGCTTTGAAAAAGAAACCGTCTCTGGAGACCACAGAAATCTAACTCTGGGCCTGGTAATGCCAGAAAGAAACTGCTTAGTCACAACTGACATTCCCTTGGCTTCTCTGCCTGGACTGTACAGCATGTCACCCTGTTCGCAGTGTGGACGTGGGAGGAATGAGCCAGTGGGTGGGGTGTAGGAGCGGAGGACAGATTGATGCGTATTTGATAATCATCTCAAAGCTCCCTAAAATGGCCACCCTCTGGCTGATGACCCCCGACCCCCTGGCGGGAAACTTTACTCAGCTCCCCACGGGCTGCAGTGCAGTGGCTATTAATATCAGATGTCATTAGTGTGGATCTGTATCAGACCTTAATTTTTTCAATTATAAGTGATAAGGGGGTTTGTATTTTAATTAGGATTGAGTAAAACACAGTTTGCGTTCATATATGCGTGCAAACAAGCACACACAGCAAAGGTCTGTAGGCGTACGGAAGCCTGCCTACAGCCTGCAGCATTTCTGGGCAGATGGCTTCCACCAGCAGCTTCCGCCCCACCACAAAAGCAAGGAATGCACAGTGTGTGTGTGTGTGTGTGTGTGTGTGTGTGTGTGTGTGTTTGTGCTTGTGTGTGTACGCTATCTGTATGTGTGTGTGTGTGTGTGTGTGTGTGTGTGTGTGTGTGTGTGTGTGTGTGTGTGTGTGTGTGTGTGTGTGTGTGTGTGTGTGTGTGTGTGTGTGTGTACATGTGTGTGTGTGTGTGTGTGTGTGTGTGTGTGTGTGTGTGTGTGTGTGTGTGTACATACGTGCTCCAGGCAAGGCTTCCTCTGCATTTCAATCTCTCATCCCAAAATATTTTTATGCAGATCCATATCAAACAGTGCTCTCTGTTATGGTATGCATCACGCCCCTCCCGCACATGCCTCTCCTCTGCCAGTGAGCTCCTGAATGAAGCCTGTAAAACACTGACCTTTAAAATCTCTCATAACGAGGTGAGCTTTGACTCCTCGGACAACTTGAAGGTGACCCCCGTGCATGGGCTCGACCGCAGTGAGGCAGTTTTTTTGACGCAGGGCAGGATTCAGGATTGGGCAGGTCACTTCAGCCCCTCCCCTCTGACGCTCTGTGAGCGTGCGGGGGCCTCTTGTCCTGTCAGCTCTGGAGTGGCGCTATGAGGCCTTAGCCCTGCCGCTCCTGAGCTCTGGCTCCAGTGAATGCGTCTGCATGCCCACGATAGGCGGGGCGGCCCATCTCCTATTGGACAGCTAAGATTCAGCCTCCTCTGCCATTGGATTAGGTCAGTGAGTGTGGGGGGGGGGGGTTGTGTGTCTACATCAGGGGAGTAAAACTCGGGTCCTGGAGGGCCACAGTGTCTGCAGGTTTAACTCCAGTCCCGGAGGGCCGCAGTGTCTGCAGATTTAACTCCAGTGTCTGCAGGTTTTTGTGGGCTCCTTTCAGACAGCAGCCAATATAGGCCATGGAAACAGGGTGTGTGGACTCTAGACAATCAGTGACTGAAATTAATCACTTAAATGCTGAAACAGCAAAACCTGAAGATATTGCGGCCCTCCAGGACTGGAGTTAAGCCTGCAGACACTGCGGCCCTCCAGGACTGGAGTTAAACCTGCAGACACTGCTCCAGGACTGGAGTTAAACCTGCAGACACTGTGGCCCTCCAGGACTGGAGTTAAACCTGCAGACACTGCGGCCCT
The DNA here is from genome assembly GCA_029706075.1 of Aldrovandia affinis. NCBI lineage: Eukaryota > Metazoa > Chordata > Actinopteri > Notacanthiformes > Halosauridae > Aldrovandia > Aldrovandia affinis. The sequence goes on along the minus strand of JAINUG010000122.1, from coordinate 1,530,350 downwards.
CCAGGACTGGAGTTAAACCTGCAGACACTGCGGCCCTCCAGGACTGGAGTTAAACCTGCAGACACTGTGGCCCTCCAGGACTGGAGTTAAACCTGCAGACACTGCGGCCCTCCAGGACTGGAGTTAAACCTGCAGACACTGCGGCCCTCCAGGACTGGAGTTAAACCTGCAGACACTGCGGCCCTCCAGGACTGGAGTCTAACCTTCGTGGATGTGTGGCAAACAGGTACTGGATGTGCACACTGTCCTGCCCTGATTGAAAGCGTCAGTGACAGGAACTAGCAGAGGCTTTGAGTCACACCACTCAGACAGTGCTATGACAACTTTATGCGATGTGCCGTTAGTTACCATGGTCCCCTCAGTGTGGCCATTGTATCCCCATCGAGCAGCGATTGGCTTGCTGTGACAAAAAAGCACTCAATACGATTTGTATTGTGTAATACGGCCTAATTTTCTGTCAGTTTGATGGTAGAAATCACGTCTCGTGCGATATTAAGGCACTGCATTCGATTCTGCAGGTTCACGCCATTCTGCCAACGCGTCTGGCTTTACCACCGGTGTCAGTTCTGCTGGCGTTTTGCTGACAGTCTTATGTTCCGATTGTTGTAGCAAACCTCATCCGGCCCAGCGGTGAGCCGCAGAGCGATCACTCATCCGCGTCGACAGCGTGCCGAGCCGCACCGCTCCGAAGATCGGCGTCGGGCGCGGCGAGCCATGCCCAACCATTGATTGCCGTCAACGTCTGCGTCCCCCCGGCCTTAAGTAATCCCCTCACATTCATCCTCCCGTCACTCCACCTCCGTCCGCAGTGCGAGCGCTCGCGCCGCGCGGGCGTGACTTCAAACGCAACGTCACAATCGCGGCCGTCGCACAGATATGCAAATAACGTCAAATGATAATTGTACAAGTCCATTGTGGGGGGGAAAAAACAAAATCATTTTGCAGTGGTGTACCATCCCCAAACTGTCAGAGTTTTGGTAAGAGATATCCCACTGTTCTGAGGACTGGAAACTAGCAGCAAGGAGAGGCTCAATGAGAGAAACCAGCAGCAGAGGCAGTGTGTGCTTTCTGCACTTCCTTTAGAAGGTGATTTATTGCCATCTACTGGGGAAACGATATGCTGCACAAACCTTGGCTTGTATCATTCCCAGCAGTAAAAAAACGAATGATTCTTTGACGATTAACCTGTCATGTCAATGATTATGAAGTGAAGTCGCCGTGGTGCTTGATGTGAAGGGGCTCAGTTATTTGGCCAGTGATCAATCAGAATCAATTAATCAAACCTTTACAGTCCCCAGTGGATAATCTATTTTTAGCCCTTATTTACAGTATAAATGATACATATCAGTGAGTGAAGGGGACCTGAAAAACATGGCAAAACATGCACACAAGTGTATGCACAAACATAAACGCACACACACACGCACACAAACATACACACACACAAACATACGCACACACACACAGACACTCACGCACACACACACACATACACGCACACACACACACTCACGCATACACGCACATGCACACATACACACACACACACACTCACACACAGACACACGCACACACACACACTCACGCATACGCGCACACAGACATTCCAGAGCAACTTGCAAGAGCAAGCAGTTTGCAAGCCATCTGCCATTTCCCTTTTTTTATTTGATATATTGGCATTTCATTTTCAACCTTAAAATTCAGTTGAATTCAACGTCTAGTGCATGTTGGATTTCTGCATGCCTTACCCGTGCCATAGAGTGTTGAACTGCCTGTATACTCATCAGATTTTAGATAACGTACAGGTACGAAAATATTCACTTAGCGCATTTAACTGCTGCACGCCTATTAAAAGAAATAAAGACAGAGAGAGGGAGGATAAAACCTACATTTACATTTCTGTTTTAGTTAGCATTTTTTATTAGTGTGCCTTTCAAGCTTCAGGTCTCTTTCTGGGGGCGAATTATGCACTTAAGAGTTATGTAAATTTCAGACAGGAGCTCGGCTGTCTTCCAGATGGTGGAAGGCCTTATTGTTGCTGCTGACTTTGATAAATGCAGGAGCCTATTGGAAATTATTGCTAAGAAGCGACTGGGATGAAATGTCAAGCTGCACAATGAAAACTCTACTCTCCTAGTGAGCAATCCTGGCACTATTAAATGTGACACTGAAAAATGTACAGAGTATCAATTTACGAGAATTGATTACAAAGTTCATTGAAATAATGAGGTCTCTGAATGTTTCTCTATCTTAAAACGTGAAATGTGGTCCACATGCAATGCACATTGTTGGACCCACAAAATGCATTGTCCAGATTGATTTTAAGAGAAGAAAGAATGTTTTTATATATGAGGTACAACAGGTCACGTTGGGTTACGTTACCAATGAATTACTATAAAAACCTCACAATTTTCTTTAAAGAAAGTAATGTGTAATGTTCTGTTTTAAGTATTAAGTATCAATATCAGTCATTATCAAGACTGTCTTTCTCTTTTAACTAAAAACGGTTGGCCAACAGTTTGATTTGTGCCTCCGCTGGCCCAAGACTGCCTGACATCTTTCCTGTAAAAGCACTCATAGAAATGACTCATCGATTTTTGGAGGGAAATGCATGGTTCTTGGGGGGGAAATCAAATTAATGTAAGTTCATTTAAGCTTAATTATACTGAATATTCAACATTAATTACTGGTAACTGCCCAAGTAAATGAAACACTTGAGCAAATTAAGGGTTCTGGCAGCTCTGTTATGGTGTGGGGTGCATTTTCCTGGCATGGTTTAGGTCCACTCAGCCCATTAGAGGGCAAGGTAAAAGCAATAAATACAAAGCCATTCTGAGTGATCACCTTCATCTTATGATGAATCATTTCTACCCTGATGGGTGTGGTCTCTTCCAGGGTGACAATGGCCACCACAAAGAAAGCTCTTAAAAAGCAATGGTGCCTCAACCAAATATTATTTAAACACATTCCATTTCTTCAGTAATCTGATTTACTTTCATCCAATACCAATTATTTGTAACAAATGAACTGTGTTCTTCATGACAAATTATTTTTATGTTTGGGAATTTGATCTAACATACATGGTCACAGAAATTGATCTTGATCTAACATATATGTTTTTCCATAAATAACAGTAAATTGTTCAACTCTAAAGTAAAAAAATTATAATACAGAGCCTAGCCAAAAGCTTAACTCTGTAAAGATGTGTATCTTTGCAGCATAACAGTAACAGAAAAAGAAGTCCACAGGCTAGCCTATAGTATGTCATACTAGAGGGCAAGAAGTATTGACACATATTAGTTATTATATATAACTGTTATTAGTTATTGTTATTATTATTATTGTTATTATATTATTATGTAACCTGTATTCGTTGACTACATAGGGCAAATTTTGCCAAGAACATTTTAAACGTAGTTTCAAATTGCTAAGTAAGTGAGTGTGCATGACAGCTCATGAGCTAGAAACCAGTGTTTCAGAGAAACAAAAATTAAGTTATTGGAAGAATTTAAACAGAGTTATGGGGAAAAGACCTTGAGTCAGTTGAAGATTGGGGATTTTGAGAAATATTTTGTGGAAAAAATTGCAACCCTTTGGCAGCACTGCTAAAATGGAGACTGCAGCTTATTCCTGAATTTCTGATTACTTTTCATGGGAATATTTAATTTCCTTTTGTAGTTATAGATTTTGCCATTGGGTTTGTATAGAATGTCATATAGGCAGCACAAGATTTTGAAAGTCTTCTCAAAACTTTTAGTTACACATTTTTCAGAAAGTCTCTGAGTGCAGTTTTTCCCAGGTACTCTGGGCTGAATGCATGCATTTTCTACACTGAGTATGTACCATAGCCACACATGTTTTGTTACTCGCACCCATAAGAGCACCACATTTTGTGTAGGTCCTGAGATGTTTTTCCCAAGCAGCCGTCATACTAGCCCACACCATATCCATCTCCGTAACAGTTTTTTTGTAACGGAAAAAAAACGGTTCATGTCAGTGTTAGATTAAATCAGTACATTATTATAGAAGAGCTTATTGATGACAACTGGTAGCCTGCAGGTGCCCAGCTTGCTATATGTGGATTTGTTTGTGGCATTCAATGATAATAAAAAAATTTTTAAACTTACAATGACGCTGCCATTCCCTACTCAATATTGATTGATTGTTCTCTGCACTAGAACAATGCATCCTGTGCTCCAGGACCCAGTTTTGTTGCAGCCGATGCACTACACCAGGCAATTTCACTAATTAGCTTCCCTCTTCAACCAAGGAGGGGGAACTTATTGAAATCACCTGGCGTAGTGCATTGGTTGCAACAAAAAAACCTGCACAGACTCGGCCCTTGGTGGAATGAGTTTGACACCAGTGATCTACAGCAGTTCCTCAAATCTGGCCCACGAATGCAAACTCCGTTCTGGTTTTCCTTTCTCTCAGGTAGTTAATTGAACAATTAGTGGAATTGGTTGGCCAGAGTGTCTTCACACCTCACTCCCAGGTAGGAGGGTGGAGAAACGGCAGTGCCCGGCCCACAAGGACCGTGATTTGAGTAACCCTGGTCTACCGGATTCAGTTTGTTACATTACTTAGTTTTTACTATGCTATGTTAACACCATGACAATAACTCACATGCTGTTTAAAACAGTTCATTCATACAAACCGTTTACATTTATGGCTGGTGCTACTGTGATGTGTGGACGGTGTAAATGGTTTGAACATTCCCCACTCTGCTGTCTGTTCTTTCACAAGGGTTTCCTTCCAATAGTTTCGAAATCTTTTAAGAAAAAAAATCAATATCAGGGATTTGTTTTGATGTCTGATTTATGTCAAATGATCAGACGATTAAAGCAGACTCATTTTGAGGGACTTAAAGTAGGTAAGTAGATATTGTGTTTGAATAGCTGAACACAGACAAGGGCGATGCATACAAAGCAGATTTAGCGCACCCCTTAGTGTTGACTAGGCACAACGAAGCCATTCTTAGCATGGCCCTGTCTGTCGCAGAACTAACAAAATAACCCCAAAAAAGCATATGTTGTTTGTAACAGGCTGCTGTGCTTCTCTTTAACTCTGCATCTTCTGTATGGATGGATTAAATGCAATGCTGTCTTCTTCCTCTGCTTCTTTGTTACTCTGTTTCTTTTCCTCCGCTTGCTTCTTTGCTCGCACTTTTTTGTGATCTCCGTGCACTTTCTCTTCATTCACCATGCTGTGCAGCCATTGGATGTCAGAAGAAATAAGGTTTGTCCTATGCTTTCTGCAACATTGCTCGCGTGCTGAATACGCGCATCTTGTAGTGTGCAGTCTTTAAGTCAAGAGATTCAAGTATTCTCCACCCACCCCCCTCCCCTGACCCATCCCCCTCCCTCACATACACAGCATGTTGAATTATGGAACAATTTGCCACTTTTCATGATCTGTACATCCCTTCATGTGATGCATCCCAAGTGATTAAATTATTTAAAAAGTTAAAACATGTATTAAAAGTAATTTTCAAAGCCAGTTTCGGTGCTCTATATTCTAGAAATTGGAGTCATTGAAACAAAACCACACTGATTGGTAACTGTCCCGTCGAACAATATTGCTGATTAGTTTGCATTAGTGCACTAGTTGCATTAGTTTGCACGCACAGCATTTTGGAAATTGCAGTTGCGTAACCTCCCAGAGTTGTGTTTGAAGCACTAGATTTTTAAATACAAACTCTTGTTTTCTCCAAAGGGGAAGAATACATAATCTATCACTTTCTATATCGAAAAAGAAACCGCATGTCATTGGTTTGATTGGTGTGCATTCGTAATAGTGCTTTTGTCTTCACAGTGATCCCCAGACACCCCCTAAACTCATACATTTTAAATTCGCTAGTCACCAGGACCACAAACAATCCCACGCTGTAAACACACGCTAACGTAAGATTTACAGATGTTCTGTTCTCTGGTGGGAATACATATCAGTCATAGAAAAAAGATCAAAAGCCCCAATCCCCATATGGAATTGTAACATCATTGTCATGCCGACTGTCATCGCTCGAACGCCTTCTGCGATATGGCGGCGCGTAAAAATATCTCTCGATCTCGTCGATTTTGCCGAGAGAGTTATGCTAATTGAGGAGAGGGCGGGGCCTCTCGATCGGCCCCACTAACGAACGTGCCTAACGGTGCTCCCCAGCACCTGCAGCTGACGATCCAGGCCCTGCAGGACGAGCTGCGCACCCAGCGGGACCTGAACCACCTGCTGCAGCAGGAGGGCGCGCGCGGCGCCGCCGAGCACTACACCATCGAGCTGACGGAGGAGAACTTCCGCCGCCTGCAGGCGGAGCACGACCGGCAGGCCAAGGAGCTCTTCCTGCTGCGCAAGACCCTGGAGGAGATGGAGCTGCGCATCGAGACGCAGAAGCAGACGCTCACCGCGCGCGACGAGTCCATCAAGAAGCTGCTGGAGATGCTGCAGAGCCAGGGCCTGCCCCCCAAGGGCATGGAGGACGAGGGCGAGCGGAGCCGCCGCGTGGCCGAGGCCGAGTCGCAGGTGGGCCACCTGGAGGTCATCCTGGACCAGAAGGAGAAGGAGAACCTCCACCTGCGTGAGGTAAGGCCCCGCCCCCGCCCACTCCCACTCCCGCCATCTTGTTTTTATCGCTTCGTGGGGTTTCCGTAAGCAGAAATAGGGCGAGCTTTTAGCTTTGAGCGTCGCTAAGTATTGAAGTTGACTCTTGACTCTACTGGGCTAAAGAAGTGTTTGTTTTAAACTTTGGTTGCAACGGTTCATAGTATGAGGCTGTCTCTTGCACTTTTGGGGAAGGGCATTTTGGGGGCCGTTTTGACACGCCTCCATCTCATGATATCTACACAATTGCACTGGACAAAATCGCCCATTGTAATGAGGGGGTCTTTGAAAGGTTATACTAAAAAAGCATATGGGCTCAGAAAAATCTGACTGTCAATGCATTTGCACATTTCAGAATGTGAAGGTTTAAATGACCATCACCCCTTCGACCCGTCGACCCTAGCACATTGGACATTTGAGTGTCTGCTCACTTGTCCTGCTCCAGATACGCTGCCCGTCCTTCACTTGCTCCCTCAGTCTCTGTACGTGCGTTGCGCTGCATTCAGACGGATGTGCGTTTTTGGGGGTTCACTGATTTTTGGTTCCTTGGTGGTCAGCTTGGTTACGCTTGTGGTTTGCCCTGATGCCTGATGTGCCAGGAGTTTATGCACACTCACACTTTTTTTGCCTGCAGACATTTTTATTAATCGCCCATTCACTCGTGGTTTACATTATAACATTTAAACCAATTCTATTCAAAATGTAAAATAAAGGAAACATAAAGTGGTGGGGGTGTTGGGTGTTGGGCCACGAGCCACCAGAACAGCGTCAATGCGCCTTGGCATAGATTCTGCAAGTGTCTGGAACTCTATTGGAGGGATGCAACACCATTCTTTCACAAGAAATTCCATCATTTGGTGTTTTGTTGATGGTGGTGGAAAACGTTGCTCCAGAATCTCCCGTAAGTGTTCAATTGGGTTGAGATCTGGTGACTGAGACGGGCGTGGCATATGGTTTACATTGTTTTCATGCTCTTCAAACCATTCAGTGACCACTCGTGCCCTGTGGATGGAAGCATAGTCATCCTGGAAGAGACCACTCCCATCAGGATAGAAATGCTTCACCACAGGATGAAGGTGACCATTCAGAATGGCTTTGTGTTTATTGGCATTTACCTTACCCTCTAAGGGGTTGAGTGGACCTAAACCATGCCAGGAAAATGCCAGAATACTTCATTTACTCAAGCATTTCCTTTATTTCGGCAGTTACCTTTATGTGCTGCTGCATTTGAAATGTTTGAGTGTTAGCGTTGTTAGCCAGATATAGCAATGCCTCTTAACGAATGGGATTAGGAGGGAGCGGCAGGTCAGACGGCTGACCCGTGTCACTTCCAGACCTGTGTCACTTCCAGTGACCTGTGTCACTTCCAGACCTGTGTCCCTGCCCCTCTTTCTCCCCTCCGGTCACGTCGTTCGAGAACGACAGGCCAGAAATAAACTCTGTCCAGTCAAAGGAGACATTTATTTTTAACTCCTAAATCTAAATCTTCTTAGCGTTTAATTTCTTACCTCTGTCAGCAGCACCCATCTGGGCGGGTGTTTTTTTTTGGGGATTTAGCCACCGCACTTGTTCAGTTGTGCGTTTATCTGGATTTTAAGCGGAGCGGGAGTGAGACTCGCCCCACTTGCCGCTTGCAGGTACAAAGGGTGGCCTTTTGTAGCGGCGGCTCCAGGCACACATAGCTGACATTTGTGTGTGTGTGTGTGTGTGTGTGTGTGTGTGTGTGTGTGTGTGTGTGTGTGTGTGTGTGTGTGTGTGTGTGTGTGTGTGTGTGTGTGTGTGTGTGTGTGTGTGTGTGTGTGTGTGTGTGTGTGTGTGTGTGTGTGTGTGTGTGTGTGTGTGTGTGTGTGTGTGTACGAAGGTGAGTGCATGAGATCACCGCTGCTATTTTTGTAGCGTCGTGTCAGTTTAACAGAGTCTCGGGACGGTGTTTTTTTAGTTAGAAAAACAGGGTTTGTTTGAATGAACAGAAACGTATGATTAATGAGTGTAAACAGTGGGTTTGGATGATTGAGAAAGGTGTTTTTACTTCTTCTCTGAATTAAGATGGGATAATCTTGCACCAGCGAGAGTAATTGGTTGTGAAAATATTCTCTCGCACAAAGAGCCGCAAAGTCTCTTGAAAGACGAGCGCTAATTGAAGAGCGCTCGGCTTTGACAAAAAATATTTGAACAATTCTGTTACAGTACTCTACTCTACAAATGGGGCTCTAAAGGGTTTAACAAGGATGTAGCGACAAAAAAAATGCCACGCACAGCAAATAACGACGTTGAGAACAAGTGACTTAGTTTAACGCACGGGGATAAAACATAACAGAAAACAGCGCCGGTTCGCCTTTGCACTAATAACCATCACCATTAACCTTGGCACGGGCTCATAGCAAGGAGCCCCTTTCAATTAAAAGGCGCTGTTCTCCATTAATTTAATTAGCTCTGAAGGAAATGAACTGCTCCGCTTTCCATTACTGTTCCATCACTTTCCTGTAATGGCTGCTCTGTTCCCTTTTTTGGGGCCAAATAATAATAGATTCTTGTGTTTAATGTTAAAGTCTAGTTCTAGTAGTGGCCTCTTTCCTGACTGTAAAAAAAAATATATATACGATAAAATATAAATAAAACATATATATAAATGTATGCCATAGAGTTTATTTGGATTAGTGTTTGTTCACAGTCAGATACATTGACCCCCCCGAATTTAATGACACAGAGGGTGCAGATTTAATGACGCTCTGTGAACGACATTCAGTGTGTGCACCGCCGTTTTGAATATGATTATAATTGCATGAACGACTTCAGACAGTTTAATATTATTAGTATTTCTGAGTCATCTGTACGTTGTCTACATTAGGTGGCAGCACTGAGCTACAGCTTGGATGGCTGAGTGACCGAATGAATTGGATTTGTTAGATCATTTCCATCACTGCCAAAGACCTCCAAACATTTTGCCGTGAGTGGATGACTAACATCAACCACCAGCAGTATGTGAGATCCACCTGGGTGATGCACAGCAGCCATTTTGTGCCTTAATGTACCCCACACCTCAGCTGAGGTGGAGAGACAAGGATTTATTTAACCAGTTAAACTGGAGTGTGATTGAGCCACAGTGAGTCAGTCACTGCCACAATTAAGCAAGGCTGGCAGTGGCAGTGTGGTGTAATCGTTAGGGAACTGAGCTTGTAACTCAGAGGTTGTAGGTTTGATTCCCAGGTGGGGCACCACCATTGTACCCTTGAGCAAGGTACTTAACCTGAACTGCTTCAGTAAATATCCAGCTGTATACGTTAAATAGTGTAAAGAAATGTAGACTTTGAATGAAGTCGCTTTGGATAAGGGCCATCTGCTAAATGCCTAAAATGTAAATATATGTAAGTTGTTTAATCAGCTAGTTGATTAAAGGAATCAGTAAGTTGAAGGATTCCAAAGGTGTTCTTACTGGAAGAGGAGGAAGTGATGTGGATTTCCTCACTTCCTGGTTTAGAAGACGTGTGAAGATGCCTTTTTCAAGCCTCCACTGCGCTAAGTTAATTCCTCTGTCCTATTATTCACTTTTTGTCTGGGCCTTTTTGTGTTGTTCTTTTTTTTTACCAATAGATGGCACTATACTACAAGGGCAGGCTGGCCTTCCCTGGAATATTTGACTTGCTGTCCTCCGACAGAGGGACTGAATGGACAGGTTGTGGTTTAGGTTCAGGGAAGGTTCAGTGTCTCGATCTGTTCTGAGCACGACGAAGCCTAAGGTACAGCTGTCGTTTCAACTCAACGTCCAATTAAGCGTGCAGCAGAGGGCAGTAATGCAGTCCCCTGTGGCTGGTGGTGTTGCTGTATTTCAGGTTATCTGTCTACTGAATTATGTACCCCCCCCTCTGTTTCTGAATAAAATGCCGGGACAGCAAGGACAGTGTGACAGCGCACCCCATATAAACGCAGGTTTTTCACCTTCCCCCCGTGATCTGATTTCCAGACGGCTGTAAAACGTTACGGGAGGTTCGGTTATTTGGGAGAATAGGTGTGTGGCTTCCATTAATATTCAGGCATTACATAATTTATGTGCTTAGCAGATGCCCTAATTCTGGGCGCCTGTTTGTGCGCCTCCCTCATTCGCACAGCTGGATCTGGATCTTCTTCGCCAGCCGTTCGAGTTGAGGAAGCACTGTCTCGTCCCACCTAGGATTTGAGCGTGCATCCTTCCAGTCGTGCTGCCATTCCGCAAACCCCAACGCTGCCCAAACATGTTTAATTTCAATCTATAACTGGGGAGTGCAATGCCAGCAGGACTGTGGACAGGGATGAGTGTATGAGGTCGTGAGTGGAAAATTCTGGTGGAAAACTTAAAAGAAAAATCTGAATGGGTTATACTCCATATTTAGCTTGTTTGTGTTGTAGAATGTTAGGTGTGGTGATGTAATGTAGAACGTTAAGTGTGGCGTTTTCAAACTGTGATTTGTCTCATTTGCATAACATCTCATTTGCAGGCCTTTGCGCATATGTGTGTGTGTGTGTGTGTGTGTGTGTGTGTGTGTGTGTGTGTGTGTGTGTGTGTGTGTGTGTGTGTGTGTGTGTGTGTGTGTGTGTGCGTGCATGCGTGTCTGTGTGTATGCGTCCAAGTGTGTGCATGTGCATGTGTGCGTGTGCGTATGTTTGTGTATGTGCGTGCGTGCGTGTGTGTGTGTGTCTGTGTGTCTGAATTTGTCTGAATTTGTCTTGTGATGGACTGCCCCACTACAACTGATTGCATGTATTTTTCTCCTGACTTGGCGTTGACCATAACATCATAATGCTTGACATTAAGCATAGCTCACAAAGGGTGGGATTGGTGCTAGGGCCATTAGCCTGCATTAGCCTGGGGTGGGAGAGGAAGGTGGAGGTGGCTGTTAATGATGGAGGGACTTTACAGCCAGGTCATTTACAGAAAAACCCAAATCAAAGGATCTTGTGCACTGGAGCTAGTGTCTGTCAGTAGATGGTCGGGGTGTCCTTAAACTCTTTAGGTCCACCCCCACCTGTAATGCAAATAAACTGCCCACCCTGCCCCTCCCAAAATGTATTTTGGGACCAGAGAGAGAGAGAGAAAAATCAGTTGTATTTAACAATAGTTGGTTCTTCACTCTTAGTCCCCTTGGGCTTCAGGCCGGCCTTCTGAGAAGAAGCTTTAAAAAAGAAACCCTCTCTGCTTCTCGTTCACGTTCTCGTTATTGTCTTGAGACAAACCCAGGGCCACCACAGGAAAATTCAGACAGATATCATTGTCACCTCTCCTGCTTGTTATTGGTAGCATTTGTCTGTCATTTGTCCTGGGAATGTCTTCAATTTTCTATAGATGGAACTTGGGAGAGACTATTAATGAACAGTTTTACATTTAGAAGACAGAACTATCATTTTATAAATTGATACTATTGTTTTAATAATACATTATTATTGTTTTCTTCTACTTTTGCATTTCTTAAGTTGCCCACTCTTTGAAAGCTTTATGATTTATGATAAGAAAAGTCGAAATTCATATGGTAACATATTTCAGGTTATAAAAAGTCTCATAAATGTCCTGTTCTTTAATGATTTAGTTTCATGTCTTTATAGAGGTCTAATGCATTTGGTGGTTCGATTGTTGACAGATTGCTTGAAAAAGGAGGATATGGAGTGGAGGGTTCTTCGTGACTTTGAGTGAAGGTGACACCCGATGGGGAAGGTCTTCCATCAATGGGGCCCGTCACAATCAAAATGGCGGCTGAGGCAGAAAGAGGGAATGTTCACATTTGATCAAGTTTATAATAAAATCATTTTTCTCAGATTTGTCAAGGTTAAGGACAAATCATAATGCAGGAGGACAGAATAGCCTTTCTTGGTAGGCAAGAAAACCCATATTGTTAATCCCGTGTAATTTTGGAATAGTTAAGAATTAGGCAGAATCGATATCTGAATTAATTTCACCTGCTCTAGGCCACGTCTTCTTGATTCTGCGAGGAAAGTATGTCAACACTGACAGTTTGCCTGCTTTGCGGTCAGCGTGCAAATTTAGAATAAAAAAAGCTGTCCTTTAAATACCATTTGTTGTGGAAGGGGCTTTTACCTTGTGGAACAGAATGAACGCCGATTAAATTTTCCCACGTTTCTGAGCATGCTCAGTCCCTTGCCCGGTGATAGAATTAACCTGATATGTCAACAGCAGGCTGGCGCAATCTGTTTCTGATCAGTATTTCATCTGCATATCAAAGAGATTCGGGACCTTGTTTAAGCAAACATTGTAGTTAAAAAAATAAAAAAAAAAAAATGTAAGAAAACATCAGGGGGATATTGTGGTTTCATCCAGTCGGACTCTGGAACAGATGGGACAATTTTATTTGCATTTGTCCCGTCTAAAAACCAGTGATTAAAAGTGGTTTGCCCAGGGGACATGTTGATGTATCACTTCCTGTGTCAATGCAGGCATTAAAGGTACTGCAGGAGAAGCACAACAAGCCATTCATTGCGGAGGCTCTGTCTTGTGGGCTTTCAGACATTTCAGACCCTGCGTGTCACAACCCTGCTGTGGATGCGTAAAAGTTTACGGGAACGGCGGATGCCATTCTCTTTACCCGCCGGGCGCCTGAAGTCACCAGTTGTCAAACTGTGGGAAGTGCACCTCGCTCTCTGTTCATCGTTAGCTCTCCTGTAGTACCGTTTGGCCCGTGGTGAACATAACAACATGGCTCATCACCCAGTGCATGTGCAGGTGGGAAGTGGTGACGTAGGGCCAAACTCCAAACATGGCGGGTGTGTGACTCGTTCGTTCCCAATGTTAAATAATGCCACGTGAAAAAAAGATCACAAGTAAGGTAACGCTCATATTTTTGCGTGCGTGAGATGATATGGCGTTACTGCCCTAACAGGGCGGAGAGCGGGGAGCAGATCCTACCGTGCACTCACCACGCGCTGCACACTCTCACGCCGTTGTTAGCTTTGAAATTGTACAGGTGTTAATGATACTATACAGTGTCTTTATAAGTTCATTTGCATGGAAATTCATTTTGCTAGGTCAGCACATTACATTACATTACAGCCATTTAGCAGATGCTCTTCTCCATAGCGACTTACACAGTTTACATTTCTTGACATAAAATCCATTTGTACAGCTGGATATGTGCTGAAGCAATTCAGGTTAAGTACCTTTGCGCAAGGGTACGACGGCGGTTGTGCAGTTGTACCCTTGAGCAGATTCCCCCACCCGGGAATCGAACCTGCAACCTTTGCGTTACGAGCCCAGTTCCCTAACCATTATGCTACGATTCTGCCCTGCGGCACATTACGGACATCATCAACAAACACAAGCACATACATAGTCAAAAGCCAACAGTCATTAAAACAGACATACACAACACATCATAAATATACACGGTATACATTATGTTACACACACATGACAAGCAATCCTTTACTGTTAGTATACTAATTTAATTTAACAGCTGCCAAACTGGGCAGCCACAATGTCAAATTTGGAAACCCATTGTAATGTAAACTCCTGATCTGCGGGGATAAAGACATATGTTTGTACATAGTTTTGGCTCTGGCTGGGAGTGCCACTAGGGGGCGGCAATTGGCTGTCCGCCCCGGGGGATAAAAGCAGACTGAGCACCCTGCATATATGAGTGGTCCTGTGTGTTACAGTGATAGGCTTCGGCTTAGGAGGGTTGTCAGCTTGGAGGAGGTGGTGCAGCTCTCACTGCCGGTCTCGGGACTACGGCAGCGAGTTCTCATATGAGGGAGGGGATAATTGACATGAAAAAGAGAGGATACTACATTGGGAGAAAAAATGAGAATAAACAGCAAAAATACAAAATATTTTTTTTTTTAAAGACTTTTTCATTGAGTTATCTTGTAATCTGGAAAATATTGAACAGTTGGATTGTAGATGACGAAGATGAAACAAAAGGCTGGTGATAAACTATGATATAAATCTATCATTTAAAAAAAATACATGACTTAAAAATATAGATTTTGAATGTAGCAAATGCCTTTTTTTATGCCCTGTGTGACAGGCCTGAAATTTATGGTGCCAAGAGGGTGCATCATGTGACCGCAAATGTGTGAACGCGTGACCTCTGGACACAGCTAATCCGGTTGGAAACACTGGTGTGTTCCCACAGCTCGGAGTGGAGAGTATGTGCTACATTTTTCCACTTAAAAAAAAAAAGAAATTGTCATTACTTACCTTGCAGGCTGAAAGACTGCCCCCCTGCCCCTTTCCACCCAAGGGGTGATGTTTTTAAAGAGTTTGTTACTCTGGGGTGGCTGGAGGTCTGTAGCACATGAAAAGCATAACTGCCTCCATGAATAAACTGTTACATATTTCAAAGATCCTCAAGCCCTTCCACTTCACGCTTTTGACCTCAGAGGAAGAGAGAAAGGGAGGGAGAGAGGGAGGGAGAGAGGGAGGGATAGAGGGCAAGAGGGGGAGGAGGAGGAGAGGGAGAAAAAGGGTGGGAGAGGGAGAGGGAGAGGGTGAAAGGGAGAGAGGGAGAAAGAGGGAGGGAGGGAGAGAGAAAGAGAGAAAGATATGAGAGAGACAGAGAGAGAGAGAAAGAGAGAGAGAGAGAGAGAGAGAGAGAGAGAGAGAGAGAGAGAGACATGAGTTAACCGTTTAGTGCTAGTTGGGGAACTCTTTGTTGGGGCTGATGTTATTTCTGAGGAAATGCCTTATTAAACACTTCTCAATGAAAGGGTTGGTAATTGACCATCTGCTTGGCTGTATTGAGACAATTATTGCCTCTCCCATCATTTGTCTCTGCCAGATGACAGATATCTTCCTTCCTCGGCCTGCCTCTGCTCCGGAACCACATCTTTGTACAAAAACATTGTAAAAAAAAAAAAAAAAAAAAGAAACCAAACAAATCGAAGAAATGTCTACGTATTGAATCCGAGTCTACACAAAAGACACCTTTTACTGCAATAATTTGATGGCGGAGATTTTTCGGGGCTTTTTTTGGCAGTGACTCCAGACATGAAAAAGTAGTCATTAACGATTGAGCCCAGGAGGATTGTAATTGCTTTTAATGGGGGGTTGTTGAGCCACGCGGTGGTGCAGCCCCATCAGAAGGTTTTTGCCAGGGTGCTAAGTTACACGGTTTACAGTACAGCCTTTGTTTTATATCAAGTGCTCCAAAAGCCCCAGCATTCAGAATCTGTTATAAAATTTAATTGGATTTCATTACCCACATGTGGACCTTCATGTGTGTGAGTGCGCTCTCAATCCGCACGGTCCCACATGCGCGCCCCTATTTATATTTGCTCGGCATGTTGACGGTGTCAGAGTGTGTACTTACTCTGTATACACCGGCTCGAGCAAGTGTTTATTTTCTAAATTGCCGCCCGGCGTTGCGCGGATCACAGATGTCAGACCCGGGTGCCTTCCTGTGTGTGTGGAGATTTTTGTACCGCGGCAGAAGCTGGTCCCTACATTTGTACCCCCAGCGCGCGCGTGCGGGCCGGTTAGGCCTCGTCCCCTGTAGTTATCCGTCCCGCAGTGGGAGGGTACCTCAGTCGACGGGAAACGGTAGAGCCAGCTGTGTTCGCCCGGACGATGAACGCCTCCTCTTTGATCGGTCCTGAGAGCGACACGGAACTGTGGCACCCGTTCAATCAAAGGGCGGCAGGTTTTTTGTCCACACGCACAAGATTTAGGAGAGTGCGTTTATGCAAGCGACGGGCTTTTTTTGTTTCCCGGGCGAAAGATTTCAGCGGCCGCCAAGCTCATCGAGCCCTCGGTAATGGTGACTTCACGAGCGCAGTTTGGCGAATTGGTTTTTGGTTATTGCTAAACTTGCTGAATCTGTGTTTGTGAAGGAAAGCAAAAATGAACACAGTTCATTAAAGCTAAGGAGACCATTTGATTGACACCTGGCCTCTGTTGCTTAAGACGAGCGTAAATGTATCACCAAGTGTAACTGGAAGCAGGGTCAAAGCCCAGAGTGGGCCGACTCTGGGCAGGGATAACTGACATTGCACTGTAATCAACCCTGATTGTAAAGGGGAGAAAAAAAACAATTTTTATCGACAGACTGCCTGCTTTCAGTTCAGTTGTGCTGTGCTCATGCTATATCGTGTTCAAAAAAGACACAAAATCTAAATTGTGTTTTTTGAATATTAGCATTCATATTAGGTAAGTAATACACAAACCTCAAATGGCACTAATTTAGCAGGTTATTCAAAGCGTAGCGTGAGACCAAGATTCTGTCGACACCATGTGTAGATCAAAAGGCAAAAGGTCTTGAACTGAGCAGCGTAGACGTAGAAATATAAAAAGAAATACATTTATTAAATAGGTTTTTTTTTCTTATCTGAAATAAATCTAAAATGTACAAATGTGGAATTTGGCCTTACCGCTAACCTCAGCAGTAGAATTGTATGTGCCAACTTTCAAGAAACTGTGAGCAATAACGCCAAAGTGGGTGTGGTTTCCCTGCATGACCCTACTGCCTTAAAGCCTAGAGTTAGTTAGGAAAACCACCAACGCTATGCACAGAAAGCACACAGATAAAATGACAGCAAAAAAAAAAATATATATATATATACTGTATATAAATTTTTATGAAATGTTTATGTATGAAGTTGTATACCTTGTATATGTGTGTGTGTGTGTGTTTCTGTGTGTATATATATTATATATAATTTTTTTTATGTTTATGTATGGAGTTGTGTACCTTGTGTATGTGTGTGTGTGTATGTGTGTGTGTCCTTGCTTGCATATCTCTGTGAGTTTCTGTGTGCGACAGAGAGAGGTAAAGAGCAGGAGAGGAAGATTGACAGGGTCCTCCCGCACGCTTTGCATTTTCAGCCATTACTATCCACATGTCCTTAGCTAGCAGCTATTCAAAATGAAAAACTACAGTTGATTCCTCTGATTCATCTTAATTCCAAACTTTCCAACGATTCGGTCTAAAATATACGATTAATCGAAAGAGAGTCCTGGCTTGACTCTGTTTCCGAGATATTCTGGAGAGCCCTCCTGATGATTTTTCTCATTTCCGTCTGTGCGGTTATCATATTAATGTCATATTATTCTACAGGTCAATGTTCATATCGTACAGATTCCCATCACAGGGTGGCAGCCTTTATCTAGATGTTGCATTCTCGCGAACCTCAGCCGAGTGTATAATTTCGCAGCGTGGCCGCAAGATCTCCGTAACACTGCATTAAAAATGACATCTTGTTTTATCACACGTTCGTTTTTCATCCCAGTATTTGGGCTGCAGTGTGTGTCGCCTAACGAAATAAACGCATTGCAACATTCCCATAATTAAAAAACTTGCATTTACAAATTGGATTTGTGTGTAATTTTTCGCGCAGATGCAAAAAGTTCAATGTGGCACCGTTTCTGAAATGCTCGTATTTCACAATAAGCATCCCACACTTGAGTGGTTTATTATTTATGATGTGGCTATTTATGATTTATGCTTTGGATTTCATGCTGTGATTGTTAAAGTGTGAGGTGTCTCACTGCATAGCTTCCTTTGCATTGGATACCCCCTAAAGCTCTTCTGAAATTGGGGAGAATGTTGTCCCTTTTGGCTTTCGAGGTGCAGTTCACTGACCTCTGACCCAGCGAGCACTGTATCTGATTTCTCAAGAGCCTGACATTTTCTGGGGGAAAATCTTTTTTTAGGTCGATATGAGTAAGCAAATGTTGTCTTCAAAATCTCGACGGATGCCAGAAAACGGTTAAAGGTGCGCCCGACCGATGCTTGGCAACTTTGAAGAGTTTTTGGCGGTGTCGGGTCAAACATGCGCAAAAGAAACCGAGGGCTTTGGGCTTAGCTTCTTGCTATTAATCACTTTCAGATTCCTGCAAAGGTCTCCACTGTTCCCAGGTCTCTTTTGTGGATGCACAGATGTCTGGTCGAATTTCCACATCGAGTCCTCCGCGCTGACATGCGCTACGAACAGTGGCTAACATCCAGGGAGGGGCCCGTTATCGTACCGGACTCCTTCTGAACCTAAATCTGAAAACCATCCAGACTCTTTTGGAGAAGATTGCTTTTGAGTGATTGGTTAAACGCTGGTTGTTATTGAGGTTTCTTCTTTTTTCTTTTTTTTTTTGTTGCCGTACCGACGAGGAGAGGGGGAAATGCCAGCCCGGCTCAACGGAAGGCAACATGTGCTTGTGTAACTCTATCTCCAGGGCTCCCATTAACCTCCGTGAAAGCTAGGGTTACCTTGCTGAGAGATCAGACACGTGGATGGGACATCGCGTCTCAGAGAACGCTGTCTAAATGAGAGGGCCACGTGTTTAATAACTGGGGAAATAAGACGCGATCAGCGGCTATAAAATACTGTTATGTTTATCTTTTCCTGTATTGATTCAGTAATGTCCAATGTTGTTGGGGAGAAAATATAAAGCCCGGCGAAAGTGCTTGTTTGAGCGTAAACACACGTCCGTAAGTCTGATGAGTATACTTGTGTGGGCACCAGACACGTCAAACCCAGTTTCCTTGGCTTCATCGTCAAATGCTAACTGACTTGTCCTGGTGAAAATGAACTTGATGCCCCATTGTACTTCACGTGACAAGTACAGCTGTAGGCAAATTGGAGAGACTTTACCGAAGAACAAACCTAGGTGTCCTTGATATTCTTCAGTCTAGAGACTCCCCGGAGCAGGAGTCCCCAGTGTCTTATTGCACCTCCAGTAACTTGGCTAAACTGGTCTCTTTTGTGGAGTGTGATGAGAGTCCATTAACAGACAGGATAGGCCCCCGTAATCAAGCCCTTAAGCGCCTTTATTAAAACCTGTGTTCAAAACCAGGTGCGCTTTTATTTACACAAGCGCTTTTATTGTGAAACCGCGCTGTGCCGTACGCTCTCAGAAACCGTGTGTAAAACAGTAGTTTTCCTGGCAATTATCATCTAACGGACATATCTAATTGAAGATAAAAATGTTACGTTCGTAGTTGTAAGTATCAAACTACTTAAAATAGGCTAATTAGAAGCCAGTGTAAATTAAACACGGGGAACATTTGCTTTCAAAGCACTGCAGAAAAACGCTCCCCAAGTCAAGTCAGTTTGATAAATGGTTGGCGCTTCCAGCCAAAAGCATTCCCTGGATTATTCTTCCAGTGAACAGAATGTGAGATGATGACTTTGTCACACGTACTTTTTTGAAAATGTGTCTCTGTTTAATTGGATTTCCCCCAGATGTGCCGTCTCCAAAGGCGCAAGGAAAATATTTTTTGTTTGAGGGAAAAGTAGACGATGTTTTACAGCAAGGGATCCCACTGAGAGTTTTCACAACAGTTGTCATAAAAATTAGTTTCAGAAGGCCTTCACAGCTGAGCCTCTGCAATAGCCAGAGTTTCTTCTACAGTTTTCCAGGAAAGACTGTATTTTTCTGTGCATTATTATATTATTAAAACTGATCATATAAAAGTATATATTTGCGTCTGTTGAAGGATGTAGCATTTGTTTTGGGAAATTGACATGCCCATTGATTTAACACAGATTTTTCAGTGCGTCTTAAGCTGTATCTTGTATACTTTCATAATGTTTTTCTTTATTGTCCAAAATTCTGTGAAAGCTTTGATGCTCACTTACCCATGGGTGGCAATAATGATACAGGCAGAGTATTCTATCGTGTTGGTGTTATCTTGGAAATGCCCTTGGATAACGTACCTGTGTAACCTAAATGTAATTTAGAATTGTACCTAAATATTTATATAATAGTACATGCAAATATCTGGCGGCTTTGTTATGGTGTGGGGTGCATTTTTAGGTACACTCAACAATTTAGAGGGCAAGGGTAAATGCTAATAAATACAAAGCCATTCTGAGTGATCACCTTCATCCTATAGTGAAGTATTTATATCCTGATGGGAGTGGTCTCTTCCAGAATGACAATGACAATGCCCCCATCTACAGCAGTCACTGAATGGTTTGATTGCAATGAAAATGATGTAAACCATATGCCATGGCAGTCTCAGTCACCAGATCTCAACCCAAGTGAACACTTATGTGAGATTCTGGAGCGGCGCCCGAGACAGTGTTTTCCACCACCATCAACAAAACACCAAATCGTGGAATTTCTCGTGGAAGGATGGTGTTGCATCCCTCCAATAGAGTTCCAGACACTTGTAGAATCCATGCCAAGGCGCATTGGGGCTGTTCTGGTGGCTTGTGGTGGCCCAACGCCCTATTAAGACACTTTATGTTGGTGTTTCCTTTATTTTGGCAGTTCAGTTATATATATATATATATTCTGAATTCAATTTAAGTGGAAAAGAAGACAACACAACCCCCAGGCTGCCTTCAAGCCCCATAAACATAACCAGCCAGAATACATTTTTAAGCAGTCAATAAGAAGGAGAAAGGTTTCTCGGGCCTCTGTAATTTCAACAGACAGATGACATGCTGAGATTGAAAAGAGTTCCTGTAGCAGCACCTAGCTTTGTGGCCAGATTTCCCTGAACACAACTGCAGTGCACATGTGCATTTTTTGTTTTTATTCAATGGTTCTAACTTAATTTTTAAAATCTTAATCTCGCATTTGGAAGCCGTTTCAGTCAAAGACATTCCGTCCTGGCGTATATGTTTCATAGCAGGTCTCGCTGAATGTTCCATTAAATAAACTTCTCTACTTGTCGAGAGCTTGTTTTCATGAGAGTCCCTGATGTTTTTGGCTAATTCTCTCTTTTTTTTTTTTTTTTTTTTTTCATTCGCTCGGGCAGAATCTTGACTGAGATTTCAGAAATGTCACTTACTGTGTCCAAAGAGGGAAATGTGGTAGCATACTGCTTATGTCAGCCAGAACATCCATTAGCCTGTTTGCCTGATACATGATGCACGGACAGAGCATCCATTAGCCAGTTCGCCTGATAAGTGATGCCTGGACAGAGGTAGCAGCACACAGTTTTATTTAGGCCCTTTTTTCTTTCTGAGATATAGACTCTCCTCCAAAATATTTGAAGAGACGCTGGGTTTAATAACTCCACAGCAATGCACGTACACGTGAGCATGGACTGTGGTACAGTGCAATCACCGCATGCTATTTGTTCTCCAAATTAAGTTGCCATTTCTCATGCAATTATTCAAGCTGTTTAAAGGTTTTCCATTTCGTAAGATTTTCCCTCGTGTTCCTGTTTGCTGGGGATTGCGTTCAGCAGTCGTTGGTGTGCCGTGCGCTGTTTCCCCTGCATCGCCACATACTGCGGACTCATCTCTGGAAAAATACGCGATATGTCAAACTTTGGCTACGACTCAGTTTTTGCGTACATAACTACCTGACAGTAGTGGATTGAGTCAAGTGTGCTTAACTCTCGACTTGACGGTTGGGTCCTGTTTGGGTTTATATCCCACGTGGTGCACAACTGTTGAAACCTTGACAAACGTAATTAGCTACCAAATGATTCATACGAGTGTAGGTACTGGTCACGTAATTGTGTTGCGGACAATTATAAGCCTTATATGTCACAGTTTATTAAGGCTTAGGCCATCTGCTAATCAAGAGAGCGGCATCATTTGGAAGATGCGTGATACAGTGCCTTTCCTTGCTGTTTGTTGTCGTCGTTCGCAGCGACGCTGTAGAAGTATCTTGCCCTTTGGTCCGGCTATTCGTCACTTAGAAATGTGAACTGTGTTACGTAACGGAGTATGTTGAGTGATATTTATTTATTTATTTCAGTATTTATTAGGTAAGCCTGATCAGCATCGCGCGCCCCCCTCTCTTAATGTCCTCTTCAATTTACACAAGCAGTCACAGTGATGCAGGGCCCCGGGATCCTGTTCAGCTATGCTCCCTAGTTTCTCGTTCGTACTGGAGAGAGCTGTTTCTAATTATCATTCCTTTTACCCATTCTAGATGCCACATTTATATATATATATATAATATGTGTATACAATATATGTGTGTGTGTATATATATATATATATATATATGTATAACTGTGAGGGATGTTTGTGGTATCTTCCTTAATTGGTACAAGGCATGTTTTAGTGTCTGGGGTAAAAAAAAAGAAAGGATGCTTGATTCATTGCTTGAGTCCAATCACTCTTAATAAAGCCTTTGAGCTGTAATTAAGAAACGCTGCACTGTAAATGCCAGTGGCCTCCAGCACATTTGGCAACGTATACCAGCCACGCTCGGGTGATCTCTGAGAACGTCCGAGCACAATGGTTTATCGGGGTGAATAACTGTACGCTTCAACAATAGTCAGAGAGAGTAGATGGAACCGTTGCTTTGCATACGTTTTTACTGAAGGAAATAATATTGAGTACTTATTAATTGGGTCCCTAATGAACGTATAGCCTACACTGTATATTGAAAGGCATACAGCACATTGTCAGTCTGAACCTAGTTATTGTTTAAATTGTTTAAGGAAAATATTATATCCACTTTGATAATGTCATAATTTTTAATTTGTAGTAATTTGGTTTTACATATGGCATTTTCAAGATCAATTGAAAATATGTCCTTATGTATTAAAATACATATTTTAGCATGTTTTTTTTTATGTATGTTTTTTGAGAAAGCCATCAAAGCTCAGACATTTTAATCTTTTTTTCCTGTAATTACTGTACATTTGTTACTGAGAAGTACACTGGCTTCAGTTTCTTTTGAAGCCTACATTGAACTGTATATCATGTCATGGCCTGTGTGAATGTCACGAGTGGTACTGTATATCTTTTCCTTAACGTAAATCGGTTGTCGGATCTAGAATTTCAGCAAATTAACATTTTCGGCCAAGAAAGGGATTATGAAGTTGATTGTACGATGTTGATTTTTGTCAGTGGTGTTACAGCAGTCGATAGTAGTCTTTGAAGACTGTAGTCTTTGAAGACCACCATCACTGGCATGCTCTTGATAGCTCGACTGAACATATAACAATGAGATTATCCCCTCTTTCTGTCTCTGTTGTGAAGAGCTAGATTGATGAAAACGCATTCATGGGAAAATAAATACAAGAACAAACAACCAAAGAAAAAATTGTTCTGAAACCAGATGAAAGACAAGTACAATACGCTTTTCGGTAAAGAGTCTGAGTCCATTTACCATCAAAAACATCAGTCATTTAATTATCACACATAATGCGAAGCTAGCATTCTGGACTCCTCTCGGGAGGATTGCGGGTTTGATTCCCAGATGGGCACTGCCACACACATGAGCTAGGCACTCAGTTGATCCACAAACAATTCAGTAATGTGAAAAGTGTAAAATAGTGAGTGTTCAAATTGTCCCTGGATTTCTGCTTAGCAACCGACTACAGTAATGAAAATCATGACAATTATTAAAATAAGCATCATAATCTGTGGAAATGTATCTATAGCAATGTGGGATGTGTATAAGTCTTAGTGATCCTTTGCGCTCTAGTTTACGTGTGAGAATGTTTCGTTAGAATCCTTATCAAAAAGAACAGAGGATACACAGTAAATTGCTCTCCCATGGTTTTTCCCATGGTTTTTCCCAAGCATTCCCTCCTTGATTTACTGTCAAACGGGGGTTGTTGTGAGACAAACACAGATGTCCGTGTGTAAAAACCGCTAGTAAAATGAATATTTTAACACACTTTACTGTACTTTGCCTAAAGGCCATCCACCGTACTTAAGCTAATAAAAATAAGTTGCTTTTTTAATTGGGACCGAAGGTGTTGCTCATTCCTGTAACCTTGGATTCTTCTACATGCACATTAAATTACCTGCTTGTAAACGAGAGTTCGACGTTTGTTTCGCAAGCCAGTGAAACGACGGGCACCCCACAGGCTTTTGGGTCCGGGGGTCCCACCGGCCGGCGGGTCAATGGTCAGCCTTGGTAGCAGCGCGCCGATGGCCTTTGCCCAACCTCGCGTTAACCTGGAATTTTGGGGAAATGTTTTTATGGATGTCAGCCCTGTCGCTGCACTTAACGTTTCTCTGGCACAGCGTGACAGGCTAATAAAGGGAGCGAGGGGGGGCACTGCACGGTCCTGTCTGGGACGGGGCGGTGATAAGCCCCGCTAATGGACAGGAACATCTCTCGGTCCGGGGCTCGGGTTTCAGAGTCTGCGCTGGCCCTTTTGTTGCCATGTCAGCCGGAATGACAAACGTGGACCCGGTGCCACAGCCGCATCACGTGACCAGCGGAAAGCCTGGCCACCACCTCGAGGGACGACGGGAAGGGTCTTAAGAGGTTCCGTTGAAGCAGAAACGGGTTCCAGTTGCGTTGGCAGCGATCGGTGAACCTTATCATCGACAGCAATGATGAGCGAAGCTACAACCGAAAGAGCTTTGAGGGACTTTTTACAATGTGAACGTCCCGCCTCTTGTTGTCGTTGTACGTGCTCTCGCGAGTAGGTCTTTGTTGTCGACGCTTATTTTAACATGTGTAACCCGTACGCTGCTGTACTCGGTTGACTTTGTTATCGTCGCACGCCCATGATGTCAGTCCGTTTTGGCTGGAATAGTTACGTTCAAATGTACAACCTGTACCCTTGCTTCCAGACACTACGCCTTTGTGTGAGGAATGGTGATCGGCAAATGTTACTGTGGATTAAATTCCTCTGTGAATACGCATAGTTATAAAGCTGGTGATTATGTCTATGTGCACGGTGCCGTTGTCTGTGTTTGAGGGATGATCTGCGCTTCCACGTAGTCGTAGAGCCGGCTGGTGTATCTGTGTGCGTGGTGCGGTTGTCTGTGTTTGAGGGATGATCTGTCCTTTCACATGTTGGATGGAAGGCCTCTGGTTATCCATCAATGTCCTTTGTTTTGAAATATGGGTGACTTGCTGTATGTCCTGTATTATTTCGGTATAAGGTTGTGTTACATTGATTGCATGGTGCTGTATGTCAGAGAGGCCCCAGCACACAGAGCAGGCCCCAGCACACAGAGCAGGCCCCAGCACACAGAGCAGGCCCCAGCACACATGCCCCAGCACACAGAGCAGGCCCCAGCACACATGCCCCAGCTCACAGAGCAGGCCCCAGCACCATGCCCCAGCACACAGAGCAGGCCCCAGCACACATGCCCCAGCACACAGAGCAGGCCCCAGCACACATGCCCCAGCTCACAGAGCAGGCCCCAGCACACATGCCCCAGCACACAGAGCAGGCCCCAGCACACATGCCCCAGCACACAGAGCAGGCCCCAGCACACATGCCCCAGCACACAGAGCAGGCCCCAGCACACAGAGAGGCCCCAGCACACAGAGCAGGCCCCAGCACACAGAGCAGGCCCCAGCACACATGCCCCAGCACACAGAGCAGGCCCCAGCACACATGCCCCAGCTCACAGAGCAAGGCAGGGCTCTGCAGTCTAGTTTCAAGCACTCACCCAGAAACAGTGAGTTTAGGAATGTGCTGTAGATGGTTATTCCTGATCGTGGGTGATAGTAGCGTGTGTGTGTGGGGGGGGATTTTCATTTAGTGAATATACTGGAGGGGCGGGGTCTAACGGGGGTTAGATACTGGAGGGGCGGGGTCTAACGGGGGTTAGATACTGGAGGGGCGGGGTCTAAAGGAGGTTAGATACTGGAGGGGCGGGGTCTAGATGAGGTTAGATATGTATGTGTATGTGTATGTGTTATTACAGATTACTTTTTTTGGTTGTTGTGGAATTTGTAGGGTAAAATGTGTAAATAAAGGTGGGAAAAAGTCAAATTTTATATGTTTTAATTTCAGGCTGTAACAAAAGGTGACATTTTTGTGTAGACTTTAAAGGTGCACTGTATGTATATATGTATGTGTGTGTGTGTGTGTGTGTGTCAGCCACAGCCTATTAAATTGGCTTGAGCACAGTGTGGATTTGAGCTGTAGCTGCTGTCTCTCCATATCAGTGTGGTCTGATTTCCTCTTTCCGATGCATCTCCCATAACCTCCCTCCAATAAAAAAGATGAACAAAAACACACTTTTAAAAAGGTGTTTGGTCATACAGTGAGATGAATTGGGCGATGTGCGTGTCATGTGTTTGTGTTGCTTGCTTGTGTGTGTGCGTGCGTGCGTGCGTGCATGTGTGTTTGTGTGTGTGTGAGTGCGTGCGTGCATGTGTGAGTGCGTGCGTGTGTGTGAGTGTGTGCGTGCGAGTGTGTGTGCGTGCGTGTTTGAGTGTGTCTGCGCGTGCCTGTTTGAGTGTGTGTGTGTGTGTGTGTGTGTGTGTGTGTGTGTATGTGTGTGCGTGCATGCGTGAGTGAGTGGGTCACAGTTGACATTCATTATTGATAGAGGCTCGCACATAGCGCATGTGCCAGCAGAATGTGCTTGTTGTGTGTGAGCGAGAGCTCAGTAACAGTGAGCTGGCGAAGGGACGCACCTGTAGCGCCGTCGCTCCGGAGCAGCTAACGGGGAAACCGGCTTTTCTCAGAGAGACGCTTCTTTCGAGAGCTTATAGAAACAGAGGGAGCGAGTGCTAGAGGGAGAGAGAGATCCTGAGCGAGTGACACAGCGAGAGAGAGAGAGAGAGAGAGACAGGGAGGGAGAGAGAGAGAACAACAAGAGGGCATCTTTTTTTGTGTGTGCACGTGTTTATTTTGATTTGATATATACATTATATTTTGCGAGGGGATCATGAGCCGACAGGCTTACTTCTATCGGGTGCCTCCTCAGGAGCTGCACCGGAGGAACCAGCTGCAGCAGGACCCGGCCAAGACCAAGGCGCTCCAGACGGTCATAGAAATGAAGGTAAGGCCTCTCTTTCGCCCGTCCGGCCCGTCCTCTGCTAGTCTGATCTCCCCCCGTCCCGTCCCGTCCCGTCCCATCCCGCCCACCGCCGCGCGCCTCCCCTCCTCCTCCTCCGCCCCGGCCACCCCGCAAAGTCACCCGGAGCCCCCGCACACGCTCGCCGCTGTCTCTCTCGCACCCGCTGTTTGTCTTCGCCTGCGAAGTTTAACACGGATCCATGTCATTGACCCCGTTTGGAGCTTCCGTGTACAGTGTGTCCAATTTGTAAAAAAATTTAAAAGAGGGAGGGAGGGAGAGAGAGGGAGGGACCACATCCTCCTGACCACGCAAGATCCGCCGTGTTTATTTTCACATGTTGACGTCCTAATTAATTCATGGAATTCCTGCCACAAGCCGCCATTTGTGCGAGAGCCCGCCGAGCCGCCGCGCACAGCGCACTCTGAGCCCGGCTCCGCCGCCGCCTCCGACACCCGATAACGGCGAGGAATTTCATCTCTCACGGAGCGGTCGATTAATTTTCCGAGGCTTCTCACAAGCGTGTGAATTATTGATCTCTGTCCGTCCGTCCCCCATCCCCCCCTCCGCGGTGCAGCACATGTGAGACTTCGTGCCGGTCCCGTCTTCAGAAAGGATCAAAGGCGAGGCGAAGCTATAATACCTGTGCCATTGAAAGCAGGACCCTTGTGCTGCTACCCCTCCTCTTCCCCTCGGAGGCTGTGCTAGCGTCCCCATCAACAGCATTCACGGCAAAAATGTGTAACAAACCAATACATATTTTTGTTATGCTGCCAAGCACACAGTTTTCATGAAGCCGTAGTAAAATATATGTTCAAAACCTATATTTTATATAGATATTTAAAACCATTTAGGTCATACGGTGATAATCTCGCACAGAAAATGTAAGGGGCTTTGGTGCAAATGTGCTTTGTTTAGGACGGTGTAGATGCGGTCTCCAAGTTCACCGAAGGCTGGATTCACGGAAAGCCATGATTGGCCACTTAATGGAAAACATTATTCAATTTGTTCCTAATGTTACACATGGAATCGTTCCCCCCTTGTTCCAGGCTTTTGATGTTGGTGTCGGCCTGGAGTGAAGACCTTTCACATTGCTCTCACACATGTGGAAGATTTTAAACAGCGTGTCCCGCAAAGAGTCACATTTTAGTTTTTGGGTTTTTCTTACGGAATAAAAAAACCAAAACAAACATTTTTCTTTATGGTTTCATTGTTCATGCTTCATTTTTATCACTTGGCATGAGGTTCTACTGTCTACTGTCCTACTGTGTATATTAGAACACGCACCAGGAAAGAAACATAGTGTAAGAGAATAGTTTCCATGACAACTTGCTGCTAGCAAGCCAGATTCGGTCAAAAACTCAGATTCTTGCGCATGTTAGTCATGTTTTTTCATACGTGCACTCTAAACTTGGAATGTCCAGGGAATTTGAGAATAAATAACTTTGTTCTCGTAGAGACTGTAATCACAGCATTTGCTGTGTTCTGGAACGCAGCAGTAGCCATTGAGAGCCAGTTTTAATGTGTCAAACATCAGTACACATTCAGTGTTGTCACATATGCAAACACACACACACACACACACCCACACGCCCACGCACACACAGAGCCTCGTGCTAAATAGATACAGTGTATCTTCAGATATAACACTGAGCGGTTTGAGAAACGGCACAAAGAAATACCGATTTACACACTGACACCGTTCATCTTGCCGCGAGACGTCATTTTAATGTAAGCGACGATATATTCAAAACGTGAAAAACTTGGTATTCTCACGAGCGATTGATTACTGATCGATTAGGCCTACGCCCTTTGACTAAAAATAAAAGCACGACATTGCGTATTCCGAAGACCTAGCGCACAGTGCGCACTGCGAAACCTTGAGAAATTAGTGGCGAGTTTTCCCTCCCTCCCTCCCTCCCTCCCTCCCTCCCTCTGCCACCGTCATCGCCAAGTGTTTGACAGAGATGCAGACAGGGGTGCTTGGCACTGCACTACTTCTACGGCAGAATTGTCCCGCCTTTCTTTTCCCCTGACCCAGCTCAACCGAACACATTGCTGAGTTCTGCAGAATCGGGTTCTCTTTTCAGCTGCGAGGCTATGTACAGCCTTGCCATTTCGGAGCGGAAGGGGAAGGGGGGTGAGCTCACCCCGGGACCGCTGAGGTTGATTGTACAGGCGATGGCATATTTCAGCATTCGATTTGGATGCAAAAAAACCAAAACCCAACATTCAGCTCTATAAGGGCCATCTGCTTGGTGTGTGTGTGTGTGTGTGTGTGTGTGTGTGTGTGTGTGTGTGTGTGTGTGTGTGTGTGTGTGTGTGTGTGTGTGTGTGTGTGTGTGTGTGTGTGTGTGTGTGTGTGTGTGTGTGTGTGTGTGTGTGTGTGTGTGTGTGTGTGGTGTAAATATACCACCTTTTTCTCAAAAGACAGTCATATCGGTGATTTCCACATGTCAGCAAACCCTCAGCAGCCTGTGACAACTCATTATATTCAGATGAACAGAGACAAAAATAAAATGTTCCAACGCCCCCAGATGACTAACATGCACTCAGGGTAAGAAGACAAACAATGTGGATCACTTGTGGGCGAGCTGCTTTTCCACACGAAAACAGTGTGCACTCAGATGCTATTTTGTGTTTGTGAAAAAATAATTGTGTATATATGTAAATGTATCTCATTACATATTTATTATAAGTACGTTTACGTTTGACATTTTAAGCATTTAGCAGACACTCTTATCCAGAGCAACTTACATGAAAAAAAAAACAAGCAGCAGTTTTCAATGGTTCCTCTTTTTGAGACAAACTCGAGATGCACATCGCCACACATCAGTGCTATTACGACGTGTGGCCTAGTCTTGCAGGTCAGTGTGGACGCCACAAAACCATCATTGCACTCTGTTTCTACTGTGCACTATTTATACGCATCATTTGTATAAAAAAATCTTCGATCTTAAAACAATGCCCTTTGCCATGACATAAAGAGCCTCAGGTCGACCCACAGATAAATGTCTCTCAAACAGGAAGGCGGATCTCCTCCATCAGCGTTAGATTAATAATACGTTTAGATTTCTGTGGTGTATTTCCTGGGCGCCTCAAACCAAACACTTTCCCTTTTGTTCATTGGTAGAATGCTCATAGATTTTTAGGAAGTTTGATAGCTCGAAGCTCTAATTTGACATTGTCAGTGACAATAGCAAGGTTGAGTATCGATGCCTCTGTTGGCATAAGGACCCCAGTTTTAATGGCCAGATTCCTGGAGGCTGTGTTCTTGGCAAAGGACGGTGCAGAATAAATGTCAGAATAAATGAGGTGTTCTCAGGACAATGTCTCATCAGCTGTGGCCAATGACAGTGCACGGTCCATGCTGAAATGTGTGTGTTGTGTGATCCCCACAGAACACAGCCCCTCCTTTCTGTTTTGATCCTGATGTGATATGGCAGGTACAGTATGCCCCTGTTTTTATATATGCTGCCTTGATGTCTCTTCTTTTATACTCTCTTTCCCAACTTCCAAACTATTTTTATCAATATATATTGGTATGAACAGTATATATTATGGCCTGGTGATTACTAACTGAACCCCTCTTGTGACTGCTTTATAAAACAGAATATACCGTTATATTTTCCTCCTCCCATCTCACGTTTGTGTCAAGCGTACAAGCGTACGTACAATCCAGTATGTATACAAACAGGCACTATGGGTTTAGATCTCAAAACCTTTACAAAATCAGCCTCCAGTACTTTTTACATTTAAAAAAAAATATTTAGTTTTTTCCCCCGTTGTCATGGCAGAGTCCAGCATCCATGTTCAGAACCTCTGCTCCTATTGGCTGGGTTTTCCCCGCCCACTTCTCACCAACAGAAAATCCTTTCTTTCACATGGATAATGGAGCACTTTTGCTTGGTCCTGCATGTGTGGGAGATTTTACCCCGCAAGCATTTATTATATTTCCATTGCTTTATTTGGCCCGTGGTTTTTAAATTGTAGTGGCTGCTTTTGCTGTGCACTCGTACATTTCCCTTCCACAGCACTGCATGTTTGAGTAGCGTACGAGGTGAGTGAGTACACAAAGTCTTGGTGAGTGAACGGCAGATGTCATTTGCATGCCCGCAGCTTGGTTTTTCCGCTACGCTAACTTGCAGTCTTTTTCCATTCATCTTTTATACTTTTTGACTTATTTTGGAATTTTTCCCCCCATTTTTAAATAACCAACAACATTTTGTGGGATTGTTCGCTTTTAAAGCCAGCTTTGACTTAAATAAGTAGCAGCAGCAATCAATGCTGTGCCTTTTGCAGCTGAGGGATTTACCAATGTAAATTTCAACGACACCTCCTGAATATGTTAGACCGAGCTGAGTCAGCGAAATGTTTCTGATTTGACCGTTTGTGTCATGACCCTTTGCTAATGGAGGTGACACTGTTTTTTTTTTTTTTTTATCTCAGGTCACCTGACAAAAACTGATACAAATGCAAAATACATTAAGTCAGCAAACCGCCTCCTTCCACACTTGCTATTTTCGATTGTAGCGGCAGAGCAAAATGGCGTTTTTTCGGGTGCGTGAAGGAACGTACCTCAAGATAAAACATTTTTGCAATGCATGTGTCTGGCAGAACTCTGGTGTAAGTTGAGCGAGTTGGCTTCGCGATTCACAAGCCGCCCGCTTCCCCTTTGAAAGCCCTTCATGGTGACAGCTCCCTGCCATGGCCTTTTTTGAGCGCCATTCTCCTGCGCGGAGGTATCTGGTTCTCCTTTATCTGACAAAAGGGTCAGGGGAGATGGGTGAATAAGGGCCCGTCGGGCCGCCATCCAGGGAACAATGGCGATTGTGTGTTGTGACAGCAGCCGAGCAGCCCTGTTGTGGAACTTAAAAAGATCCCCCCTGTCCGTTCCAAGCCTCTATTTCTCCAACAGCTCACCGCTCATTTTTCTTTACCCTCCACCGTCTGCTGTGCTTAGTGAAGTGGGAGAGAGACCTTTTCAGTGGTTAAAGCCCCCATGCGTAAGGTGTATGTCAGCGGAAGGTGTTGTGAACAGGGGCTTTTTTGTGTCCCCACATGCTGATGTCACCGCATGACAGAGACAGGACACCGGCGCGTTAATGTCGGAAACAGTTGCACCTTGGGTTGAAAAAAATGTGTGTCAAATTCTGAAAGGAAAGTCCATTTCACTGGGTAAATTGGCATTAAAGGCAATTTGCTGTTCTCTTTTTTTAACACGGTGTGAACGTTTGATGAAATGCACTGGAAACGTGAATTTCAGGCGAATTGAAACGGAGAGCGACTCCAGCGAAGTCTTGCCCTGAAGCACACAGGCCTTTTTTTTTTGACTCCGGTAGGCCATTGCCGCTCACAAGCCCAGAAACACACTGCAGAGGATGACCTGCTTTCTGTAGGAGTGGGAGATGAACCATGTCTGATTTGAAAGAGATTATATTATTTATTTAAAGACGCCGTATGGACGGAGCTGCGCTTTTGCTTGCACTTCAGATGTATGCACACGCCGGAGAAAACCGTCCACCACCGTTTGACCGTTCTCTTCCACGTCAGGTGTGAAAGACCTTTATCCAAATGGTAATCGAATTCCTCCTTTCTAAGGTTAAGGTCATTCGAGTAATTTTTCACCTTACCTGAAGTACTGGAGGGTTTCCGATGCGCTACGAACGAAACCCCGCAGTATTTCACATCCGAAAAAGAAAAGACAACCACGCTTCTCCCTCTGCTTTCTGGTGTGGCCTGCATGAGTTTGGTGCTTTTTTTTTTGCCTTTCGTTTGGTTTCAGTCGATCTTCCCCGCGTCGATCTAACTCCTTTGCCGTTCCTGTGCAGGACACCAAAATCGCATCTCTAGAGAGGAACATAAGAGACCTTGAGGATGAGATTCAGATGCTGAAGACAAACGGATTGCTAAGCACAGAGGACAGAGAGGAGGAGATGAAACAGATGGAGGTCTACAAGAGCCATTCCAAATTTATGAAAAATAAGGTATTTCTGTCCTGCGTCCGTGTGTCCGTCAGAGCTCGTCTACATGGAACGTCGCCACACGCCGGCGTGTGGATTCACCATCGCTTGTTTGTTTGTTCGTTTGTTCGATTGTTCGTTCGTTTGTTTGTTTGTTTGTTTGTTCGTTTGTTCGTTTGTTCGTTCGTCCATTATCATTTGTGGTGTATGTATTTTTTTAATGGGGAAAAGGACAACACTCTTTTATGTGTGCTTCCATGTTCAGTCTGCAGAAGCGGATGGCTCCTATGAGCCAGTATTGGCTCGCGGGTGACCTTTATCAATTATGAACCTGCCGTTTCATAAATGTCAGATCGGGTCTCACTACCCCGCACGTCGTTGATTTGGTAATTGGCCCTTCTGTGCGAGGAGATTTGTTGACTTATTAATTTAGCAATTTACGAAAACGTTTTCCCATCCTCGCCTTTTTTTGTACGCGTCCGCGACAAATATTGTCGTTTGTCTCGTTTTGAACTTGACGTTTTACGAGGCAGTAAAGCGCCCGTCGCATTTTCACCAGCCCACTGCGGATGTCCGCGGGAGCGCTTTCAAGAGGCGTTACGTAAGGCGCTCCCGGGAGGAGGCGATGTCTTCCTTTTGTCGGACCACCGTAAAAAAAACGATATTTATTGTTCCGCCGTCCGCTGCAGCTTTGCCAGCTTGCCTTTCAGCACCCGGGACCGGCGAACACACGCTCTGATAAATCAGAAGAGAGACCCAGGCGATAAGAGACTGAGGTTACGGACCCCCCTCCCCCACAATGGCCTTTTGATGGGAAACAGCTTTGGGTGCCATAATCCCTCATTGAGCATCGTGCAGTCTCTTGACCCTTCTTGAAAGCAACACTTATTTGTACCATGTGTATGGAAAAAGAGGCTTATTTGTTTTGCTGTTTGCCAAAACTTCACAACATGGGGGAGTGGCAGAAGAAGGAGAGCTTTTCGTAGAGCATTATCATCACGAGCGGATCCGATGTATAATTTATCGTAGAATGCATGAGGGTCTGCTCTGAGCGATTCATCATTTATAACAGCAGAGCTGGGATTCCTCGAACAACCTGGATTTTTTTATCCTTATTTTGAAGTTGTGTTTTGTGTTTTTTAAAATATATATATAAACTTCCAATTGTAGTTTGGAACTTACTGAGAGCATGGCAAGATCAACAGTATACTCATGAAATTATTTATTGAAATGTGAATTTTGCCATGACGAAAATGTAAAGTAATCGAGGTCAGTTTATTCAAACGGATTCGTTTTGAAAAACATTCCTAGTCCACTTTTTTTTTTCCAGTGTTTTTTGGGTGGTAAGGAGCATTAAGCTATGTGCTACCTATGAACTATTATTTAGCAATTAGTTCTACGTGTGTCTTGTTTTTCTTCTTGTTTTTTTAGGATACATTTACACCCCAAATTTCTCTGGGGCCTTGGAGGACTACTGTGAAGTCCTTTGACCCTACATTCCACATTTCTCCGCACCATTGGATATCAGATCGTCCAGAAGTACTTTTTTCCCCTCCCCTAAATGCAGTTGGCCTTGCTGCTAGTGAATTTTAATGTCATGACGTGCTCGCTGAACTGCAATTAAGAAATCTTCAAAATCAAGTTTTCAAATTTTTGGCAGAAAACGCGAGATGACAATCTCGCTCGAATTGATTTCCTCTGTGGATTATGCACATGGAGTTCTTTTTGCAATTACGCAATTTAGGGAAGATATGTAATCTGCCAGATATTTGAATGCATTTCTCCTCATAATTCTTTCCCCCACGTCTTCCGTTGCCTCAGCGTTGTGTTCTGTTGAATCCAGGAGAGGGACCCTGGGAGTTGGAGCTGTGTGATAGTGGTTGTTCGTCAACGTGCTTGCACTTTTGGAATGCGTGTGCTTGTGTGCTGGATTCTCACAGATGCTCCAACAGGCTTGTATTTTTGTCCTCTAGATATGAGTATTTTTACCTTGCCTGGTTGAATAGGACCAATATATGGGTGCGGAAATGCATTGTTCACCAATGACAATCATTAGACCGTAGCTTGCTCTTCGATAGCTCTAGTGATGATCTCTCGCCATAGTAATAAGTTACATGTTAATGCACTCTTGTAAGTCGCTTTGGATAAAAGCGTCTGCCAAATAACAATTGTAAAACCGAATCGGTGACTCTATGTATAACTGGAGATTTGTGGGTTTCAGCTAAAGATTTCAACTATTATTGCAAAGGCAAATTTGCGGCGTTTTAGGGATTCAATATTATCTATTCTCAGCCTGGAGCACAAAATACAAACCCTTCATCCTTTGTCCTTGACCGAATTTACGAGCGTGTCAACTTCCCCCTCTTCTCCATTCCTAGGTCACAGGTGTCGGAAGAAATGGCAATCTGGTGAGCTGTAAATCTGCGAGTGTGCTAAGTTTTTTAAAATGTTTTTATTTTATTTAAAAAAAAATGTTTTCCCCTATTCGTTTTCCAGATCGATCAGTTGAAGCAAGAACTGTCGAAAAAGGAGTCGGAACTCCTTGCCTTACAGACAAAGCTCGAGACGCTGACCAATCAGAACTCGGACTGCAAGCAACACATCGAGGTGCTGAAAGAGTCCCTCACTGCCAAAGAACAGCGAGCGGCCATCCTTCAGACGGAGGTGAGGTTCTCACGCTTGTCACACTTGTCAAATTCCTCCGCTCACAACCTCCTTGCTGTCACTGTGCCGGGAGGAGAGCCGCACATCAATAACCGGTTCAGGGCTGTGTGCCCTGCCTTTGAACTTCTTGTATAGACATGGCATATTATCTCCTCTTTTTTTTTTTTTTTTGACACCTTTTGCTACGGTTGTCATGTCTGGAATGAATTCACAACCTTTGGGGTAGTTGTTATATGGGAGTTCATCTGCCCCTTTGTGTCAGGTGACCAGCTTTAAAAACGCAAGGCCCTCTGCTTTTTTTCTGCAGCCGCCCTGTTATATTATGGTCTGGAAGCCCCGGCAACTGCAGCAAGGGGCCGTGATTCGCTGCCTTTGTTAAAGAGACCCTTCTGGGTTTTTCAGGCCCGCTTGACTTGTTTTATGCAGCCTCTGAAAGCTGGCAGCATTTTCATCAGGTCCTTTGAAGTCATAACTCTGTGGGTCTAATGATTTTATCAGTTGAACTTGGTAGGAATTTTCTGAAACTTCTGTGGAGTTGGAAATGATACTTAAGATCCCTTTGTATGGGAAATGGAGAACGTTCCTTAACGATGTCCACTCTTCATTACAGGAAGCAATTTGGGATGAAATTAGGTGTAATTGTCTATACATGCACAAGGAATTTTTGGCACGGGGGAAGCCGCATGCATCATGCTGAAAGGAGTTAGCGTTGGGGGGTTATCGGGAAGCGGGACTCCACCAATGCGAGATGAGTTAGTGCCCTAATTGGCTCTAATGCACCTGATACATGACACCTACC
The DNA here is from genome assembly GCA_029706075.1 of Aldrovandia affinis. NCBI lineage: Eukaryota > Metazoa > Chordata > Actinopteri > Notacanthiformes > Halosauridae > Aldrovandia > Aldrovandia affinis. The sequence continues at coordinate 1,493,708 of JAINUG010000122.1, read as the reverse complement.
TTCAACACCGTGAAGGGGGCCTTTATCTCATGCTCTAAACATTATAAATCAAACATTGTAATGGGATCCGTCGGAGGGAATCACTCTCATTTGGACGGCTTCCTGAGATTCCAGAATTTTCCGATTTGCGTTTTTTTTTTTTTTTTGCCTTGAATAGAAATTCATTGTATTTCCTGAGCGTTTGAGTAAATCAAGTGAAAAGAGATTGTGAGTGGCACGCACAAATCTATGTTTGCTGGGTAACGTAGCAAAGTCAGATCCATTCCCAATGTCTATGGTGTCTTAAGTCATCCAAACGTTCCCACAGGGCCTGTCGCCAGCTACGCTGCTGCAATCAGAATGCATGTTATTACAAACAGATTATTATTATTTTTACTATTCAGAGAAGTCAGATATATAACTTGTTGCTTTTTAAAGTACGGTCTACTTTTTAGGTTGTAAATTGGAGGAGAAAATGTCCACACCATTGCAGGGCTCTGGGCCCTGCTATACAAAATAGTATCACATGTGTTCTCAGAACATGCCTCTGGTCATCAGCTGTCGTGGAGACTGCAGAGGGTACGATTCTTCGTTCTGTTTTAGATGTGGAAGTTTCTCTTACCGGCCATTATCTAACATATCTGCTTGATTATATCCCTTCGAATAGATAGGCTAAACACACACACAAAAAACACCCACTATTCACATAGAAATGCTAATGCGCCTGCTGTTCAAATTACAATGGTGAATTGCCATTTAATTAAAATGCTACAATTCAGCCTAACCTTATGAAATCTGCTGGATTATATCCCTTCAAACAAGTAGGCTAAACACAAAAAAACCACCCACTATTCACATGAAAATGTTAATGCTAATTCTAATGCATCTGCTCTCCAAATTACAACCGTCAATTACCATTGAATTAAAATGCCAGAATTGAGCTTGAAGGCGATTAGCTTTAGCATGTGCAGATCCCTCTGTCTCTGTCTAAAAGAGCTGCAGGAAAATGTGCATTTTACTTTGGGAGCGAGCTCAGTATTCACGGCCTCGACCCTTTGCCCTCTCTTTACAAAAATGCGTACAGTGTCCTTGTTGACGGTCAATTCAGCTATTTGTTTTTGGCTTCTCTGCGCTTAAGGGGAATTGTTGAATTTTAATACAGGTTTCCATTTACTGACAAAGTCCATCTTGCAGAACAGTTCTCGGTTCACTAGACAGGGGAAATCCTTTTCCCCGGTGGAAGCCATTCTCTCCTTGCGGTCTCCTCTTAGGATTTTTAACTTGTGTCCACGTATTCGCGTTTGTTTTGAATGGAGCTTCGATTGATTGCTTCGTAGTTCTGATCTCTGTGGCGTATGTGAAGAGTGACCACAGGGTGCTCCAAAGAGAGGCTGAAAGAGGGAGAAATTTGACGCAAAAGGTGGTTTACGATTCAATCGCGGCCGAGACTTGCGCAAGAGAACCGAGGGCCAACGTTCCGTGATGAGTTGAGCGAGAACGTGGGCTCTCTCTGTTAGTTTATTTTGTTTGAGAAGAAACGATTTGGTTTTGTTTGATTTCATTCCACATCGGGGAACGGTAATACTAAAACATCTAAAGCCTTCAATTCAGTCACATTAGACTGCATCGTACATCGACTGAAGAATTAAATAAGTGCATACATAAATGCTCACTCAATATAGAGATGGACTTTTTCCTGTTTACTTTCTGGAGTGGAATTCAGGGTGATTTTGCACATCACTGTGGCATTAATGATGCACAAGGGAGGTGTTTTACAGAAATGAGCCTTGATCAAATTGAACTGAGTTTGTTATTGGTGTACATGAATTGTTCAGTGGTAAAAATGTCACCTAAGTGCTGTCTGTTAGTTCAAAGGCGACAGTATACCATAGTGGTTAGGGAACTGGGCTTGTAGCGCAAAGGTTGAGGGTTCGATTCCCAGCTGGGGCCCTGCAGTGGTACCCTTGGGCAAGATACTTAGCCTGAATTGCTTCAGTAAATATCCAGCTGTATAAATGGATTGTATGTGAAGAAATGTGTACATCACTCTGGATAACAGCGTCTGCTAAATGCCTGAAATGTCTATCCCTTGGATTTCCCTCAACTGAAATTGTATCCTTGTCACTCAAAATTTGCACCCTTTTAAAAACTATAGATTTGTATTCTTCGATGTCAGTGACGGTATGTTCCCAAGGTTGGTTGAAGGAAAGTGTGGTTTTCAGCTTGTGTTTTCAGTTGAACTGCTTTCAGCGATGCGTTGGCAAGGGCCGTCGTTCAACAGAGGACAGTTTTAATGAGCCAGACACACAGCCGCGCCACAACGCAGATATGCTTGGACCGAGTGGGAAACGTCCACTTTCACACAGGCGTCGACTTGCACTTGCACATGTGGCTAAACAGAGTTTTTATAGGCGCAAAAAAAGAGATTCCATAAGTATTTCCACAAAAGAAAGAGGGAAAATGGGCTGCTCAAAAATATCAGAGATCTCTTAAGTAGGAAAGAACAACAACCGTTGTGTTTTAGAAACGCGCTGTTGACTTTTCAATCATTACAACAGGGACCTGGCTATACTTATTCAAGTATGACTCTAAACCATGCTTTTATCATGGTAAAACTTGAACACAGAAGTATAATGCTATGCACAATCTTGAATAGATAGTGCCATCGGTTAATTGCATGGAAACCTTCGCTTGTGAAAAGTAATTATGCATTGGACACTATAAACTTTGCTCTGAAGCCATTGTATGCTAGTGAGTAGTGGAGATCCGATTCCCTGATTTCCTAAAAGAGGTGAGGGGAACATTCACCTTTTAAGATACCTCCATAGCTTACGAAAGCTAAAAAGAAGAGTAAAGCCCGTATTTGTTGTTGGAACACTGGGCAGAATTGTATGAAAGCAAAGGTGAATAAACACTGTTTGTTCAGTCTGTCTTTTGAATGGTCTTTTTCCGCGAATGGTCTTTTTTAATTACATCTCGGCATTCTGCTCTCACCACAAAGGTAAATGTTTAGACTTAAGCGATCTTAATTCCACGGTTACCGTTGTTTTGCTGGATTCCGCTGTCAGGGCGGAGGGAGGCGTGCCGAGTTCTGGCACGAAATGGGAGTAAGACAGGTTTTGGCGGGAGCATTGGGGAAATCTTATTGGCACGCGAAGAAAGCTCTGAACTGGGCATCCTTTTGTCATTCGGTCATTTCGCTACAGTTTATTTCTCCCCCACCCTATTGTTCCTCGCTTTTCTTTGTGCTCTTCTTTACTTTTCCATGATGTGGAAATATTTGTGGTCAGCCAAGCAGGCTGCAGTCACATTGTTAGGGATGCGAAGCGTGTTGCCTCGGGGGGACAGGCCATTACGCAACGGGCACGAGGGCGCTGGAGTCGAGTCCCCGGTGGGACACTGCTGCTTTCGCCCTGGAGCAGTATCTTCCTTCATATACGGTTTACAGAATATGTCCCGTGACAAATTGTTCAGCTGTCCTGCTGGATTATTTGGCGATGGGAGGACGGGGGGAGTGTTGTTGTTTTTAGCGAGTAATAGAGAGGGTCTGTTGATGCTTGGGAAACGTAACCCCAATACCTGAACCAGTATCTCAGATTTCTTTCTCAGACGAGCGCAACGGTGAAATAGGACACCGGCAGGTTGGATATCAGCTCGCAGGTCTCGCTGTGCATTTAAACACGCCTGCTCTCATAAATAACTGAAAGAACAGATCGTCGGCGTCGTGGAAATACACTGTTCCTCCAGAAAACGTCATTTTCAGCAACAACAAACAAACTTTCTTCCGTACGCCGACGCTGCATTTGCGGTCACACGGGGTTTTGAAGCCACGTCGTTGAGTTACGAGACATCTGGAGGACGCGGCTGCATAAGAACTTCCGATATTTGAAAAAATATTAAAAACGGACATCGCAAGGTTATTTTATGACACCGTTGAAATATTGCAACTATAAAGAGCATTTGTGAAATTAAAACAGAGGCTAAATGAAATTGGTCAGCGGTTTATTGCAACAAATTATTGCAACTGTGAAGAGCTGTTGTGGAATTAAAACGAAGGCCAAATGATATTGATCAGCGGCTAGTCATCAGTCGTATTCAAAATTTGACTCGGAAATTACTAAATGAAAAGATTGGCTCAGTTGGAATTCATGCTTTCCCAAGACCGTGAGCTACAGTGTATTTCTTACTGTGGTTCTGTGTTGCTCAGTAGGTAGAGCATGGCGCTGACAATGCTTAGGTTGCGGGTTTAGACTCTGGAAGTCGGTTTGGATAAAAGCATCTGACATTACATTACAGTGCAGGCATTTATCAGACGCTCTTATCCAGAGCGACTCACACAGTTTACATTTCCTTACATACAATCCATTTACACAGCTGGATATTTACTGAAGCAACTCAGGTTAAATACCTTGCTCAAAGGGTACAACGGCGGTGCCCCACCTGGGAACACAGTTGTTTCAGTATTTTCCAGAACAACCCAAAAAGATAAGTTTACTATGGAACATATCATACAAAAAAGTATGTTTTTTGAAGGATATGAAGGACATTTTCAACCAAGGGCCTCGACGGGAGGAGGAGAAATCATTTGCTTCTTTGTTATCAGAGAGCACGGCAGGTCGTGTTCTCCTTTCTGTGACTGCCTTCTAGACTAAACAGTCGGTGAATTGCGGAACATGTTTAATCTTAATTAGATAAGATATTTGTGTAAATGTTTTGAGAGGAAACTGGGCGCTTCGGGGAGGAGGGAGGTGCCGAGATGCACTGGTGGTGCCGAGAGAAAGATACGGAGACGGGTTTCACTTTGATGGAAAACAGTGGAGTTGCAGCGAACCAGATCACGTGTGTTCACGTTCTCCGTGCTTAATGAAGGAAATGTAGGTGAAAAACAGCTGGGGGACAGAGGGGAAAGTCAATCTTGGAAGACTCTCCTGGAGTTATTAAAGAGTATAAAATTATAGGCCCACATACTGGTAAATGCCAAAATAAATAAGTCAATGAAGGGTTCTGGTGGCTCTGTTATGATGTGGGGTGCATTTTCCTGGCATGGTTTAGGTCCACAACCCCTTAGAGGGCAAAATAAACACCAATAAATACAAAGCCATTCTGAGTGATCACCTTCATCCTGTGGTGATGGATTTCTATCCTGATGGGATTGGTCTCTTCCAGGATGACAGTGCCCCCATCCACAGGGCACGAGTGGTCACTGAATGGTTTGATGAGCATGAAAACGATGTAAACCAGAGGCCATGGCCATCTCAGACACCAGACCTCAACCCAATTGAACATTTATGGGAAGTTCTGTTGTGGCGCCTGAAACAGCCTTTTCCAGCACTATCAACAAAACACCAAATGATGGAATGGTGTTGCATCCCTCCAATAGAGTTCCAAACACTTGTAGAATCTGTGCCAAGGCGCACTGAAGCTGTCCTCGTGACTTGCGGGGGCCCAGTGCCATATTAAGGCACTTTATGTTGCTGTTTCTTTTATTTTGGCAGCTACCTGTAGACTCAGGTAATCCGAATTACTTATCTTACCATCTTATCATCGTTCTAGTGCCGTACAGATGAAGCTAAGTGGGGGTTATGCACTAGTGTGGACTTTGTGTTCACCATGAGAGAAGGGGGAAATGCAGCAAGGCCTGCAGACATCCTGATTCTGGAAAGGTTTGGTTTCTGGTTCTACAGCGAAAAAAAGATCTAAACCAAGACGAGCAATGCAGCTAATGGGCCTGTTTAGTGCGCTGCCAATAAATCCGGGTGTCAGAATTGTAAACGATCTTCGAAATGATTCCCATCTGTGACACGAGTGTTCGCGAGGCATTACCGAACGTGAGCGCGCCGTGATTTGAACGGGAAACGAGCCGCTACTTGAGACGTGTTATAGTACCGGTTACAATTATGGAGCCCTGCGATAATTCTGTGTTGCGGTTGCATTTTCATTAACCCCGTAACCCCTTAACCTTGTCACTGCTCACAGAAAGCAGACGGCTCCCCCACCCCCTCCTCCGCCGAAGAATGAAGCCCTTCTTCTGTGGCGTTCCGTTCCAGGCTCTCCCCAACCCTCCCGCCTCAGATTCGCTCCGCGCCGCCGTTTCCCCCGGCTGCTCTCCGTCTCTTTGCTCTGTCACAGATTAGACGTTCTTTCATTCGCACCCAAGATATTTGAAAAGTAAGAAATCATTTTGGAGCGGCGGGCCCAAGCGTTCTGTGCTAATTGGGATGCGTCCACC